>JBAKGM010000200.1:9791206-9840000 GCA_037177215.1 Asparagus racemosus | reverse complement strand
ATATGCCGAAATAAAAGAGAAGAAATTAATGCATTATAGAAAGTCATTAAGGATAAACAATAATAAAGAATCGATTAAGGTGATTTGATCATGTGCAACAAAGACCATAATACACACCAATTAAGAGATGTCATGAGATCATACGATTATAATTAGTGGGTTAAGAAGGATTAGGGATACAACTAAAAGGACCGGGTTAGTAAAAATTAGGAAAGATATGTTAATAGTCAAATTAACGGAGGAGATAGTCCTTAACTCAACTGAATGGAAAATTATTTCATCTAGCTGACTCCAGAAAGTTGGGATAAAGGCTTTGTCGTTGGTGTTAATATGATAATTAAGTATTTTAACTTTGTCAAAGAAAAGTTTTGATAGCTTTCAGCAAAGATCTGTTCATTATAATTGTGCAATATATTTTGAATTATTTACTTTTTCGATGCTCATACATTCTTTAGATATAAGAAAAAACATGATAAGGAGAAAGATATCAGAGCTGGGGAAAAGATTTAAGAATTACATGAAAAGTGGATATCAGTATAAAAAAAACACATGTTTCGCCTTATTCCGTTCTAGAATCAATTTGTGCTTCTATTTTTATATGTTCCATTATCCTCTTCAAGTATGTAAATGTTGATTACGGTAAATGTGTAAATTTTACTACAATCTTCTTGTATGGAAACAACTGGGTTTATCTTGTCTTAGTGAAATTCAACTAAATCTTTTAAGTTCTTATCTGAACATCATACATAGATTGAATGCAAGTTCTTGATAGAGTTACAATTTTTATGATACAATTCAAAATTTTCACCAAACATAAGAATTTTTGTTTGTGGCTAGAAATTAATTTAGGACCTTCAAAGTTTATTTTATGTTAAGCTCTTATAAAATTGTGAAGTTTTGCGCTTTTATATGTGAAATAACTAACTTGTTCTTGTGGTATGGAAAGAAATACTGTTCTGAACATCATATTTTGTTTATGTTATGAACTTATGTGAAGATATAACATGACATGATTCTCTTAAAGTAGGTCCCATAACATGACATGATTGTTGTAGATAAAAAAAAGAGTGAAATATGAAGCGATGACATGCGTCAATGCAATACTTTTATAGGTTAAAAATGAATTACATCCTCCTACTTGAGAGCCTTTAGGTATTCATTTGTACATTTTCTCTTTGATAGATTGTGAGATGGGCAGCGAGATTGAGCTCTGGAAAATGATTAAACAGGTTAAGAGCAGGGAAAAAACTCAAATAACATAACATTTATACTGCAATTTACCTGTAGCACTTGGGTTTTGGGAGAAGAGAATGAAGAGCTCTTTTAGATGAAGAGTGATGAGAATTGAGCTTGAAGATTGGAGAGAGAAGACTGCAATGCAAGAAGAAGAAGCAGGGGAATTTATGGAGGAGAAATAGAAACCACGGGTGATGCCCGTGCTCCCCATTAGCTTGCTTGCTCCTCTGAATCAAGAATTGCGTTGATTGGATCTTTCTTCCTCTAATTTGCAAACATATATTCTCTAATTTGTAAAACATGTATTCATTTGTACATTTGCAAAACATTTATCAAACTCAATTTTTTTAGTCACTAATGTCTATTCCTCATGGAGGATTATATTTTTTATATATAGGAAAAAAAGCAACTAAACACTTAAGGAAGTAAATAAAAATCCTAATCAAATCAAAACCTAACAAAACTAAATGATACAATCAAATAAAATCCTAACTAAAATAAAAAGAGATTTCAAAATCAAATCCTAAATAAATCCTAACTAAAATAAAAGATTACATTGAATCAAATAAAATCCTATCGGAAAAAAGAAATATTCTAATAAATCCTAATCGCATTACATGGAGGGTCAACGATTGTCCTGCATCAAATCTCCCATTGTTTGTAAAAAACTCGACCTCGAGTTTTATAGTGAGCGAATGCAATGTTTGACTTGATTGTTTCTCTTCAAATTTTAGATCCTTCGTCTCTGATACCAAATGATGGGGAGCGGCGTGAGGGCTTCAAACTGAAGGCGAGGAATCGTCGACGACTTGGAATAATGAGGATAAATTTCATGATAAACAGTAACCGGTGTTACTATTCCACTCATGAACAATAACCTATTTGCTGTGAACAGTGATATCGCTACAGTTTCCCGCGAACAGTGACAATCTTTTGGGGTTTTTGGAGGGGAGATGAGTTGTGGAAATCAAGAAAGATAATTGAAAAAAGATTTTGATAGGTACTAGGCTTCACACCTAGGGGCTTCACACCCTAAAATTGGGCTTCAACCCAGGCTTCATACCCTCATAGCACTTCACATGCCAATAAGCAATTCACGTGCTCAATATCAAACTCAATTTTTTTAGTCATTAATGTCTATTTCTCATGGAGGATTACATTTTTTATATATAGGAAAAGAAAGCAACTAAACACTTAAGGAAGTAAATAAAAAATCACAATCAAATCAAAACCTAACAAAACTAAAAGATACAATCAAATAAAATCCTAACTAAAATAAAAAGAGATTTCAAAATCAAATCCTAAATAAATCCTAATTAAAATAAAAGATTACATGGAATCAAATAAAATCCTACCAAAAATAAGATTCTAATAAATCATAATTGCATTACATGGAGGGTCCACGATTGTCCTGCATCAACTGTCCTAGAAGAAATAGTGAAATACATAATAATATCATTTAATTTTTTTGGTTTTCACTTAATAACCTATGATTCAAAACATATATATGGAGATCGCTAATCAAATCTGGTATTGAAGAAAAGAAAGTCACTTTTGTTGTGAGTTTATGTTTCTTGATTCTTAGTTTGCTCTACATTCTTCTTACTTGTTTACATGTCTGTATGTGGGTTAGTTCCATAATTCTCATCATCGCTAATCAAATCTTGGTATTGAAGAAAAGAAAGTCACTTTTTTGTGAGTTTATGTTACTTGGTTCTTAGATTGCTCTACACTCTTCTTACTGGTTTACGTGTCTGTATGTGGGTTAGTTCCATAATTCTCATCCCAATTAGAAAGGAATGACCTGGGGTTTTCATCAATGTGTTATACGTCTCTAGGCTTTAGATGTAGTTATCGAGGCAGTGTTTGTCATGGGTTGGTAGGTTTGGTGTAACTGGTTGCAGTTGAATTATGTTCTTGATACAATTACTTTGTTGAAGAAGGAAGAAGCTGCACTATATTTCTAGCGATTTTTGTGAAGAGTGCTAAGTGCTCATCTGTCTTGATTGCGTACAGCTATGCTGCATTTGTTAATGCTAAATTGTCTTAATACAATTTCTTTGTTGGAGAAAAAAGAAGAGGCACTATGTTTCTATTGGTCTTTGTTAAGAATGCTAAGTGCTCATCTGTCTTGATTGGGTACAGTATGCTGCATTTGTTAATGCTAAAATGTGAAAACAAAACACACTTCTCAAATGCGCATGATCCTTTCTGCAAGCTCACTATCTACAAATTGAGACCAGGTTGAGATGTTTCAGAATGAGAGAGGGTTCGCCATTTTCTTCTTCCTACAACTCCATTTATATACTGAGACCTTATTGTGATTGAATTACTTCCTGTCAGTGCGTGTTTTATTCAACACAGGTGCAAGCTGAATTGTTATGTAGCTTATGCTTATGTAACATAGACACGATTTTTTTCGTGAATAGTGCAACCATTACTCGCGTCATCCCCGCCTGTTAACAATATGAGCTTTGGACCTGAAAATGGATATTTTTTGTTTTTCTAGTTCATAACATTTTGTGACTGGATTGCCTTGTGTTATCATAATGTCCCTTATCAGATATCAAGGCACGTATTCTATACTTTAAGCAGCAAACTTTTAGTTTCTTATGTACTTTCATGATGACTTTTTGAGGCCTAGTAGAGGTGTTCGCTGATTACCATGTTCACCATATCTTTCTTTATTATTCACTTTTTTTTTTTTGGGAAACAGTCTCAAACTGGAATCTTCATTTGATACGCCTATGCAGTGGGACAACTAGCCAATTGCCTTGCATAACAGATCCTGAAGGAGAATCTGCTTTCAAGGATTTAATGGCTATGACCTGGGATGAAATTCCGGATTCTGTTATCAGTAATACAAAGAAGGCATTATCAAAAGCTACTGAAGATAAGGCTGGCCACGAGGCACTGGCAAATCTTTGCCGTGCAGCAGAAGCGTCAGTGGAGTTTGGTGGGGTTTTAGTGTCTCTGAGGATGGCACTTGATGATCTCAGTGGGGTAACTGGTGAGGTATGTTTGTCCTGTCACTTTTCATATTGATGTACCATTTTTTGTTGATATGTGCTTTTTATTGTTAGATTAAGTATTAATAACTGGACCCAAGGAAAAACATATTGCAAAGTGAATGTACAGGAAGATCAAACCACCTTAGTTAAACACAACCAGACCCATCAAAAGCTACTACTCCTGACTACATACAATAACCAAGTAACAGTAGAAGTTTTAATATTCAAAACTTATAAAAATTAGTAGAAGAAAAGAGAATTGTGTTACTGTCCTGCAAATTTAAAATACTTAATACAGTTATTCTACCTTCAACAATATATCACTTTTATAAATTTAACTTTTTCACCTTGAAACATCAACAACAAATATAATACTTTATGTACTAGCTCTCAGAGATTAAGGGTCCTACTACCAATGTATGTCCTCCTCACTGTTAGCTTATGTAACAACATAGGCATTTTTCACGGAGCTGTGTTCATGTCCGATATATCAGAACGATACTTCTTGGACACTTGTCCAGATACCATACTTTGTGGACCCTTAGCAGGAGCTGTGTTCAGGTCCTATATAGGTTTGGCAAAAACTGATTGTTTCTGCTGTTAAAAGTAGGTCATGTAAAACGACAGACTTTTGCTATTTGATTTTAGCTTTTCGGTGTTCAATGTTCTACTGGATTTATTTTCAGAATGTAGGGCAGTTGCCAGAGTATTTAGAAGATGCCATGAAAGCTGCATATAACCGCTACATGACATATCTTGGTTCTTTTGGTCCTGACGAGGCCTACTTGCGGAAAAAGGTCGAAAGCGAGCTGGGAACAAAAATGATACACATAAAGATGAGATGTAGCGGTATTGGTTCTGAATGGGGAAAGGTAAGTCTGTTTCTAAATAATTTTCATCGGCATGAGCTTCTACGTGTTTGGAAAATATCTCTACTGTTTAACTCCGTTTGAACAGAAAAGGCTTGATTGATTGAGGATGATAGTGTGATTTAAAGTGATTTTACTCCTCAAATTCAAATTTAATAACAATCATAAATAAACTTTTAGGACTGTGTCCTGTAAGTATATTTAACTTGTTACCATGCATGCGCACGTCATGTGATTCTCTGATTTATCTGGCTCAACATTAGTTCCGTTGACATATCAACTTAAGCATCTTTCCTTTTTGCGTGAATACTTGAATGGAGCTCTGTGTGTTGCAGTATTTTTTGGTATACCATAGTTTTCCCTCTTAAGATCCAGCATTCAGGTAAACTAAACCTTTTATTGAACTGCTCTCGGTCTCCCCACCATCAGACTTTGATGATAAGTAATGAGTCTTATGTGCATCATTCTCCACTGATTTCTTTATGAAACATGATGGTGGATGTCTGTAATATTTTAACCGATTACAGATAGTAAACCTTAATGTTATCAAATATTTAATTTATCTCTGTGAGATGTTATGACTAGTGTTTTGTATTTTCTGTTATTAATATAAAAAATGATGCAAGCATTTATATAATAGTTAATTGCACATAGACCAGTGTAGTATTGTCGTTTTAAACTTACTACCCCTGTAGTTTCATTGTTGCAGATAGACCCGCCTGGGGATAGTTATTATGACATAGACCCATGTAGTATTGTTGTTTTGAACTTACTACCCCTGTAGTTTCATTGTTGCAGACAGATCCTCCGGGGGTTAATTTTCTTTGACACTTTTATCCTAGTTGAAATTGTGGCAAATATTGCCCTAGGGTGAAACTAGTGGGTCAATCTTGAGGATAAAAGAGTCAAAAAAATTTAAACCCAGGAGTCTATCTACGACAATTAAACTACTGGGGTAATAAGTTCAAAACAGCGATACTACAGGTGGTCTGTATGCAATGAACCCTTTATACAAAGCAGCTGGAGTTCATCTCCCTTGCACTTTCCCTGGAGACTTTCAGAATTAATCTACTAACATTCATCACCTGAATTCTGCAGGTTACCCTTCTTGGAACTTCTGGTATTTCTGGGTCCTATGTCGAACAAAGAGCATAAGACTAATAAGAACCCAACAAAGTTGGTTGGAGGGGCTTCAGTAACGCCAGATTTGGCTTATAGAGATGCACGACAGTTCTTTGCATCTGGAGTATTTTCTGTTCTCGGTTAAGAATTCAGTTTCATTGTTTGGTACATATGGCCAAGTCAAGCTTGGTGCTGAGGCACATTTTATTACATGAACAATATCCTCCAATTTAGACTTAGAAATATGTTGTTCTATGATGTTAAAAATCTGTTGTTGGTAGAATGAAGATTTGCATGAGACATCTTTTGGTTTCAGCGGTACTATATTTTATGTGCAAAAGTGAAAACACCCATTTTGTTCTCCCCGCCCTTCAGGCATATTTATGTATCTAGACTAGATTAATACTAGAGAGGAAATTGAGATTTATGTAGAGGGGATTCATTTGATTATCTGGAATGGTTTATGTGTAGTTTGTATATGTGAATATGAACTTGATCCCTGCAAATGTTTCGCCTGCATCGAGCAAAGGAAGATGAGGTGTGTACTGCAGAATGCATCATTTGCAGTCCTTGTAGAGTTTACTACTGAATTAAAAAAAAAAAAACAGTACCAGCTTTTGTTCACTTAGAAGCTAGTTAAGGGCTTCAAGATTAGGTTCATTAATGAGGAGAACCTGATTCAATACATCATGTTATGTTTGATACGTTTGATAAGAATAATACTAATAATTTACTTCAGTACGCCTAAGATTGGTACACTTGTAGCTGTATAATTCCCAATGGGTGTCTGTTGAGCTATAATAAATGTAAGAGATTTGGTAGCATCATCTCTCGTCATTTTGATTCCTTACAAGCATCAGTATCAGATCGGATTCTCCTTTTGCTCAGTTGGGTCCAGTATCTCTACTGAGATGTGGTTAACAAACTCATGACACCATCACGCCAGCAACAAATGCAAAGTGGTCCACAGTCTAGTTTGAGGTTCGGTCCTGCTAAATGATCGTGCTTGGAGCATGTTTGGCAAATGGTTAATGTCTTTTATGGCTTAAAAGTCCGGTTGAGATGTTTGTAAATGGCTTATAAGCCACCAAAAAATAAGCTAGGGTAACTTAACTTGGGTCTTGGTGGATTATAAGCTACAAGTTTTGACCAAGTAAAAGACACAAATACCCCTCATCATTTCACAGAATTTCAAGTCATGTCCTTTTTACGGATTATAAGCCATATCTTTTTTGGTCATTTTGACAACAATGATGGATTATAATCCTTCCATTTGCTGAACACTCTTAATGGAAAATTGATCATAACCCAGTATATTTACCAAATACTATGGATTATAATCCACATGGTTTATGGATTATAATCTATTTATGGATTATAATCTAAGTAGATTAATTTAAGTGGATTATAATCCAAAGTTGCCAAACATGCTGGGGAAAAAAATTTGTTTACAATTGAATTGTCATTTGTAAAAAGTAACTACAGTTATAATGCTTTTGTTTTATTTCAATTGCAATTATAAACTATTACCTTTTGTTCTGAGGTTTAGGGGGTGTTTGGTTCAAAAAAAAATAGGATTAGGATTAGGATTAAGAATTTATTTTGTGGATTCCAAATCTATAAAGTTGAGACCCAAATCCGAGTTGATATCTCCGATTTCGAAATCTAGAAAATACACCTCCAAAAGAACCTTTATAGATAACCAAATTTATAAATTTTGGTAATCCAAACACTGTATTAGGATGTAGTTAGATTTCGTTATTTACGTATCTACCCCTGTCAGAGCCAAATTCTAATCCTAATCTATAAAATTGACCAACCAAACAGCCCCTAATATCACGTATTCTTAACCTCAATATGGACATCATAAGAAGGGTTACCATAGAAACTACCAACAGCAGTGTCATCTTACTAATCTGAGCTAAAACATTGTTGCATGTACATTCACTCTCCAAACTCCATTTGAGGCTGACTCCATCTTTTACTGAAATTGCACGCATCATGTTCAAAAATTAACCCATTTCACCCATTTGTATGACATATCAACTAGAATCAACTACAGAGCAATGAAACTTTTGAAATCCTTCTTCAACAAAATCCCCCCAAAAAAAATTTTTTTTAAATAAAAAATAAATAAAACCCTCTGTATAATAGAGATTTAGTCAGGTATCACTAACTTTTTAATTAGCACTTGTACCCTCTTATATCAAACCAGAGTTATTTATCCCTTATCCGCGCTCACCATGCGGATATCACGTGATGTCAATGTGTTACATAGTGTGTCGTGATATTTCAATTATGTTTCAGGTATTAAACATACACCTGCTATTGTACATATATGCAGATAATGAAGAAATTACTTTGTTTAGAAATCAGAGGATCTTAAGTGCTAACAAATTATTTGCAATTGACCAAAAATAGATTATTCACATCAAGCTCAAATCCATTACAAACTACACAACTAGGCAAAGCTCACCTCCACCTCTACTTGAATCTTTACCCCACATACACCTGAGCAATCTAAGCAATGCACTTGCCTTAGCCTTTGCCTTATCCCCACACTGGCTCTGCATCAGCAGCAGCACCTGACTCAAAACTCCGGCGGTCACCGCCTCCGCCCTCGCCCTCGTCGACTCGCAACAGACCGCCATCAAAACCCCAACTGCGTGCTCGCTCCCTTCGTCATCCTCCTTCGTCGACGAAACCCTGAACACAAACTTGACCAGAACTCCCACTGCAGCCTTGTTCTTGATCAATGCCCTCTTGCCTGAATCAACCCCTGAAAGCAACTCCAATGTAGCCAATGCTATTGAACTGTTGTTGTTGCTGCTGGAGATTGTTAAGTATGAGATTAGCCCATCAACTGCTCCTTCTTTGATTGCGTTGATTCTGTTGGATTCTTCTGAGCAAATGCCTGATAAAGCTCTGACTGCTGCATCTGATGATGATGTATTATGTAAAAGAGACATAACAATTTTCATAACTTGTGTTGATTGCACAAGAAGTTGGCATAGTTCTTGTGTTGCATTTGATTTGGAAATTGTCTCAATTAGGTAACATAAGCTTGTTTTGGTCTTCACATTGCCTTGAGCTAGTAGAACCAAGAACGAAGCTAATCTAGCTTCTTTTTTGAGCAAATTGAGTGAATCCAATTGGCTTGGAGGAGCCAAGCTCAAGACACAATCTAAACCAACATCAACAAACTCTGATTCAAGAAGAACAAAATTTGGGCTCTGAAACAACAATCCGATCAGCAAAGAGAAGAAACCCAACTGAACCAAGCAAGCTCGACCGGTATCCGATTCGATGCAGAGAACCCTAACCTTCTTCAGGATCTCAAGCTTAGTCCCGATGGCCAAGTGTTGAGACTGCAAGCTCAATTTCAAGCTAGCTAGTGACGCTGCAGTGCCTGAACCTGTACTAACTGTAACCTGAGACTGATCAGAGAGCAGCCAGCTGTCGATGTGGTCGCGGAGAGTCCGGTTGGGGACAAGACACGTGTCAGTCAGCCTCTGCATTGTGACAGGACACGTGGCGTTGCCGGCGGCGAGCCACTGCTGGATGAACGGCCGGTCGTAGGTCTGGCCGGTGCAGAGAGTGACCGGGTCAGTGAACAGGTCTAGGCTGATTGGGCACCTGAACAAATGAGGGATGCTCATGGTTATAAGCTTAGCTCATGAAAATATTATGTGAATATGTTTGTAAGGTTGGAGGAATTTTATGATGAACGAAAGCAAAAGCAAAAGTTTGAATGGTAAGTTATTGGTCTTTGAATTCATTGGATATCTAAGTGTGTAGGGGAGTCTATATGATAACAAAGATAAAAAGACAGGGATAGGAGAGGACAAAAGATGTCTATCTTTATTTGGAGTTAGTTGAATATATTGTTTGAAGACCAACACTAATTATTTAGATGTATTTAAGAATTATGGTAATTTTATTGTTGGCACATGGAATACGTATCATATTAGAACAAAACCACATGCAAACAGGATAGTCTGATTCAAGCAAACGGACTCGGAAATCTCCAAACTTCCCTCTCATATTTCTCTGTATGGATTAGAACAGTCTATTCTCTTCTAGGCTATTCTGATAAAATCAACAGAGTAATTAAAACCCTGTGAGCACAAAGATGAAGAATATTATGTGTTTAGGAAAAATGAAGATGGAACTTATAATTTTCTCTAACATAAGCAAGTCAAAACCTTAGCCATTCAAGACAATGTTATCCTATATAGTTCTCCAATATTAGCCATCCAAAACTTACCCAACAAAAAACAATTTCCCTTAAATGATGGGTCACAATTTGGATTTTGGATAGTAGGGAGAAAAAAAAAAAGATGCTCTGGTAGCGAGTCAGAGAGTCACAAGGCTCATGAGACTGAAACAAATGTGTTGAATAAGAGAGCAAATTTATGGAGGATAATAATAGCAATAATAATAATACTTGTCAGAAGAATAAAGTAGGGACATACTTATAAGTTACCTACCTCATTAAAATTTCTCTAGTGACAAAATTAAGATAATTGGGTCCAACCTCGAGCCATTAACCTCAATAGATAAAATGTTGAAAATTTAATAAAAAATTTGGGGGGTAGATCTGAGGGTTTTTGTAGGTTATAATGCCAACATCTATAATTAGTTTAAAGGATTAGTGTCACCTATAGATTAAGGGTGATGTCTAGCCCTTCGGGGAAATATTGGCCCACTCTTTGCATACCTTTATCATAGTTTATGTCAATTTAATAGTTTAATGTGTAATAATATTTAAAATGAGCTCAGTTGCGGATTTTTTGCAGATAACTTCTTAGGCAGTTGGTCTTATAAACAAAAGTACAAATTAAAAGGGTCTGTTTGAAAATGGGGCAAATTGCATATAGTCATATACACCTTTAGTAGCACTAACCACTTCTTAAATTTATATATTAGCACTTTTCAACCCTAAATTCATGATAAAAGGGGGTTATTGGCAATATTTTTTTTCTATAAAGAGAACCAATTCGGAGATGTTAAATGCTAATAAAAAGTTGATGAGTGATAAGTGTCAATGCAAATATAGTTGAGGGTTATCCGGAGTTTACCCTTGAAAATAGATAGTACATGAAGTTTCATTATTGACAAAACATAAAACTTTAAATGTAAGAGATTAAAGTAGAGCTTAAGAGACTTGAGAGATCTAGAAGAGGTGCAGAGTTATTGGATTGAGTAACTTCTGCCGAAAGTGTTTTGAGGACTGCTAGTCTTTAGTCTTTTGATGTTTAAGTCTCACCTTAATTAGTTTGACATAAGCTGATGATTTCAGAATCCAATATGTATATAATTAAGATTATCAAATATAATGAAAAGGTCATGATGTAAATTGTACTATAACTAATATTGTAATTTATAGCTAAGTTCAATGAACAACCGAACAAAGAGCATGTGGAATGAACATGACAAAATATGAAAGAAAAAGAAAAAAAACGAGAGAGAAAATTTTGCTAAATTGAATACTCCCATCTACTCTCTCTCTCTCTCTCTCTCTCTCTCTCTCTCTCTCTCTCTCTCTATCTAAGACAAATATAGAAGTAAGATTTAAGAAAGGAGGCAAAAAGAAAATTCTAAAGTGGAAGATTAAATTTTTGACTTCCTCATGAGGATGGATCATTTCTTTGACCTTCTAGTTATCCCTTGGGCATGATGTTTTCATCCAAAAATCCAGCCTATTGATTCTCTTTTGAGAAGAAAAAATTAAAGTAGGAGTTATATCATCCATAAAGGAGGTTAAGCCATCAACAATACGTGCATGTGACTTTAGACGACAAAAAATAGGGGAAGAAACATGCACATGTCACTTCTTCAAGTGTGACCAACAATAGAAAGGAATATAGGTTTATTGAGTTATTACACAAATATTTATGAATTTACAAATAGGTGTTGGTTCTATCCTTTCCATCAAAAAAATATTTATATGATTGTTGAAAAACTTATACCAATCCCACCAATCGCTAATTGCTTACGGAAATTATTGGAATAAATTGACAAGCATCATCATTATTATCTAGATTTGGAGAATTCCAATGGCAGACAAGATAGTATTCAAAAGTTCTTCATTCTTAAAACTATTATATTTCTATTATTCATGTACTCCCTCTACATATATCTCCACCTTCACGTGTTGTCCACATCCTTACTCAATCCCCACTCTTTTGACTGCTCACTCAAATTTTCATGGCTACATGTTGTGTAGCCAAACAAACACTAGCTTGCTTATGTTGAATTAGATCCAATAACAATGAGATTTTTTAAGACTAAAAGCTTGTTAGGGAAAAAGTTAACGTCCTTTTTCTCTTTGTCCTTTCCTTCAACAGTTCGTCTATAGAAGGAGGTAGGTCCTTTTGGACGAAGAACCATGCATAATTAATTAGCGAAGATACGTTCAATAAAGGAACTTATTTTGTTTTGTCCCTTTCTCCATCTCTTTCTAGAAAAGATTGTGACAAAGAGGAAATAGACAAAGGTGCGTGTTAGATTGTACATAAGAAACGTATCAGTTTTCATTTTGTGTAAATTGGGGCAAACAACAAATTCAATGCAAATACTTAAAATATCAGTAACCCGAATACTATATCAATATAGATACCACGAAAACCAATCCTAATAGTAAGGGAAATTATGAAGTGTAAATTAATGATTGCAGTGACACCAGTGGTGGAGTCAGGAATTTCAGCAATGGGGGCCCAAAAAATAATTAAGCATTCACATGTGGGGGTAGAATATACTCAACCACCATTATGAAGTTGTTCCATAATTGAGTCACTATATTAGTCCCTTAAAGATCATCAAGAAAATATTCATTAGTCTCTTAAATCTTTAATATTTTGAAATTAGCCCCTCAAATGATGCAAATTGCTATTATTAGGTCCCCCAAATTTGAACTATTTTGAAATTAGTCCCTCCAGTCAAGAATATAAATAGCTATTGGAGGCACTATCAATTTATTAAAAACAGAAATTGGAGGAGCTAATAATCCACAACAATAAATTTTACTTGTTAATCTCTTCAATTGATGCTTCTACGCTTGATAGTAGGGACTAATTTCAAAATAAATTAAGAATTGAGCGATCTAATAGTAGAAGTTGAGGAACTAATTGTGAAATAATCTAAGAATTGAGAGACATAATCCCAATTTCCATGATTTGAGGGTTAAGTTTCAAAATACAAAAGATGTAAGGGACAAATACAAAAAACCCCTAATACCTATTTGTTTTTCTATGAAATTCAGGGGGGGGGGGGGGCAGGGCCCAGTTGGGCCCTATATGGCTCCGCTCTTGTATATGTGTGTGTGTGTGTGTGTGGAATTTTCAGTAATATCTTAATCCGGCTTTTCTTCTGCAGCAGACTGAAGTTATTGCAGCAGCTGCTGCAGGTGTTGCTGCCGAAGGTTTATCACCACAAGCTTCGAAAACAGAAGCAGAAAATGCTGCACAACTTTCTGTCGCTTTGGCTGAGAATGCAGTTGTCGTATTAATGCTTGTTGAAGACCATTTGAGGTTACAGGCACAGCTATCTCACTCTTCTAAATCAGCTAGTGGTCTTGAGTCTCCTGCTACTGCAACTTCAACAAATATCAGTCGTTCAAATTCTTTGAGTAGAACTGGCAGTGGTTCATTTGATACTTTTGGTTCCAAGAGATCATCGATATCCAGTGATACTGGAGGGCTTTCCGTGGATGTATGTAGACCAAAATTTCTTCTATTGTCTCAAAGTCTCTGTTTATAATTTTGAGTTTATATAAAGTGTGAATGCTGGTTTTATCTAGCATTCTGATGTTTGTTTTGATTTAACAATACCATAAATGTCTGTTTAGGACCCCTCTCAATGGACATGAGCATGCACACACCTGGTCTCTCTCTCTCTCTCTCTCTCTCTCCCCAATTTTTTCTTCGTTCGTCTAGAAAATTGCTTTTCATTCTTTAGAACTGAGAACTTCTTTTTTGGGTGGGGTGGGGAGTTTGTGCGTTGTACTCTAATATATGCTGGACAAGTTTGCCACATCTTTAATTCCTCAAATAGGTTACACTTCCCAGTACTTTATTAGATGTGTTCATATAGACCTTATGATGCATTTAAGTTGCGATCTCAATATCACATCCCTATTGTCTCTACTTTATGATACATGTGAATATAATCTCTTGAGTTGGCTAGGCTGGGTTTGGATTTTTCTGCTTTGTTACTTTGGAGGAGGTAGAAGATGCCTTAAAAAGGCAGAATGGCTTACTCATTGAAGGAATAAAGGAATTCAATGAACTACACAAGTTTAGTTCACGTGACATCCCCTCTTAAATGTCACTCTTTGAATACTAACTTACGTAGCAATTTCCAAATAAAGAGGTACAGGTGGTGAAAATTGACTGATTGACTCACCTAGAGAACCTTACGTGATGTCATGTTGTTAAGGGCCAGCTTATCCCAATAAGTTTCCAGGAAATTTCATATGTGATTTTAGCTGTACCATAATGTGATATGTTAATTACAACTGAAGTTGGAACCTATTATAGCTGTAATGGTGCAGTGAAGGATCACAGTGTGTCGTAAATGCAAGTTAGTTGTGTTGGAATCTGGCATTTCGAGGTTCCGTGCACAAGGCATATAACCAAAATCTCGTGAAGTTGCATCTTTTTCTAGGCTCTTAGGATACATTTAAATAACATTTGAAAAAATGCCTCAAATTGTTTGCAGAAGAAAGTGAAGATCTTTCTCCATTTATTTTGGTACCTGATCGGATGTTCCTAATACGCTGGTTTCAGTTCAGGTGTTAAGCAACTATATGGCTTAAAAAACTATAGTTCTGGTGGAGATATCATTGGTGAACCTTTGTTTTAAAAGTGTTTTGTTCTACTGTCAAAAGGATACATTTAAGTAACATTTGAAAAAACAGCTCGAATCGTTTGCAGAAGAAAATCAAGATCTTTCTCCATTTATTTTGGTACTTGTTCGAATGTTCCTAGGACAGTTTCAGGTCAGGTATTAAAAAACTATATGGCTGAAAAAACTATAGTTCAATGTTTACACTTTCTAATATTGTTGGTGGAGGCGTCATGGGTGAACCTTTATTGTCAAAAGGATTCATTTTCCTTACAATCTCGCAGAAAAGATGTGAATGTTAATTTTACTTCAAATAAGGTACTATTTTGATACAAGCTTTGGTCTGGGGGTTCCACTAGCAATCATAGGGGCGGGCCCCAGATGCCAGGCTGTAGCGTACTGAAATATATTGCATCAGCAGCACAATGTCAATTAGCGATTTCTATTCTATGCTTTGGTGTATTTAACTGGTCACATACAATATGCAAAAATTTGTATTGATACGCACGGTGTTTGTGATGTTAACTTTTATCCAAATGCGCTATTGTCAATCAACATACTCTTTTCTATTTTCCCATGAAATGTATTCTTTCCTAGGACGTTCTCTGAACTTTTTATTGAAATTTTATTTGTTTTATATTTGCTTTTTTTATCAACTAATTCATATTGCGATAACAGTCTCTTGAGTTTGTCTTTTGATACCAATCTAGGGTTGTTCTTACTGTAGTTATTACTTCGTGCTCCAAACTAGGTTCTTGCTTCCATGGCTGATTCAAATGGCCAGGTTTCTGTAGCAGTTATGGAGCGTCTCACAGCTGCTGCAGCAGCAGAGCCTTATGAATCTGTTCGTTCTGCCTTTGTAGCTTATGGTAGTTGCACCTTAGATCTAGCAGAGGGTTGGAAGTACAGGAGCAAGCTTTGGTATGGGGTTGGGCTCCCCCCAAAAGCAACTTTTGGCGGTGGGGGAAGTGGTTGGGAACTATGGAAGTCTGTTCTGGAGAAGGACTCAAATGGAAACTGGCTTGAACTCCCATTGGTAAAGAAGTCAGTAACAATGCTCCAGGCACTGTTGTTAGATGAATGTGCAATTGGTGGTGGACTTAATGTTGGATGTGGTTCTGGCACTGGAATAGGAGGAATGAGGGCACTGCGTCATTTGCTGGACAGCGACCAGCCATTCTTGTGCATGCTCCGCGTGATACTTGCTTCAATGAGGGAGGATGACAATGGGGAAGATGATATCTTTATGAGAAACATTAGCATCAAAGATGGAATTTTAGAAGGTTTGAGTTATCAAACTAGCAACTTGACACCATCAGAGAACAGTAACCGTTTGTTGATAAGGAAGCCCCGTTCTGCACTTCTTTGGAGGTAATGCTCTTTAAGTCTGTTTTCTTGTAGTTCAAAATTTTATACATATCCACTTGTCAATAAAATTATAATTAATGGAGGAAGGAGCAGGGGCAGGCATAAGAGTTCTTGGGTAGAAACTACTAAGAAATGACAATGCTCAACTTAATGGAGGAGATAGCCTTCAATAAAATTGAATGGAAGATTATGATTCATATAGCCGACCGCTTAAATGTGGGAGAAAGGCTCCGTTGTTGTATGTGTTTTAGTTATTAACCATGCTTCATTTACTTTACTCGGTTCTTGATTTAGCTTTGTTTAGCTCCGAACTTCTTTAGGTGTAGGTACATAACATATTTGTTCTTGCTTGCATACTTAAGTGTGGGTGCACATGCATACATGTCGGTATGTTAGTAATATGAGCATGTTTACTGGATGTCAGCATATGCATGGTGTCATTTTGGATTTCCTTGTGCCACATTTTGCAATATGTTGAAGCTTGCTGACCTGGGGGGATGTATTAACATTAATAGGAGCCATAATGTCATGTTAACTCAATTTGAGTGGCGGTATTGGTGGTGATTCCCTTCCTTCTGACTGAAAATGTTAACTTTTGTCTCCTGACATCAACATGTTGGGAAGTGACTTAATCCTAGGCATACTCAGGTTTTATTTATAATACCACAGTAGAATACAGTTTGCAGTCTTATAGTATAGGTCAAAACATTCATCTATAACTTTTCTAACGTACTAACTACTTGAATACTCTCCCTCAAGTTGGAGTGCGTGCTTTCATGCGTGAGCACGTGTGCATGTAAAAAATGAATGAGCTGACAGCCCAGTTAAGGAAATGGGCTGCCAAGAGATAGGGGCTTGTGAGCCCCTCTGCTAGTCACATTGGAGCAGGCTTTTTTTTGGGGGGGGGGGGTGTGGGGTGGGGGGCCTTCCAAGTCAGTGCCCATTTTAGACTCTACATACATACATTCATATACACACACACATGCGTATATAGGTATACATACATACACATTTATAGTTTTATATATGTATGTATATATACATGTGTGTGTATACATGCTCAGCATTTTATATAACAGGGAAAAACTTCTCTGAGGTAATCCTTTAGTTAATAAGGAACAACAATCATCATAATTTTGAATACACAGTTATTTTGTTCCCAATCTTCGTTATGTTTGTGCTTTTCCTCAAGTCATGAGCTCTGCTTTATGCTGCATAACTTTGAGAAATAGTTGGTTTCCAGAAAAAGCTGCAAAACTTTGAGAAATAGTTGGTTTCCAAAACTTGTATAAGATTGTTTCAATTGATCTTGTCATAGATTCATTAGAAGCGTACCTAATCATGATGTCAAACGTATGTAGACATTTGTATCCTTTACTTTAGACATGTGGGACATGACGATAAACGTGTCGAATAGCAACACATGTTTGGGCACTCCTTGGACACATGCCTTGCATTTCTCAACTGTGTTCTCAGTTACATAGTAAATATCCGACATTTATTAGATAAGTCCCCTGTAATTATCATACTTTTTTGTTTATATTATATGTTTAACATATTTATATACTTTTATTTATATGTTAAAAACTATTCTTGCGGAAAAAATCGTTTAAATATTGACCTGTATAAGGCTATGAAAGGTTAATATACATTTCAATAAAAGAAATGATAATACATCGCTACTTGATAAAAAGTTGAATAACGAAAGCATTTCCTTTTGCAAATTTATCAGAATATGGGATGGTTGAAATTGTAGCATATATGATATAATATATGTAATGATTTTATGTTATTACAAAATATTTGTGAACTTAATTGCAATCTCCGTGTATGTGCATATAAATGTACTCTTTCTTAATTTTATACATATTTTAGTGCAGTGTCACCATACTCTCATGAACTACTTTTGAAGATTGCCTTGTCATGTCTGTGCAGTTATGTCAGTTTCTGTGTCCGCGCATGCTTCTTAGTATTCAGTACTAATGACATGTAAAACAACATTCAGTGAGTAAAAATTATTGACTGTAAAAATTACTTCCACTGGATTATTGCAAATGTGCTTAAGTTTATGTAATAGTTTATATGCAATTGCTTAAAGGGTAGACTATAATAGGCCTTCACAGGAAATCTAATTTCGTTTCAGTTATTTAACAATTATTTATTATTCATCTACAGATATCAACATTTTCTTTAAAATCTGCCATTCTGTTGCTATTTTAGTCTGAGCTGGCTGCTATAATGATTTGTCAATATCATACAGTGTGCTTGGACCGCTTCTTAACATGCCGGTATCTGAATCCAAAAGGCAGAGGGTGTTGGTTGCATCGTGCATTCTGTATTCTGAGGTCAGTTAAAATTTCCCTCGTATACGCCAGGTTTCCCATTCAAGACTCTAAACTAGGAAGTTTTCTTGTGTCGAGATAATGAATTCGGTTTGCAGAATTTATAAATTTGCTAGGATGATAGAATATTTTGAAACTAAGAGCTAAAGATCAAATTTTCATTGTAGCCTATCTGTTTTCTAGCATTTCTGAAACTTTTATTCTTATCCTAGTGGGTCAACTTGGTGTTCAGCTAGTTCCAAATCTCCAATATAATGCTGATTGATTTAATGAGGTTGGTCTAGACAGTGACTAAACCTTATCCAACCCTTTTGCAACCTATCTATATCCAAAGTATCCCGAGCCATGGATTTTGTAAGATTTTATGTGTGAATGAAGCTTTAATCAGGCGGCTATTGCGATATCTGAATCTCTCAGCTTGGATTTGACCTGTCCATAGCCTGAGATCTTCCTATGTTTTTGAACTAATCTGTCTTTTAGTCAGGAAACTGGAATTTGTTTAGTTAAACCTGAAAAGCTTGACTTGTTCCCTACGGGTTGTCCTGGCCTTTAAATCTTCATTGGTCATAAAAATTGCAATAGAATCAATTTGTTTTATATGCATTATAATGGTTGCAATTGCTTTATTTTCATGCTTTTCTTTTCTTGTACAGTTGTTTAACATAACTGAAGTGAACTTTGACACGTTATTTAGCCTTGTTCCTCCTAGATCTTTATGTTGAGAGCTTCTATTGAAAATCTTTGAGCAGCCTTCTCTATATAGATGCTCAGGGTTGTAACTGTGAAGGAGGGAGAATGTGTATGAGAAAAATTCCATGTCCATGCGAAGTTTCTCAAACAATTCATGTCTTCGCATAAGTTAAGAAAATTTGATGCTGATAATAGGCCTTAGGGAAGGTTCTTAGTGATCTAAATATATCTAGAGCTCAAACTAGCATAAGACAAACTTCTTCAGAGGTCATTATTACAAGTCTTCGGTTAGACAATACATGCAAAAACAAATTGCAGAGAGATAACACGGATTCATAAGCCATCTATTGGCCTGAAATATTTTAGAGGTTCCCAAAGGATGAAATATTTTATAGGTTCCCAAAAGGAAGGTTAAGTAATCACTGTGAGAAGGCCAGATAATTGCTTGACGGCCAATAAATAATGTATCCGATCCAGTGGTTCATATATACTCTATGGCAGGATAACAAAAATATATTTCCTGTAAGGATAAAGTCCAGGAGCATTATTCTAAATTAATTACCTAAGTATGGATCCTTTTAAATTGAAAACCTGTCTATGTTAAAGTAACATATTTGCCAAAATACTGAGAGATTCCTGACACACATTAAATTTTCTGCTTATTTATTTATTTATTCCTGAGATGTCTCCTTTATAAGGATATCACACTGTTAAGCGTATTCATGGACACCAGCTAAATTGTTTTGCCAAGTATTTGTCTCCTAACTTGCAGCTTAAAACTGGTTTATGTAGCGAACTAATTATTTGCTTGGATTCCACATATCCAATAATAATGAAATACTAGTATAAAGATGTGGTTCTTGTTTGATACACACAATATGCCTTTATATAGTCCCTCACAGTGGTAATCTCGACTTGGCTCTCTTACACAATTACCACAACCAAACTTGTAGGTTAACAGCAGGCCGCATTTGTCTTCATCAAGGTCCTAACTGTACACCTTTCTACATACAGTTCTTGTTCTATTTCTTTGTATTTCCTTGTGGTGATGTTGCTCCCCATTTAATACATATCAGCAAGAAATTCTTCAATCAATCTGATGATGCAGGTATGGCATGCCATTGGCAGGGATGGAACACCTCTTAGAAAAAAGTATGTAGAAACTATTTTACCACCATTTGTTGCCATCCTAAGGCGATGGAAACCTCTTTTGGCTGGTATTCATGAGCTGACATCCTCAGATTATGAGAATCCCCTCACTGCCGACGATCCTGCTCTGGCATCAGATTTGTTACCACTTGAGGTAACTAGTTTTCTTTCATTTGGATATGGAATTTTTCATAAATTTTATTGTTCAAAGTTCTTTGGAGAGGAAAGGTAAAGATCTATAGCTTTGTTTGATGTATGATAATGGATTCCACCAAAAATTTCATTTATTTCCTGCAAAACTACTAGTGTTCTTCAAAATTTTTTTTTTCACTTTTACTAGGCATTTCGTTTATAAAAAATTATAGCAGTCTTAAACTCCAAGCTGCTATGTTGAAACTCTGATGTTCTACATTCTCAGCGTTGATTTTGTTGAAGAATACTTTCATACACTTAACACTCTACAGCAGGTTGAGAGCTCTTTCTGGGGTAAAAATTTCAACTTTTTATGCAACAATACTTCTCATATTGTTCCTTTTTAAATGCATGACTGAGTGAAGTTGAGCTAGAGTTGCTGCGGTACCGTCTTAAAGCTCCTATCATGATGAACACTCTGATTTTAAATGAACGTTTATGGATAAATTTTTCCCTAAAATGTGCAGTTGACCAGTTTATCATTTGATTTCAGTGTAACCAAAGCTTGCCTCTTGGATTTTAGTTTCCTTTTGTATTATTACATTTTATTAACTTTTATCCTTTGTTATAACTTAATAAAGACAGAAGAAATAATCATATTACAGTTCTTTCTTCAGGTATCATTTATTAACTTGTACAAGAAAATCTACTCCGTGTACAGACTTATTTTTATGAGTGATACAAATAACTCTGTCACATATGCCAGTTCAGCAATCCATTGCATCTATAACTGGACAGCTAATTCTAAATTAGCTATTAACTTTCCCTTGGCAACTTACAATTCTGATCAAGTATAACTGGAGAAGCTATGCAGATCTTTGTTGCAATTTTCCACCATGATTAGTTTCTTTGGTGTTGTTGCTTTCTTTGTTATCCTTTATGTCCATGTATTGTTTGTTCCTCCCTTTCTTGGTAATATATCACATCATGTGCTGCATGAAAGTTTACGCGCAATACCAACACGTGCTTGATGAGTCAAGGTTTTCATCAATATCTTACAGAGTTGTCAGTTATTTTGTTCATTTTATTTCAGGCTGCTCTTTCAATGGTATCCCCTGGCTGGGCTTCTGCATTTGCATCTCCTCCTTCTGCAATGGCATTAGCAATGATTGCTGCAGGTACCGCTGGTGGCGAAACTGTGCCTGCTCCTAGGACTTCACAACTTAGGCGTGATACTTCATTGCTTGAGCGAAAAACAACTCGATTACAGTTACACACATTTTCTAGCTTCCAGAAGCCTCTTGAGATACCTAATAAAACAACACCTATGCCAAAGGACAAAGCATCTGCGAAAGCTGCTGCTCTTGCTGCTGCAAGGGATCTTGAGCGCAATGCCAAGATTGGCTCTGGAAGAGGACTAAGTGCAGTAGCAATGGCAACATCGGCACAAAGGAGGAGTGTAACGGATGCAGATCGTGCAAGGAGATGGAGTACTTCTGAAGCTATGGCTTCCGCCTGGACAGAATGCCTCCAGCCGTTTGATTCTAAATTTGTTTCAGGGAGAGACTTGTCTGCATTATCTTATAAATATGTTGCTGTCTTGGTCACCAGTTTTGCATTGGCGAGAAACATGCAGAGGATGGAGGTATCATTTGTTGATAGCTTGTTATATTTTTCATGATTATTTTGTTCTATATTAACAATATGAGAGTGGTTGCAGGTGGATAGGCATACACAACTTGAAGCTTTGAACAGATACCGTGTATCCACTGGAAGTCGTGCATGGCGAAAACTTCTTCATTGCCTAATAGAGATGAGTGGACTTTTTGGCCCCTTAGGAGAATGCCTATGCAATCCCGAGCTTGTACGTGCGTTAGTAACATATTAACTAAAATGGAAAGATGAGTTTTTTGTTTTTTGTTTATATTGAATGTGAGATTTTCTCTATGGAAACTAGAGATTTCGGTGAACCACTTAATTTTATGTGTTCAGGTCTTCTGGAAGTTAGATTTTACTGTGAGTTCTTCAAGGATGAGAAGGTATTTAAAAAGGAATTACTGGGGCTCTGATCATCTAAAGGTAGCTGACAATCATGAAGGGAGATTACACCTTAAATCTAGCGAAGAATCATTATTCCATACAAATGAGCCACAAACTTACCTGAAAAGAAGTCTTCCTTCTACTTTGATTCCGATTGTAGAAGCTATCTCTATCAATGGCAACATCAATGAAGATGATGATGACGATTTTAAGCAGTTGTCGACGAATATTGTTGAGCCCAATATGGTGGAGAGACAGAGGCTTTCTTCTATTGCTGAGCCACTGGATTCTCAAAACTCTGTCGCTTCATCTGAGCAGAATCTGGTCCGTTCTACATTGGGGTTTGCACCTGGATTTGTTCCCAATGAAGCTGATGAAAGGATTGTTCTTGAACTTCCCTCATTGATGGTGCGTCCATTGAGGGTGGTACGAGGAAACTTTCAAGTGAGTTTAAAATTTAGATACATGTCCATGTGCTTATATTTTTCTACATTTCTGTAAAAATATCCATTTATTATATGATATACATATGAAACCTGGACCATGAATATCTAAAGGTTTTGTGAATTCATAACTTAACCTATACCAAGACTTGAAGCCTAGGCAGAAATGCAACATTGCAGTCTTGTAATGGCACGTGCTTTATCATCGGAAAACTATGCTGTGATAAATTGGAGGTCTTACATTCTATCAATGTTAAATATTTCATTACCGCAATATTTTGAGCAATAGCAATGTTGAAAACAACATTATTTACAAAACATTCTTTTGTTTTCTCTTTCTCAAATTTTCAAGATTCTGGCATGTGATTTATTGTGAAAATCAACGTATGATGAACACAGAAGACGTAGACCTTGAAGAGAGAACATAAATTGATATGAAACTAATTTCTTTCCAGATAACAACAAAGCGAATAAGTTTCATAGTTGATGAACCCGGTAATGATAGTTCAATTGCTGCTGCTCATAAAATTGAGCAGGACAAGAACAGAAGCTGGCTGATTTCTTCCCTTCATCAAGTTTATAGTAGAAGGTAATTTTTTTTCTACTCTGTTTGTTATTGGTTAATGCTGGACTTTGTCCATCCTCTTCATACTAATGATACATAATCAGTCTGTTTACCAAATAATTTAAACAGATTTTCTCTATTTGTCCCACATTCAATTGCTGAAATTTCTGTTCTCATATCGTGTGCATGTTGTTCAACTCCTTTTCTTGTTTATCAGTAAATTTATATTAGCACTTCTTTTGTGAATCCTCTTCATCTAATTATGTACAGTTTATCTGTTATATAAAGAATTTAATGTCATTTTATTTTCTACCACATCCTGTTCCCTGTAAGTTCTATTTTCATATTTCCTTCTGCACTACTCTACTAAAGTTTTGTTCAGTTTCCTATGAACTACTCGACTCCAGTAATCTTTATCTGAAAAATTTCTCCCTGTTGACCCAAGAGATATCCAATCAGTCTTTTCAGAAGTATTTTCATAAAACTATTATTTTCTGCTACTGTCACCGCTTACAAGTTCTGGGCTTTTATTTGTATCCAATTATTTTTCTTTCTGCTGACGGTACTGCTTAAGTTAGTTTCCTTGCTGTATTTGTTTGATTGTGCAAAATTTTATTTGAAAGTTTCTGAAAGACATGCATGTTTACTTTAGAAATAGGTTCATGACATTGTTTAAAGTTTTATAGTAGGCGCCGAGAAAATAGTTATCCAAGCACACAATCTTTTTTCATGAGCGCCCATCGTACTACCTTATCTTGAGGGAAAATCTGCTTGAAACAGTATACAGCTTGTTCTTCATTTTACCTTTTCTCAGGTGTCCTTGTTTTGACGGTGTTTTATTTATTCTTCGGAAGATTACAACATTTTTAGTGCATTTATTTTGTTGCTTGTGTCTCTCCGACAGCTAATGCCATAGATTAGACAGTCTACCTTTCATTATCTTTTGAATTAATTTTTAAATTACTTTATCTACATCATGTATCTCCTTCTTGGAATGGTGTTTGCAGGTATCTATTGAGAAGGAGTGCTTTAGAATTGTTCATGGATGACAGGTCGAGCTACTTTTTTGATTTTGGGGTAATTTCTAAGACAATAGCATGGTTTTTAAGTGCTTGTAAACCCCTTCTTAGTTGCAATAGGCCCTTACCAACTAGCTCCGCTTTTCTACAAAGTATAAAGCAGTTCCCCTTTGCGTTTCAACTTATAATCAGCCGCTCTTTTGGATTACATTGAACTAAGCAGCTTGTACTTCTGTATTATTATCCAGAGTACTGAAGGACGCAAGAATGCATATCATGCCATTACTCATGCAAGGCCACCTCATTTGAAAAATATCTACATGGAAACACAGGTCAGTGCCACTGTGCTATAAATGCCTTAGAACTGTTTCAGTCTTCTCAGTGGATAGGTCTCTGAATTGCCTACATTCGTTGTAGAGGCCTGAGAAACTCCTTAAAAGAACTCAACTTATGGAGCGCTGGGCTAGGTGGGAGGTAAAGTATGCTGCCTCTCCCTTTAGAGTACATATTGTTAGTTTCTAGGAAGTGAAGTGAAGCTCTAAGTGTAATCACATCTGTTGCAGATTAGCAATTTTGAATATCTAATGGAGCTCAACATTCTTGCTGGACGCAGTTACAATGACATCACACAGGTAGGATTATAATCTTTATTTGACCTCTTATAAGCTAGAAATAACCTTTTACTCTTCACAGTATCCTGTTTTCCCATGGATCTTAGCCGATTATTGTTCTAAGACATTGGATCTTAAGGATTCTTCCTCATACAGGGATCTTTCAAAGGTATAAGTGCACCATAATTTGTTTTTCTTCATTTTGTGTATACCCAAATCCAGCATACTGAATGCTAGTATTCCTATCATCATGTAGCCGGTTGGTGCACTAAATCCTGACAGGCTAAACAAGTTTCTGGAGAGGTACTCCACCTTTGAAGATATGACTATCCCCAAGTTTCATTATGATTCACATTATTCTAGTGCTGCAACGGTAATTCCATATGCTTCTTTTCTCCTTTGATGATTTTGGATAAGTTCTATGATATTTCGTATACTCATTTATACATATCCCTGTCTGCTTTAATTTCTTCTTCTCTGCTATATTTTTTTATTCTCCACCATCCCTGCTTGATTTTTCAATTTAAAGTAATTGCTCTATTCAATTTTCTATTGATTTTTCCAATTTCATTATACAAACAATATAGTGCCTTTTTTTTAATCTCTCTTCTCCTGTTGGCACCATTTACAGCTGCGATTGGCACTTTTGCTTTCTTCTTCCTCTTTTCTTCCTCATGACAGTCCTCAACTCTCTTCTTTGATCCTTCCTCTCTTTCTCCTAATGCTCTCTCTTATCTCCTTTTTCTTCTTCTTTTGTTATTTTAAACTATTATTATATTTTTCATAGTTATACACTTGAACATCAATTTCTCTAATTTTCCTGTATTTTCTGTATTTTTGGTGATTTGTTTGGCTTTTCAATGACAATTTAAAAATAAAACTAAAAACTGAGCCAAACACTTTTTAGGTTCCCTCCTGAGCAGCTGGGCATGGGGAGTCACCAAACATTTTCTAAAACACGGATTAGAATACTTCCCACCGCAAAGTGCCAAGCACTTTCTAAAGCACTGATAAAAACAATTTCCTCAATTTTCACCATAGCTTTAGAGTTTCCTTGCAATGGTGGGAGTTACTAGTAAGGTTGTGGAAAGCAGAAAGTAGAGAGAAGCAGCGAGACACTGCTTTGGGTTTTTTGGGCTTAAGCAGGAAAAAGCACCAAGGAAAAAGCGGTGCAAATCCTATTAAAATTTAAATATGGATAAAACTTCAACAAAAATAAGAAAAATTCAAGAATAATCTAAAAATTTTAAAACAAGGAAAAATTAAAGGGGAATTTTTTTTCTACAAATACATATTTGATGTTATTAAATACCTATTAAATAGATACATATTAACTACAACCATCATTATATTACTCCAAGTTCCTTCCAAACTTCAAGTAAAATTCTTTTAAGGAAAAGAGGAAAAAACCATATAAAATGGAAAAAAAAACCATGTAATTATTGAAAAAAGGTACGTAAAACTGTCCAATCTCGTAATACTAATGGTTGGGTCACTTTTGACTGCTTTGGGCTGCTTTTAGGCCGCTTTTCGACCTCTTTGGACTGCTTTTTGGCCGCTCTAGGCTGCTTTTAGAACACATTCTTCTCAAAATCACTTTTCGGCAGCTTTTTGGCCTGAGCAGAGTGGCAAGGTGAAGGTGCCGCTCTCTTTTTAAGCACTTTTCGTGCGCTTTTTCCTGGTTTGTACAGCACTGCTTATTAGATGGTATTGGACGCAAACTGTTCCAAAACTAGGTGAATGTCAGTTTTATAGGATCAGTTGAAAAGGTATATCATAGTTCAAGTTTTATCTTTGTATCAGTCACTAACATTATGTTTGGTCAGTATAATTTAGTTCAAATTATTTACTGTTGTGAATATCACAGTGATAGACACTTCCACCCTTCACCACTTCAGTGTTTCTTAACCTCGGTCATAATATTTGATTAATGCTATAATACATGGTGTAACGGTAACCTTAATTTTTGCTGCATAGCCAGCCTTATTTGACAGGAAAAGTTTTCATCAGATGATTAAAAAGTGAGGGACCTGAACTGCCAACACGTTTAATTACTTATCCAGAAGGAAAAATGCAATTCAACTCAATTCAAAGTATAAGGGGTCTATTTGTAACTGTAAAAGATTAGAAGGGCTGGATACCAGCGCAGTCAATCCATTCAAGGAGGTTCAATATATCTTACATATAAAGTCAAGTTGTCTTTGCACCTATGTCAGGCTCTAGTTACTCTTTGCATTTTAATGAGTATATTTTGAAGACGGATCACATTTCACTTTGTGCCCTTTGAACCTAGACCTCTTGTAAGCATAGTGCACCGGTACCTTTTTAGGCCATATATACCATGGAAACTTATAATTTCATAATTTGGAGTTATTATAATTACTTCGCACAGATGGTGTCGTGAACCTTTTAGGATTAAAGCATCAATTTGAAGACTTTCTTAAGATGTCAGCTGTTCAAAATGCACTGTGTCTGTTGTCGTTTTACTAAATTTGGTGGAACAATTTAAGTTGTGGTTAAATCAATACTAACCTTTGAGACAGTTAAAATGTAAAATTATCTCTTTTTATTTTTCACATTTTAGTCACATCAGAGAACTACAAATCAAGTTTATGTTATTGGTTAGTCATTTTTTGCAAAAACCCTGGATTTAATATTTTTTTTTAATTTTCTTTATTCCCAGAACCAGCACAAGACCTGTTACCGTACCTTTTAATACATGGTGTTTTTGGACACTTTATTCTGAACATGGGAACTATGCAGACGAGATTCTGGGTTCTAATAAGTTCCACACATTCTAGCATTTAAGGTGTGGTTAAATTAAAAAACTGTCATTCTGAACTTGGAAACTATGCATGCCCATAGTTAATAGATTGTATTTGGGGATTATTATTCCATAGCATACATTTCTGCAGATACTGAGAGTAGATTTCCAGTCAAAGTCGTAACAATATCTATGCTTCTGACTTATTAATTGGCCTGATACCATTGAAGAAAGTATGCTAGCTTTGATTTCTAGATCACCCAATACTATAGAGAAACATCTCAAATGGGACATTTTCTTAATTACTGAAACCTTTTAATAGCTTTCTAGTAATATTTAGGCTTAATTGCATTTAAAAACCTGATAATCACCAATTTTGCACATATACACCCCCAGTTGTATTTGGCTGCATTTAAATACCCTTAAGTTTCTGAGAGATGCAGTTTAGTACCTTGGTTATGCAAACGTGAGAATTTACCCCTGAAAGTTTTCATGCGACACTCACATGCTATTTTAGAACATTATGACCCTTATTTGTTTTTGTTAAATCTACCGTTAAACCTATCAAAATCCCATTTTAAACCTATCATAATTCTATCCTACAATGGGATTTTGATAGGTTTAACAGTGGATTTAATAAAAAAAATAAGGGTTAAAATGTTCTAAAACTAGCTTGTGTCACATGAGAATTTTCTGGCGGAAATTCTCACATTCGCATAGCCAAGGGTACCAAAGTGCATGAAACTTTAGGGTATTTAAGTGCATCGAAATACAACTGGGGGCATATATGTGCAAAGTAGGTGAAACTATAGGGTGTTTAAGTGCAATTAAGCCTAATATTTATTGTTGGAGTATTTTCTGCAGAAATAGTTTCCTTGCCCGCTTTCTACCAATATCTAAGTTCTCTGTCAGTTTATTTTGTGAATATTACTTTCTTCTTGTACTTTCAAGCAGTTATAGAAAGTCAATGACTTTATATCTTCCGATCATGCTGTTAGAATGTTTCCTTTTTGAATTCATATTCTGTTCAAGGTTTTTGTAGCCTTAGTATTTACATGATATCTGTTGTTTTACATGGTTTATGTGACCGCCTAACAATGATATGTTACAGGCCCTTTATTACCTCGGTAGATTGGAACCATTTACTACTCTTTCTATTGAACTACAAGGTGGCAAGTTTAACCATGCCGATCATATGTTATCGGATATTGGCAGTACCTGGAGAAGTGTTCTTGAAAACGTGAATGATGTGAAAGAACTGGTATATGTCTAATGTAACATTCAGTTTACATTCAAGCTGACCTCTAGAACAGTACAAAAGATGTGCCTATACCTTAGTTTTTACCAACTAGTCTCTCAAATGTGAATTTACATATCTGGTGTATATTTAGGTTCCGGAGATGTTTTATCTTCCTGAGATTCTAACTACTGAAAAGTCAATTAATCTTGGTGCAGCTCAACTTGGAGGAGAGCTGGGTAAGTGATTTTGATAACAGAATTCGGATACGTGACATGTGAAGTAATACTTTATACAAGGGTCTTGTTTATGTTCATTTGATGCAGATTCTATCAAACTTCCTCCTTGGGCTGAAAACTCTCTGGATTTTATTCATAAGCATCGTATGGCTCTTGAGAGTGAGCATGTATCAGCCCATTTGCATGAGTGGATCGACCTCATTTTTGGGTACACCAGTTTTGTGGAAACTTTATTATTTTCCTTTTTTCCCCATAATATTCTCCATCTGGGACAGATGTTTATCGATAGGTGTGTTTTGTTTTCTTATTTATTACTGTCAAAAGTTTACGTGGATAAAATGGTGTTTCAGTTACAAACAGCGTGGTAAGGAAGCCATCTTGTCCAATAATGTTTTCTTTCACGTAACATACGAAGGGATGGTTAACATTGATAATATATCTGATCCAGTAAGTGTTACTCGTTACATACATCAATTTCAGTTTTTTATGATGATTTCTTATATTTTTTTACAAAAAAATGAAGGTACAAAAACAAGTCATACAAGATCAAATCCCGTTCCTCGGACAGACACCATCTCAGTTACTGACTGTACCACACTTACAAAGAATACCTTTGGCAGATGCCTTGCACCTGCAGGTACATTTTATCTACAAATTTACCTGTATCTATAGTACTAGTTTATAGTTTATTGAACTAGTAACTTGTTATTATGAACTCCGTTGTCATGATTCAGTTTCAAGGAATTGCCAAGATATTGATATGTGCATTTGCATTTCATAACTCATATTATTTTTGAACAATAACTTTCAGAATGTTACTTGTGCTGTCAGTTAGGTTGATTCTGATTTCAAATCAGATGTTATCATCATCCGATATTGGATCTTAATCAATTCAGTTCTCCATGTGATTCATATGACTGAATTCTTAATTGCAGTTCCTTGGTTATGTCATTTTCTTTGTTGACCTTTTTCCATTGCATCTCTAATAAAGAAATTTGTTGCCTGGAAATAAGAAGCTATCGGATTCCAAATGCTAATGCATTTACTTTAGATATTTTCATTTCCTAAATACTTAAAGAAGCTAAACCCCGTTCTCAGTGTTTGCTTCATTTTCGTTATATCGTCAATTAATGATCATTCCTTGAAACTGAGCTATTTTATGTTCAGTATTATAGTTATCTGCTTTATGATTGCTTGACTTTCTTTTCAGACTATATTTCACAATCCCGGCAAAGTTAAACCTTATGCCGTTCCAAGTCCAGAGCACTGTAATGTGCCTGCTGCTGCTATTTCTGCATCAGACGACTCCATTATAGTTGTGGATTTCAATGCACCTGCTGCGAACATTGCAATGCACAAATGGCTGCCGAATACTCCTGATGGACAGGGAACACCTTTCCAGTTTCATCATGGGAGATCAGCTGCATGTTCCACCAGCGGAGCCTTTCTACGCGTGTTTAAAGGATCAGGTTCTGCTTCAGAAGAGTGGCAATTCCCCCGGGCTTTAGCATTTGCTGCATCTAGTATTCGAAGTTCAGCTGTTGTTGCTGTTACTTGTGACAAAGAAATAATCACGGGTACGTGATATGCTCTCAGCTTATTCTTCACTGTATTGATTAATGCATTCAAAAAATCACCCTTTTCTGACAATCTACGTGAAAAAGAATTTACAAGTCCGTTGAATTAGTGTTCCCTCTCGCTCTAATGTTTTCTAGTTTGCGATTACAGTGCTCAATGTTGAATTCGAGTTAGATTGTTCTGTTGACATCATATTCATATGAAAGAAAAAGTAGACCATCTTCGCTTTCTGTTTAGTTCTATTTATGTAAATATTACAGGATTGTAGATCTTCAGGTTCTTGCCTTTTATATAAATTAGTATCTTATATATTATTCTAAAAACTTGGTTGGATGATTTTAGTGAAAGCACTACTATGATGAAGCCTCGCACATGTTGGCTGAGTTGGATGTTACTCTTCTTGGACCTCTTCTGTTATGTGTGAATCACTTTGCAAATGTGTCCCTTGTTATCTCTGACACGTGTTACGTCTTCTTCCTCAGTCAATTCTTGCTTTCTTAGACATAATTCCTGCACTGCCCAAACATCTTATCACACTTTCATTTAAACTTTTAATGTGTACCTTTGGAAAGTATCCAAGTGTATATTTTACTGGAAAGTGGGCACCATATAGTGATTTCTATTAATGCATAACTGCTGCAGAGTATAATCACTTAAGAATAAGCAAATTCACATATTCTGTAGAAAGTTGAAAAGCCATGACCTATTCAGCCTACTCCTTTCCTTCTGCAAAAGATAAAAAAGTGTGCCATTTACTTTTAGTATTTATACAAACATTCTATATAGATATATTATCCGAAATATGTGTGTGCTTTCATGCATTTATACTTCTATTTGTTTGTTTACACACACCCACACTCGATCTTTGCTACATAACTGGACATTTTCTTTTTATGGTCTACCTATATACCCCCCAATCTATTATCTACCACATTTTCAGATTTACCCTCGAAACTGACTATTTGCTAATTTGCCCTATATTCCTGACATTTGCTTAAAATATCCCTTTCATTTAAAGCCGTTGGTTTTTGAAAGGAAGAGGGAGAAAATGACAAATTATATACATTATCTCTCTTTAATAAAATAAGAGGCCCCCCATCTCTTTCCCCTTATAAGCGCAAAATCCTAGCTTCACCTCCATGGCAGCGATGACGAATCCCTCCCGCAATCTCTCTTCCCCCAAAACTAATTAGGGGTATTTTAGTAAATTTAACTAAGAAAAGTTAGACATTTTTAACAGTAGCTCTTAACATAATTATGGGAATATACCCAAGTATATTCCACAACAAAAGCATTTAGAGCCTTGGAGGTTATTTTAACGATCTCAGAGAATGTAGGGGTGAATTAGCAAAATAGTTATTGGGAGGTAAATTTGCAAAATAGGGTAGGTTAGGGGGTATATGGGTAAAAAACCTTTTTTTAATTTGGGGAAGTTGTTCGAAAAAGGTCCAAATTTTCCTTTCTTTTCAAATTTCGGTTTACAGGAGAGGCTCAGGACGAAACTGGAACCAAATATGAGTTATCCGGGACTTAGGGGACTTTTCCCTTTCCTCAATCGCAACTATTTTGATCATCTCCCACAAACTAAGAAACCAAAGCTCTAACAGGGGATTGAAACTAAAACCAAATCTGACTTTGTTGAAGAATTGGGAAAGTGGGTAAAAAAGTGAACGTGCAGATGGTGCAACAAGATCATTTCCAAATTGAATCTTTAACGTGCAGATGGTGCCATAAGATCATTTCCAAATTGAATCTTTCTTCTATGCAATAGGACATTAGACTTTAGTGGTCAATCAGTTGATCCAAAATAAAAAAGGGTCCTTTGATCTATTCCAAACTTCATTAGTATAAACCTGAAATAAATCTGGACAGAGTAACCTGATGAGTGGGTAAGGCTATGTTAAGCCATTAGTGAGATACGAGATTGTTATCTGGGAAATTATTGTTTGGCTAATCCCACACAAAGATATCTGCTATTCCTTTATTTGTGATTCAGAAGAAATGATAGAAGAAAAAAATAAAAAATGGACTTCGCTGTTAAATTCTCAAATTAAGCTGATAATTCTCTCCATTGTTATTCTCTTATGTGATACTCTATCAAATATCACATTAACTCAAACTTTAGCAGTGCTTTCATGATTCATATACATTGAAATACTCTCAGTGGTATTATTACTTACTCTTACCTCTTTCAGATAATGGACTGCTCTTGGAACCATTGTGTGAATTTGGTGAACTTGTTTCTAAGTTATGTTATGTAATATGTAGGTGGGCATGCTGACAACTCCGTAAAGTTGATCTCAGCATATGGAGCAAGAACCATTGAAACTGCAGCAGGACATTGTGCACCTGTCACCTGTCTTGCTATCTCTCCAGACAGTAGCTATCTAGTGACAGGGTCCCGTGACACAACAGTAATACTTTGGAGAATACGAAGTTTTCCTTCACATTCAAATACCACTTCAGAAACTCCAACCAGTGCACAAACAACACCGAGAAGTCCTCTTACAGCTCGAAATAGTACTAATATTGCTTCAGGAGCTAATAGTCGGAGTCGAAGGATTCAAGGCCCTGTGTATGTACTTAGAGGCCATCATAAGGAGGTTGTCTGTTGCTGTGTTAATTCTGATCTAGGGCTTATTGCTTCATGCTCAAATACTACTGGTGTTCTATTACATTCTTTGAGGAGAGGACGGCTAATAAGGAGGATAAATGTTGAGAATGTCCATGCAATATGCCTTTCACCTCAGGGAATTGTCTTGATTTGGAATGAGTTGGAGAATAAATTTAGCACCTTTACAGTGAATGGGATACCCATTCAGACCCAAACTTTATTGCCCTTCTCAGGAACTATCAACTGCATTCAAATTTCCAATGATGGAGAGAACGTTTTGCTAGGTACCTGCTCTTCTGGAGATGATAATTCCAGAGAATATAGTCAATCAGAAGTAAGAAGTCCTGGTTCTCGAGAACTTGGTTCATCACTCTCAAATGAAGGCCGTGAAACACAAATACCGGTTCCCTCTATTCTCTTCCTCAATCTGCACACTCTGAAGGTAACAATATTGCATTAATTGACGGAAATAAAAAAAAAGTTTCATTAATTCCAAGTTGTTATATCTGAAATTGATGAAGAACTGTGCTTCAGATATTCCATTCTTTGGCTCTCAATCGTGGTCAAGATGTCACTGCTCTATCCCTAAACAAGGATAATATGAACATTATAGTCTCCACAGCGGATAGACAACTGATTGTGTTCACTGATCCTGATGTAAGTTTCTTGTTTATAGTTATTCAAAACAATAACACTGCTTAATTATGAGTCCTTGCAAGTATTATTTCCAAGTTTAATATGAATATTTTTTTTCTTCTCGTCCCTTATGCAGCTGTGCAGAAAGGTAGGAGAACAAATTACTGAGAAGAAAGGAGGTGGGACTCCAAGCAAGAAATAGTGTTAAATAGGGGTAGAATTATTTGGGTAAAAGATTTTTTGATAGGGTTATCTGAAAGAGGCCACATTTGTTTTGTACACCACCTGGGAAATTGTCCCATTTGTAAATCATATTCCTTTAGAGCAATTGAAAAGGTCGACAAGTGAGAGGAGAGATAAAGGTATGTTTTACAATCATTTTTTTTTTAATACAGAATAAAAACGAAGGGAAAAAAAAAAGAGCAAATTTTGGGAGGCAGCGTTCTTTCTCCAAAAGGATTACATTTTCCTTTTCTTGTTTTGAATATATACAGTTTTTACTCCGGCCCTCTTTTTATTGTCTTTTTACGAGTTGAGCATTTCTCCTCTTGAGGGACAGGGAGTAGAACAATTTAAAGTGTCATAGAGGGATATTATAGCTGACTGTCTCCACATACGTACTCTTGTTTGGTGTTTTCAGGAGCCCGTTGTATTTTGACATTCTGCTTTTGCTGTTCTTGGTGGGGGCTCATTGTGTCGTTTTAGTTTATGCAGATAATTTGTCTTTTTGAGTTATCCATTCTCCCCTCTCTAATTAGATGGGCCGCTAACTACAGACTCTTGCAATATCTGATACGTTTCTTTTGTTGACATCATTTGAAAACCTTGAGGTTCGGCACTTAACTCAATTTTGTTTAGTGATCTTTTAAAATTTTCTTCCAGAAACCAGCTGATATCAAATATTTATGCTGTCAGTATGATATGTTATAGGGAAAATCTGGTGTAAAACAATAAATATATCTTAATGCTTACCGGGAAAGTAACATATTAGCAAAGTGATCCTAAGAATGTAAAAGTTTAAAGGTTCTAATTTATTTTTCTAAACCTCTCTGATTTTGAGTTTTGAGCGAAGGGAAGCGGCAGAAAGTAAGAAATGTATAAAGAGAAAGAATGTTAAAAGAGCGCAAATGAGTTGTAGACAAAATGATTTTGAATAAACTATAGAGAGAATTAACGTGAGAAAGTCGTAGAAAGATGAATTTAGATGTGGAGAGATGAATTTAGATGTGGAGTTGAGAGATTTGGTAAATGTATCTCTAATAATAAATAACCATTGTTTAGGGAGATTTTATACTCAAGAAGAAGACCAAAGAATTATTTTAGATCTGGTAAGTATTAGATGTGAAGATGGTGAAGTTTATGCTTCCGTGGTGGATTGCCAAAGGGAGATCCCATCAACATGGGTGATCGAGACATATGTGATGAGAATGAGCGTCCAACTTGCTCAATAATGTGGCTTTAAAAGAGTTATTTTAGAAAATGATAATGAGGTTTTGGTAAAAGCATCACAGAACAATAATGACGAAAGATCACAGGTGGGGGAACTTCTGGAATATATTCGACAATTCTCTCCGTTTTTTATTTTTTTTTTTGGTTTTACATGTTAAAAGAATTATTTACCCCTAAATGAACTTTATTTATTATATGCATGTAAGCTATTTCTGCAAAAATGATATTTTATATTGTGAATAAATATAGTGCAAAGTCTTAAACTTAAGTGCCTTTTGCAATTTATCCAAAAAAGAAACAACAATTTTCATGCAAAATAAAAACAAAAGGAAAAGGCAAAAAGCCGAAAGAAATTTAGATCAAATATATGGTTAAGCTCTACGCTCTGTTTGGGAATACGCTGGGAAAAGTGAAGTTAAGTGAAGAGAAATTAAGGGAAGTAAGGGGGAGGTGAGGAGAAAGATAAACCTTGTTTGGGAATTCATTAGAGAAATTGAAAGTGAACTTATTTCATCATGTTTGTGAACTTCAATAAAGGGAAATGAAGGAAACTCTAAACTCAATCTTAACCACTGGATTTGATCTTGAGGGGGTAAAATTTTCAATGTGGGACAATCATATTTGAGCAATTTCTTTCCCTTAATTACACCCCAATTTGAAGGAGAACAAAGTCACGCGATTTCTCAGTTCAGTTCACTTTATAACTTCTCCTTCATTATCCTCATCAAATGAATTCCCAAACAAATTAATGATTCACCTAACTTTCCTTACTTCATTTTTACCCCCAATCTAAACATGCCCCGATATAAAACAGAAAAGAAGATCATAATGAATTGTACATTACAGTGATATTTTTGAAAAGAAAGGGGAAAAAAAAAGAAAACCACATCAAATGAATGCCCAAACAAATTAACGGTTCACCTAACTTTCCTTATTCATTTCACCTCCAGTCTAAACATGCTCCTAATTTAATAGGAAGGAAGATCATAAGGAATTTTACATTACATTTGAAATTAAAAAAAAAATAAAACCGAAAAAACATTGGAGATTCTTTTTCCAATCACTGGAGTAAAATTATCATCTATAGTTAGTTCAGTGGAAAGAAGGGAAAAAGAAAAAGAAAAAAAAGAGAAAGAAAATGAAAATAGCAATTGAATATTGACTCGTTTACGCGTGCTCTCTCTCTCTCTGTCTGTCACTTTCCACCACTTTTATATGCGCCTGAAACATCAAAGTCCCATCTTTTTTTTTTCCTTTTTTTCTTTTAAAAAATTAATCCGTTACGTTTTCTTCAATTTCAACACTTGGTAGCCGAAAGAGGTAAAAATTTTTAAAAAACTAGGGTGCAAATCTCTGAATTCCCCTCAATTTCAATCAAGATCTCAACTTTTCCGAGGAAAAGTAGGAGATGTTGGAGCAGCTTCTGATCTTTTCAAGAGGCGGCCTGATTCTCTGGTACAAACAACTAAGCAACGCTCTCAAGGGATCTCCGATCGAAACCCTGATCAAATCCTGCCTCCTCGAGGAGCGATCCGCCGAGACCTCCTTCAACTACGACGCCGGCGGCGGCGGCGGCGGGGCCTACACCCTGAAATGGACCTTTCACAACGATCTCGGCCTCGTCTTCGTCGCCGTCTACCAGCGGATCCTCCATCTTTTGTACGTCGACGATCTTTTATCGGCGGTTCGTCGTGAATTCGAGCGGATCTATGATCCGAAGAGGACGAGCTATGATGAGTTTGATGAAATCTTTCGGCAGTTGCAGAAAGAGGCGGAGGCGAGGGCGGAAGAGATGAAGAAGTTGAAACAGTCTGGAAAGAATCCTTCCAATTTAGGGAAGAAGGCTGGGGGAACTGGGTCGTTGATGAACAAGAAGAAGAGTGGCAAAAGTGGTAATAATGATGGTAAGTCTCGCGGCGATGATGGAGATGGAGATGGAGATGGAGATGAGAGTAATGGCAAATGGCTAGCTAATGGTAAAGCAAATGGGAAGGAGAATAATGGGGTTAAGGAATCCCGATCCCTTCCCAATGTTGTTGTTAAAGGTAAAAAGAACGGGAACCCCGATGAGGGGGCTTTCGATGTAAATAAGTTACAGAAATTGAGAGCGAAAGGAGGGAAGAAGACCGATACTAACACTAACACTGATAAGGGTGTGAAAGGGGAAGCGAAAAAGATTGTGAAGAAGAACAGGGTTTGGGATGATGCGAAGAAGGAGGATGCCAAGCTGGATTTTACGGATCCTGTTGGTGAGGGAGGGGATGAGGTTCGAGAGGTCGTGGCAGTTGATGAGGGTGAGAGTATGATGGATAAGGAGGAAATTCTGAGTAGCGACGACGAGGATGATGAGGAAATGGAGAGTGCTAAGCGTACTGCAAAGAAGAAGGGTTGGTTTTCGTCGATGTTTCAGAGGTATAACTTCGTTTTCCTTCGCATATACCTTTTTCTGCATTTGATTGCTGATTAGCTAGTTATTCTTTTGGTACTATGAATTTTCTACTGTCTTTGATTAATTTGATTTCTTAGGCTTTTGTGATATTGGTCCTGGGAAAAAATAAGCCTATTTGAGATAGGTCTAAAAAAATATGATATTATCAAATAAATCCCAGGTTTGTTAGGGTCAGTTTGGTATTGCTTTTTTTATGGTGCATCTGCTTATTTTTTCAATAAGCAGCCAATAATAGTGTTTAGTAAAAACTTTTTTTGGCATGCTTATTGAAATTGCTTGTGCTTTAAGGGGATGCTTTTAGAAGCAATCTGCGGATGCTTTTAAAAGTAGCTTCTAATTTTTTTTTAGTTCATATACGATATGTACCTTTATCTTTTAATAATGATCATCAAGCATAGTTCTACCAAACACCTTAACTGCTTTTTAAGCTGAAGTTTATATTTGATTACCAAGCAACTATTTTCAACAGCTTATATAAGTTGCTTTTATAAGCAACTTATCATAGGCTCCAACAATACTAAACTGGCCCTAAATCAGACTAAACAGGTCCTGTCTGGTGTTACTTCAAAAAATTGGAGAATTTTTTTTTTAATATGAAGAACCTTTCAAACTACACATGGTTGGGGAGCTAAAACCAGGAAAAATCATAAGTTTATTTGTTTCTCATTCAGTGTTTATTTCTTAGTATTTTTTATGGGTCCTTCATCATCCCCTATATTCAATTGATGACAGTGACCGTGGCTGCATCAAACTTTATAGTTCTTTGTTCTTCAGGACAACCCTGTCATAATGCCCACTAAAGTTTTGTTTTTGACACTTTGATACCCAAAGTTTAGGGTATCAAAGTTAATAAATGTGTATAAACTTGTGGATCAAAGTTAAAAATGTGTAAACTTTGGGATATCAAAGTGTTGGGGAAAAAGGTGTAAAATTTGGGGTATCGAATTGTCAGATTCAAACTTTGAGGTATCAAAGTTAAAAAAAATTGTGAACTTTATGGTACCAAAGTGCTAATAACCTTTTTCTCGAAGCATTAGCTTACAACTTTACATCATACTTTCATGATGAATCTGGGGAATGGATATTCGTGTGAGTCACGAGCAACTTGGATAACTGCCTATACACTGTTCAAAAGGAAAATAGGTGTTAATAAAATGACAAGCCTTTGCAGTTTACTTGTTGAACCTGTTATTGGGTGCAGTTACCTAATAACTTCTAACTAGATGTGATATCAATTAATACTTTCTATGTATTATATCTTGGCCATTTTGGCTTATGCATGGTGATATTTGTATTTTAATTCTTCTGTATTATATTTTTCATATCTATGTCTGTTATCATATACTCCAATTAAATTTATCGATTTTGAGTTTGTATTGTTGGTTATATTTTGTGTTCTCTTGATCTCAGCATTTCAGGAAACTCTGTCTTGGAGAAGTCGGACTTGAAACCAGCACTGAAGGCCCTCAAGGATAGGTTGATGACTAAAAATGTGGTATGTAGCTCTCCTCATCTGATATGCTCATTTTACAGTTTTGGAGTTTATCCATATTTCATACTTTTCAGTTTTCAATATAAAGGTCTCACATAAATCACCAATTTAACTATGATTTGGGGAAACATTTCCCTAGTAATCACTGTTGTCACATTTTTACCTTAACATTCATGTATACACTTCTGGAGATTTCCTTTTTTGGATTATAAGAGTAAAATTTAACAAGCTTGATAGATATCAGTGAAATGCTGAAAAGGGGGGAAATGAAGGAAAAAAAGAAGAAAAGGGAAGAAGAAGGAAATGACAAAGAAAAGAAGAGGGAAAAAGGAAAGAAAAGAAATGAAATAAAACTCTTATTCCAGACTACTTGAAACTATATAAGCTGTTAGTGAGATTTCTGTTACTAATGGCAATCGTGTAAACTATCAATCTATGCGATTTCTGGTTTAATGACATTCTTTCCTGCCATATACAAATCATTGTATTTGGGTTTCTTCTTGTGATGTATCATCTTGGCATTGCAGGCAGAGGAAATAGCTGAGAAACTTTGTGAATCAGTAGCAGCTAGTCTTGAAGGGAAGAAGTTGGGATCATTCACGAGAGTCTCTTCGACTGTCCAGGTTTGTTATTTAGTTTTACCCAGATAACTTATTGTCTTTCAGCTTTGTTTGCTAGAGTTAAAGACTTATAATTAGAACGTCATATTCTAAAGTTGGTTATAAGCACAGACGGCAATGGAAGAGGCTCTTCTTCGTATCTTAACTCCAAGGCGATCCATTGATATTTTGAGAGATGTGCATGCTGCTAAGGAACAGGGGAAACCATATGTTATTGTTTTTGTTGGTGTTAATGGAGTTGGGAAGTCCACAAATCTTGCGAAGGTTAATTTTCTTTCCCTTTACAGTTTTAGATTTATTGATGCGCGAGTGTTTCTAAATATCTACTTAATTTCTCTGTTATACAGGTTGCATACTGGCTGCTACAGCATAATGTTAGTGTAATGATGGCAGCATGTGATACCTTCAGGTCTGGTGCTGTTGAGCAGCTGAGGACACATGCTCGTAGACTCCAGGTATATGATCACTTCATGTTGTATCAACCCTTTTGGAAGTTTTTCACAAATTTTCATAGCATTCTTTTAATGACCTGGTGTATTTGCCTGAGTTACTGGTGTTGAACACTTATAGCACTGCCCCGGATTATTGCTGGAAACGTCCTTTTCTGTTCCAAAAAATACCAATTGGAACATTCCATATCTTGTCTATGTTTGCTGCATTGACATTTGACATACATTTGGAGTTCATTAATGTGAAACAATAGGGAAAGTTCTATGTCGTATGGAAGGCCTTAATTTTGGGTCCCATTTTTTTCCCTTTTCCTGAAAAAATCCTTAGTGTAGTCTTGGACCCATGACCTTAGACAGGGATCTTCCACTTGTTACCTAGTGACAGCATTTCACTTGTGATGTGTGACCGTGTCAGCTTATTTTGCTATAGGTTAACAAAGGCCCTCAAATTCTGCCCAGTATCTGGTAGATGTTCGTAAATACTTCTGACTTGCCTAATAATCTCCTCATTTTTTGTCATAGGAAAGAAATTATTCTCCCTCGTGATGTCATATATTCAAAAAATATGCATACGAAAACTGTTTTTCTTGTAGTCGTTGGTTCTTATTTCTTAATATTGAAGGAGACACTTTTTCATATATTTGGTTCCTTGACTGACATATATTCTGGACACTGCTACTGATGCCATGTTCACAGGAAGTTGTAGAAACTTGGTTTTGTTTCTTTTTAAATCTTTCTGGGCCTTGAACTGTTCCTTGACTTGTGATGGGAGAAGGTTTTAGGCAATAATGATGGTACATTGATACAAAATTGGAACTTTGGGCGAAAAGGACCTTACATATGTTACTTTGTTTTTCGGGTGAGGTGAATTAATGAATTGATACCACATATGCAATTGGGCCTTTAGATGCATACAATATCATTTGTAAATACTATTGCTTGCTGGACACAACCTGAATCAATGACTAAGAATATGCTTCCAGATACCTATATTTGAGAAGGGCTACGAAAAAGATCCTGCAATTGTAGCGAAGGAGGCTATTCAAGAGGCTAGTCGTAATAATTCAGATGTTGTTCTTGTTGATACCGCTGGGAGGATGCAGGTAAGAAATTTTTGATCTTCCTTTAGCTTGAATTTGCTTAAGGTTGACCTTTATCTTTCAGCCCTGAACTGTTGTACTTATGCCATATATGATCTTCTATTAAATCTCAGGATAATGAGCCACTGATGCGAGCCCTGTCAAAGCTTATAAATCTAAACAACCCAGATTTGGTTCTCTTTGTTGGAGAGGCATTGGTTGGAAATGATGCTGTTGATCAACTGTCAAAATTTAACCAGGTAATATAGTTTCTTGTGGATGCCTGCTTGTAATGTTCTTCAAAAGACGAGTGATGTGCAATGCGAAATGTTGTTTAACACTTTGTTACATTAAGCTTGACAAATATTCATACGCTGTGCAGAAATTAGCTGATCTGTCTGCAGTGCCCAATGCGAGGTTGATTGATGGAATCTTGCTCACTAAGTTTGACACAATTGATGATAAGGTTGATATTTAACAACCAAAATTTTAATGGCACGGAATTAAATATATGCATTTCATCCCCCTGAAATACTTTGCGATTTTTGTTTCAGGTTGGAGCAGCACTTTCCATGGTCTACATCTCTGGAGCCCCTGTGATGTTTGTGGGCTGTGGTCAATCTTATACCGATCTCAAAAAGCTGAACGTCAAGTCCATTGTCAAAACCCTTCTTAATTGAAGGTAAACTTGGCACTCTGCCTTTTAAGAACCATAATATGTCCACCTCTCATCATGACTGCTACTTTGTAAGAACTTATGCCCTGTGAGCTCACTGTCTTGGTAGTGGAAATGAATCATTAGTTTATGGCTTTTGTTTGAAAATTTAATTTCCTGATCTCTTTTGAGCTTCTTTTTTTACTTGAGATGCATGCATTTGTGCTCAAGTAGATATATGATTTGGATGGTAGCAAGTTCAAATTTGTCTAAGCCCAACCTTGAATGCAATTCTCCTTCAACTAGAAGATTTGCAAAAGTCGTCAGATCAAGCTTTACGAACATCCACAACATCTATATACTGGATTTGAGCTGTTATTTCATTGCGAAAAATAATACATCAAGAAATGTGAGTGATCAGATTGATATACTCCAATGTCACTTAACAGATTTGGTCAAAGTCAAACATTCATGACATCTATATAATGGATTTGAGCTGTCATCTCATTTGGCAAAATAATAACATCAAGAAATGTGAGTGATGTGGTCCATATACTTGCATGCGACTAACAGGTTGCTCTCACTACTGGATAATTTCTTCGCAGCTCATTATCAAACTAAGTTTGTCATTTCGTGTCCATTTTTTCATATATGCATATCCACACAAACATAAACACATACATACACACCTTCAAGATGGTTTTGCTTGGAGCAGGTAAGGATAGAAATACATGCCCTAATTCAGATAAAATAGTACATCAATCATTTGCTTTATTGGCACACACTCTTTTATTGTTTAGTAATATAGATGCTTCCTTCTCCATGGGATTCGCCACGTGCCCTACGAATAGCAGAGCACCGGTCTGATCTTCTCTAATGGCAAACATGAAAGGATGATCTGCAATAAAATTTGTAGGAGAGCTATAACACAAATATGATGCTTTTCAGTAAGTTGCAGCGGATGCTTCGGTCCCTTCTTCTCCTACTTTGATAGTAGGTTTATGCTGCATGCTTGAAATATGAAGTTTATTATCAGTATCCGAGGATGACACCATTTCTGTGAAATCTGCATCCTCAGTAAAAGGGATTCGTGATCCCAGTCCTGTAAAGCTTTCAGAACGTTAAATCCAGATGAAGTTTTGAATTTCGGAATCATGAACTTGCCAATCTTGACAGTCCATCTAGGAACTGATTATTGAAAAAAAAATCAGGAGTTGGATACAGCCTTTTGTATGAGATTGCTAAGCCCATGTCTACTGTTGGGAAAGAAGGTCAACATGGAAAACTCTCCCAGTTGATTTGGTTCATACGGCAAATTGAGGACTTTGAAGCCATCAAAAGAGGAAATGTATTGATCATCGTCGATAGTCATAAAGGGTACTTTTATTTGTCTTCCATTTAGGAGATAGAATGATCCATTCTTGGTTTTAGACCAGTCGAACTTCTCGGTCCATGGCCCTTTGAAGTAGAGAGTATTTGCGAAGATGAGCCTTGTATTAGAGTCCACAGCATCAGCTGGGTTCCTTGATCAGCCTGTTTGTTTTCTTTTCGACTTGGAGATTTACTTCTTGAGCTGCTTTCATAGGCTAAGTTGATCGAGAGACAACAAAAATACTCAAGATGCAACAACTATGGTTAATTAGAAAAGCATAAGAATTCCAGGAATCAAAGAAAGGATTACACGCACACGTACCCCCCCTTTAGATCATGCGTATTTGTGAAATTACCCTTTAAATCGTCAACTATTGAAAAAAAAAATTTCCACATGACAAATTGTGTTGGATGTGGTGAATAAAAATTTGACTGTTTTGTTGATACTTTTACAGTGCAGTTATAAATCAGCCTATGTTGATTTGGTGATTTGCGTAGTGTTGTAAATACAGAGATTTTGGGGGTAATTCTACAAATACGCATGATCTAAGGGGTTTTTATGCAACAAATGTCAAAAAGATATTTTGATAATTACCTCATGTGCTTGAAGTCAATGGATTTGGCCACAGCATTGTAGGCGGTAGCAGCAGTCTCCCGGAACGATGGTTTCATATCGGTCAACCCATAAACTGTTCGCAAATGATAAGTTGGATGCACAGTCGTCATCTTCACTAGAATAGTTAGAACCAGTTGCACGAGCTGATTCCAGTAGTTTGACTGTTGTAACGTTGAGATCCTTGACTGGGGTTGAACCGAGGAAAGAGAGGAAACGGTGAAGAGTTTGACCCTTTTGATCCAACTGCAGCTAGGCTGAGCGCGGCTCTAATTGACAGCGATAAGAATACGAAGTTAGAGCCCTTGGCTGGCAGCAGCCTAGAGTTCTACGTGGTCAGCAAACTGAATGCTTGAATCTTCGATCGGCTGATGAGACGTGGACATCTTCGAGTTTGAAGCTAACAAGGAAGGCTTGAAGAGCTTGTTAAGTTTAGATACTGGACTTGGTAAAGCGAGTCAGTGTATTGATATCACCGGTCTCTCATGGCATCATATTTATAGTGCTATCAGCTTTACTAGGAGTCCAAGCGATTACTTTAGATTGATGCGCTAGGAATCGAATAAGCCTGAATGGCCAACTAAATTTTATGAAGGCTTAACTACAATCAACTTCCTTTAGTTTCTCCTACTCTGCACATATATACCCTCACTTGGTTTTGTATATCCTAAATTGTTTATAAAGACCGCCATTAGCTGGTTGTCTGTTCTTTTTCAATTCTTAAACTTGGCTGCCAAGAAATGGTCCCATAAAGGAATCAAAACCCATCAAGGAAAAGCAACTCATTGGATCCTTACCGCACTAGTCAAACAGTTGCTTAAACTTGAAGCCAGCAAAGCTCGGAGCCTGCGCTGTACAGATGCCATGTAATAGTAGAAGAAGGCGAGTGAGTGAGATCAATACAGTCACTGGCTTATCCAACTCAACCACTGGAAGATGTCGATGACTCATCAACCAAGTACAGATTTGTGCATACAGTTTACTGATCGCGTAGGGCTCTAGGCCGCAGCCAATGTTTCAAACTTTGTGTTGTCACGACACCGTTGTCGGTTCAAGCTGCATTGGGTTTGGCTGTGGTCGGATCAAAGGGCCAAATTCTCGACCAATTACCATCCTTCCTTTGCTCTTTGGGGGGGGGGGTTGCGGCTCTCGTTCCTTGGGCCGCCCACCGTCAGCGAACTCAACTTGACCACCAGAAGGCTCTTGCACTCGGTCTGACTGAGTCGGGTCGGTGACAGCTACGTGTCTCGGTTGTCGTTTGAGAACGGGAGAAGAAATCTTTGCAGAGGACAGCGCGGTCTGTTTTTGGGCCTATTGCTGAATCCGTTGATTTTCAGAACAAGGTAAATTAGGTTACCCCCAAAATCAGCCACGTTTTACTAATTTATCTGTCAGCTCGACATATTAAATATGCTCAGGTCCCCAATTCCTTCCCAGCACTAGGAAGCGATCTTTTGTTTGAAAATCTGAGATTTACCCAGAATTATTTTGAATCCTTTGTTTCTAAAGGTAATATTAAGATTTGCTATGTTTTCACTCAGTTTGGTAGATTTAGATGTAAATTAGCACATATCTATATGTTAGATCTTTTTGGTGTTGTTTTTACTATTGGCTTGGGTTATAGCCGATAGCTTATTTTTAGGGTTTTTCTTACGGGTGTCCATAGGCACTCATGAGAGAATGAGAGAGATAAAGAGCACGGAGGTAAAGAGAAAAACTAATGCAAATCAGGGAGATCCATTTGCTATTTATTTTCCTCTCTCATCTTCTAGAGAGTGCCCATTAACGCCTAGTTTAGGTTCACTTGATTCCTAATTTAGGTGGACCTACATGGGTGTATATTGGTTTTAACAAGAGAACTTACCCACGATCCTTCGGACCATGATATTAAACCTCCGGACGTGGCTAATGGGCACCCTCCAACACACGCACTCGAATATTCTAAGAACTTAACTTACTGTATACATAATTGTGTATATGTTCACATTTCAAAGTACCATAATTAAAGTTCTTTTATAAGATGAAAAAGAAATTCTATATGCCCAAGGATTTAAATGAGATTCTAATAGCCTTGCTGCTTTATAGACGCGAGTCATCGTGCATTAAGCATGCAACGATGTGCACTAAATTTGGCAATCATGCAAAAAGCCCAAATTTTGATAAGTCGCGAGGAGTCGAGGACATAGTCGAAATCCACAGAAAATCAATCCTCATCTGTCTAATAAAGCAACATTCTGAGAGAGTAAATTTGTCCCCAAATTATATATCCACTCTGTTTTAGAAGAGAAGAAATCTAGTACTAATAAATCTGGAAACTTATTAATAACCTTATACCAATTATTTCTGGTATACTTTGGGCAAATTTGAACAACTAATTTTATCAATGGCTAGGCTCCTCCATGTGGCAATAAAAGTAAATGCTTGGGTTGAGAAAGCAACTAACGGACTAGTCCAGGATCTTCTCCCCATTGACTTCGTCGATGATTTCACAAGGGTTACTCTCGCCAATGCTCTCTATTTTTATGGCTTTTGGGCAGAAAAGTTCAATAAATCTGAAACTAGGAACAAATTACAAAGTGTTTCGTCTTCTTGATGGAAGCACGGTTGAAGTTCCCTTTATGGCTAGTAAAGAGGATCAATACATCTCCAGTTATAACGACTTCAAAGTACTTCGGCTTCTCTACTTCAAAGACAAAGGAAGTACAAGTTTCTCCTTGCTTGTCGTTCTTCCGAACGAAATACATGGACTCTGCAATCTTACGGAGATGGACGTCGCTGATCCTAACTTCTTTGACCGTCATGTCCCTATCAAGAAATGTGGCATTGGCGAGTTCATGATTCCTAAGTTCACAATATCATTTGGATTTGAAGCATCTGAGGTCTTAGAGAGTTTAGGATTGGAGCTTCCTTTTTTGGTACTAGCAGATTTCAGTGAAATGTCAGTAGACTTGTCTTCTAAATTTTGCATTTTAAGCGTGCACCACAACGCTACGATCGAAGTTGAGGAGGAAGGCACAATTGCAACCGCAGCAACTGGGGCAAAACTTAGCGACTTGCGTTATACTCCAGCTAAAGACTTTGTAGCAGATCACTCGTTCATGTTTGCAATTAGAGAAGATGAGACTGGAGCTTTGCTGTTCTTAGGGCATGTGGCTAATCCTTTGGTGGTGGAAACTTCTTTTTAAGTGTTGAATTGAGGACAACTGAAATATCACAATGGTGTTTATGAATAACAGAAAGAAGTGATTTGCATTAAGGCATCAATTCAAAATTATATATAAAGAGTTACGTACTTTCTTTTCACGGAATTTGTTCAGTGATAGGAAAAATTATACTCATTGAACATGTATGCTATCACTTCATAAAGAGTAAAAGCGATTATTTGATGCAGATCAAGGTAGTTGTTTGTGCGAATACTCCTCAACCATCCATACTAATATTGTCATCTTTCATTAACTTGGGCTAAACCGCCAAGCATGGAGCAACAACACGAGGATCAACATCAATAAACTCTTTCATTATGTACGGGCTGACCGAGTTGTAGTCACTCTTTTGCAGGCAATCTTAGACGTCATCCATTATTATTAAAGTGATATATCTTTTTGTAAGTGGCTGTATTAATATAAAAAAAAACTTGTTAAAATTTTAGAACTATCGTTTTAATAAACAGTGCCAGGGTGCCAATTTTGAACGCTTCTAAAAGCTCCGGGTTATGTCAGTTCTGCTCAGTCAGGGTACATAAATGCAAAAAGTAGGTTAAAAATAAGGTATGCTGACTAGGCAATAATTGATCATCAAGGAACGAGATTATTTCTTCAATTCTTTGTAGGCTAGTCAGCAAGAATTGCTTACACTTGAAGCTAAGCTCAGAGCACTATATAACTAATGTCATCGATCTAAACCGGACAATCTCCGCAAACCTCAACCTCCTCAAAACCTCAACCTCAAAAATGACATCAACTCATCAACCAAGCGTAGATTCATGCATAAAGTTTGCTGATCGTGTAGGGCTGCTGGCCGCAGCCAAGTGTAGGCGTTGAAAAAAAAATCGCTTATCAATCCCCGTAACTGACTCGCAAAGGTGGGTTCACAACCAACGGGCCGC
>JBAKGM010000200.1:9759643-9775748 GCA_037177215.1 Asparagus racemosus | reverse complement strand
GAGAGGAAAGTGAAGTAGATGAGTTGATTGATGTGACCTATTTTTTGTATTTAGTTTATTTTTAAAAGTAAGAAATGAGATGAGAGGAGATGACTTTTCACCATATTATTGGTTGGTGTGGATATTTGTAAGGGTGGAAAGTGATGGAAATATCAAAAGTGAAGGAAAGTGGAGATTAGAAAGTGGAGGAAAGTAAACAAACACTCCCAAACATTCAAGAGCTCAGATATAATTCCCGTATTAACAATAAAAAAAAGCTCTTCACTGTGGTTGACTGACAGCTGTCACATACCATGTACTATACCAAGGCGCATCTGAACGGCAGTCGCTGCAGCGCGACTCTTCTCGCGTATGGCCTGGTTCAAAAACTCCATAGCCACGTGTTCTCCCGTCAAATTTAAGGATATATCTTTTTTTTTTTATTACTTAACTTGTATTATCCGTCCACTTATATATGCTGTAATCATGGGTTTATTACCCGCTCATAAGGAGAGAGAAGGGGCTTTTTGGCAACGACCCCAAGTTTTAAGGGGTAACGACCCCAAGTTTTAAGGGGTTGTACCCATTTTTTATCCTTGACTGGTAGAATCATATTAGATTGCTAAGATAGTTAACATAAATGGTTTAACATATTCTTATAGCTAATTCTAGTTGAAAGCGTATACAGGCTGATCGATTTATATATCTAATAATTTCATATCGTATATAATATAACTTCAATGCCATAGACAAATAGATAGATAACTTGGTAGATGGATCAACGGGTAGATGGTTGCAAAATGAATTAGATTTTATTTAGGGGCAGTTTGGATATTCCGTTGTATATCATGTAATTGCTACAGTAACACAGAGTCAGGTGGCCCCGCTATACCCTGATAGCTATACTAACTCCACTCTCAAAATGAAGTTTTTTGCTCAAAATTAACTAGGTGTACAGTAACAATCACATCAGCCTCCTATTTAACCAAACAAACATAACTTTTATATTATAGCAGGTTAACTCTTACAGTTTTAGAACCAAAAAAACCCTCAACCCAACAGACCATTAGTGGGCACTTAAAATCAAAGTACGAAACATATTTACTTATTAGTTTTGTTCGTTTCTTGTGATCGATGAGAGGCCGAAATTAAATGCTTAATTTATTGTAATGGGGGTTGGGTGACTAGAAGCGGCTGCGTAATTAATTCGTCATTCTATAAAACAACGTTTTAATGCTAGTAGCTTGTTGGAGGAGATTCGACCAACGTGTCTTTATTAGTTTATTAGTGGGTGGTTGGACTCTACTTCATTAATTACTTGGCTAATTACATTCGTATCCTAGGAAGAAGTTGGTGCTCAAAATGGAACCACGTTTAGACATAATTTTATGTTCTTTATTTTTTTTGCATAAAAAAGAGAAAAGCCCAAAACGCTCGAAAATGAATAACAAAATATGGTTGTTACAAACTCGCGTGGGTAGCACACATGGCTAGCGGGTGTACGTGTGTCCAGGGTGAGTGTAAGTCGGGAAACCCGGGTTCGAGACCTCGTGCATGCAAAAATCTCAACGGATCAGAAGAGTGCCTTACCGCTCACCGGCTTCGAACCGCGAACTAGCCACTTGCGAATGCAATAGATGAACCGCGGGGGGTACACTAAAAAAAAAGGTCGTTACATATAATTGAAAACCAGAGCTCTTAAGTTATATACTCCTTTGAGGTAAAGTTTTAATCATGTTCAAAAGAAGTTTTGAGAATTGAAACAAAGCCCCAAAATAATTTAGCCTTAATAATTTCAGATATCCGGTATTCGAATGCGACACAACATTAAAATTTCTTATTAGCTTAACAATAACAAATTGTAAATGTAAAAGATAAAAATTTAAAAAACTTACAAAGGTAGAACCGAGGGCTAAAACATAAAAAGTAAAGATTGGATCGGTGGAGAAAGCATCAAAAGGAACACGACGAAAACGAGGAGCAGGTTGAGAAGCTACCCCCTTTTCTGTGGAAAGGAGAAACAGAAACTCAGAAAGGTAATTTTACATTTTGAGCTGCCCACCTCTCTTTTGAGCAATAAGACAACAACCTTGAGAGAAAAAAAGAAAAAACTGAATACGACAAAAAATCAGGACACTCAGCGACGGTACCCTCTTGTTCCCAATCTACGTCATTGGTCTCTTCGTTTTCCACAATTACTCAAACTTTCAGCGTTCCGATGATACCCATGTAATTATTACCAGTAATTTTATGTTTCCTATGTAGATACACAAATCCTAGAATTATCAATGTAATTATATGATACCTCAAAATATCATAATGTAGTTAATTCCTTTTTTATTATAGAAAATCACCTGAGCAATTGCCTAATTCATAAAACTAATCAAAAGTAAAATTGATGTTCAAGTCTGGCAAGTACATATTATAGGATATATTTTGGGGCGAGCAAATGGTATATTCAGTTAATTTAAACAGAATTTGGTTAGACGAAACTGCACCAAACCATTATTGATTCTAAGTTAAACTAAATTAAACGAATTATTTTGATTTGATTCGATCCGTTCGGGCTGGGCTAGGGATCCACTTAGTTTACAAACCCGAGGGAAGAACGTAAATCAAGATACCAAAAAAAGACAAACTAGATTAAATGATCAGTTCATGAACAATATAAACTTTAAAAACTTTAAGAAAACTAGAGGAAAAAATTATGAGCCATCAGACAAAAAGAAAGAACGAAAGGTTAGATGAACTAAGAAACTGGTTGGTTTGGTTTGAAAAAAAAAATTCAAGTGGAAGCCAGCTAAAGAGCTAAGACGCCGAAATTCAATTGGTTCAGAAATCCTGATCTCAAATTTTAAATATTAACCGAATGAATATTATTCTTACATTTCCATAGGATTCATACATCTAATCGTGAAAAGTGATAGGATCTTATAAAATTTTCTATTTGATACATAAAAATACTTTTTGGTGCACGTGATCAAACCATCTCATTCAATTCTCTGTTACTTTATCTCACCAGAAGTAATCTCTAGCCTCCTGCAAATACACTCATTTTTATCCTTTTGTTTTTTTAGCTTGTACTCGTGATACCGCCGCGGCCATTCTCTACGCTCGTCTCTTGCAATTACGGAGAAAGTAGATATTAAGATAAAGGGTATTACAGTAATCTCGCGTAAATCTGGACCGTTGTACCCGGACCGCTATATACATAAACGGCGGCACATGGAAACTAGTTCCCCCCTTCTCTCTCTCCTCTTTAAACTATCAACTCCTCCAAAGCTCCAAACTCCACTCTCTAATGGCGGCCAAATCAATCTCGATCTCGATCTCAGCGAACCAAAACCCTAACCCCTCGCCTCTCTCCACCTATCTCGGCCTCTCCTTCGCCGTCTTCTTAGGCCTCCTCCCCAGAACCTCCATCCCCTACCTCTCCTCTCTCCAAGCCCGCAACCGAATCCTCAGCCTCAAGCTCTTCCAGGCTGAGGACCAGCTGAAAACCCTAAGATCGAGGAGGAAGGAGGACTCCAAGGCCAACGCCCGCGTCGTCGAGATCTTCGCCAGCCACCGCCACGCGTGGCAGCAGGAGGAGCGGCGACTCTTAGATCAGATCGAGGCGGCGAACGAGGAGATCGAGGGGTTGAGGGCGAGGGTCGGGGAGCTCGAGAGAGAGGTGAGGGAGAGGGACGAGATGCTGGATCTCGTGGCGGCGAGGAGAGAGGAAGAGGAAGAGGAAGAGCAGGAGGAAGTTAGGGTTAGGGTTTCGGAGGGCTTAGGGTTTGGGGAGATGGATGAGATGGCGGCGGCTTATTACGCAGGGGAGAAGGAGAGGGAGTCGAAACGATGGGTGGAGAGAGCTACCAGCGGATGGCAGCAGGTAAAGAATTTTTTTTCTCACTTTTCCTTTTTTTTAAAACAATTTATCAATTTTTGTTTGTTTTAGAAATTCAGGTATCCTTTATGGATAAAGAGCTATTAGGAATTGCTGTTATCCTTTTTTGCTGCAAATGTGTGGTTTTTATTACTATTTTCCCTTTGAAATTTGGTGCTTTTTTTAAATAAAATTTTCTGCTTAGATAAACAGAATTAAAAAAAAAAAACAGGATTTGCTGTTTGCTGTTGGTCGTGACAATCTTTTCCCTGTTTGTGAAAGCCGTCTTTCTATTAAGATGCATTTTGAGATTAAATTGCTCTGTTAAATGCCTTTCACTTAATCGAATATTCAAAGTTGTTGTTTTTTTATATTAATTTAACGAACATTCCAAGTTAGAATATTTCTTTTCTCCTTGTGTCTCAAATAAAATAAACACAAGATTGAACTTGTTTATTAGCTTAATGTAAAGTCAAGCTCAACTCTTCCAAGGAAATACTTGCATACGACAATTTGAGCTCTTATAGTAAAAGAATCAAAGGGGATGGTGGATAGTAAAAAGTGATTATTTTGGAGTAATTTTATTTTAGCTCAAAGTTTCTAACTCGAAGCTCTATGGTGTTAGCCCCTAAGTGGAAGAGTCAGTAGGTTCGACAACATACTCTTGATATATATTTCAGTTAGGGAGGTTAAAGTAGAAAAGAATTATTCTTGTTTTTGCCCCAAATTTTGATCATGCTAAATATGAATTGCGTCACCTTGGTTATAATATGATTCTTGCATAACTGCATAAAATAAACCAGGGAATTTTTTGCAGAGAAAGGAAAGAAATCACTACTTGGAATGGAGTTTCCTAATAATTGGGTATTTGGATGTTACCCAAATGAAAATATTGTCTATCTAGATCATTTCCATGTTTAATGAGTGAATACAACAAAAACAGTTGGCTCTTGTGCATGTTCATTTTTTGGACTCTTTTAATAATTTTAATCTGACTTTTGTAGGATATGCAGTATGATTCCCTTGAATCTATGTATCACATGAAAAATTTTGTTGCAAGGTGAGTCTTAATAATATTATTCATTTGATGATTTTAATAAGCTAATCATTTTAATTAACTATAGTTTTTAAACTTAATCGCTGGTTTTCAGGAGGGAATCCCCTTGGAAGGTGGACGGTGATTCAACTGTTTCCTCCAAGCTTAAATTACTGGAGCAAGAGTTGAGTAATTTGGAAATGATAGGGAAAGGAGATTTATCCAAGGTCTCATCATTGATGAGGAAGCAAGCAAAGAGATACCAATCTCTTGCTGGGAAAATTGATGATCTATGCAGGAGAATGGTAAGTCTTTATCTTTATTGGGTTTTTAATTTTACTTATGCCTGATTTCTAGTCCAGTATAACTGCATTAAATCTATCTAAGCTAATAGTTAACTCATGTTGACACCATGTTTTGCATAGTGCAAAAATTTTATGGCTTCAAGATTTTTGATGCAGCGATGCTTGCTGTGTTCCTTTTATTTCTAGAATAAATTGGCCTGTTTTGATTCTTTACTTGAGCTAGATCAAGTCTCTATATTGCTTTTCTTTCTCATTCAAAAAACTAGGGGCATATATTTCCTTTGAGAGTCATAATGACCGTATTTTATTTTACTATTGTAGAGACTTACCTAAGTAAATTTGTTTTGGAACTTATTTCACCCTTTTTCATTGAGGAAAACATGTCAGAATTATTGAAGTTCCTGTATACAAGTATAGACAATCCCATGGAACACAAAGATGTGAACTGTAGATCTTTTTATATTGAACAAAGACTATTTGTTCAGTTTCAGCCACATTTGACTTCCACAGCAAGCCTACAACTAGTGAAAAATATTTATTGTAATTATGAAGATACAACATCCACAATCTAGTTGAAGTACTAAGAAAATTGCTTGACGATGAAAAGAGGTGGCATCGAATTAATGAAATTTGTGAATACTATTTTAGCTACGGTTTCACATGCATTTTATTTTATTTTTCATTTGATAGCAACTTCACTTTCGTTTGACACTAGAACATCTAAGCTTTAATCTGATCTTCAACGGATTGTATTGCACTGAGCAGAACCCGTTAGATTATAAGAACATCATTAGTCAGTTTGTTTTTTTGTTTTTCCGGGTTTTATTTTAAGTTCTAATTACAGTACACATGGTTAGTGGAAATGATAATACTTGATTCATTTTAGATTTAGAACCATTGTGACTGACTTATCACTTCGTTTTTATGCCAACATCATAGCAAGCCAGTGACCCTTGTGAGCCAACCCTGAGTCCAGAGTTCCGGACACAGCAGCAGACAGAGTTCCTGCTCGAAGCTGTCCGCCTCCAACATCGATCAACTGAAACACGACAAAAACTGAGCTCCCTGCAAGTAGAGACAACAAAGAGCTTCGCAGGAGGCGAGCTCACAGGACAGTCAAAACTAAGCACAAGAAGGTCCTTGGATACAATTGGAAACAACTTCAAGGAGATACAGAGGAATCTGGAGATCTGGTTAGCAAGAATCATAGGTGATGTTGAGGGTATTTTAGCGAGGGATGGCCCATCTCGTGTAAGGGATTATTGCATATCTCAGTACCCTTTGGTTCGATGATGTCTTGATTTATGTACGAGTTTTTTTTTTTGGCATCTTTAGCGTAATTTACGTCGTTATATTATTTAGCTAAACTATTGATGAAGATGACATGTAAATGTACAGCACTCTTAATGACTTCGTATAGGATTAAAACTTAACTGATGACTTTGCTGTTAGGTTTTGTTTGCATTGACATGTGACAAGACGTAGTTGCTGCAGTGTATCGAACTACTTGACTTTGTTTCCAAAGGTCGAAAAGGTTTTAATCGAGCATATACATACATACACATGGTGGCTTGCTAGCTTTAAACTTGTTGCTGAAAATCTAGATTGGAAGTGAAATTTCACTTGGGGGATGTTTGGTTCAAGCAAATTTTTGGGATATGGGGTGGATTTTAAATTCTAGGATAAAAAATTAGGGTTTTTTTTGGGGTTTTTGGATTCCATAAATTGTGTTTGTTTCAAGCAAATTTTTGGGATCTTGAATCCCTAAATTGCAAAAATAAATAAATAAATATATAAATATAATAATAATAATAATAATAATAATAATAAATAAATAAATAAATAAACCCTCAAGTTTTAGAATTTGCAAAATCCTAACAATGGGAGAGGATGTGGGGTGGATATCTGACAAAAATTTTTCACCTCAGCAAAAACTACCACATTCTTCCCTCGTGACCCCAAAAAACCAGCCGCAGATTGAGCTATTCTCACCGCTTCCCATTTTCCTCTCCCTCCTCTTTTACCCGCCTCCTCCATTTCCCGCTACAAAACCCTAGCATTTTTCTTCCCAAATCGACGAAATTTTGGTCCAATCTCAACCCCAAGATGGTGAATATCTAGGGTTTCTGCTGTATCTTCGGTTTGCAAGAAGATTTGAAGGAGAAAACTTAAATTTGGGTGAAATTGATTTGGGGGTTTCTGTTGTTTCAGTGATCTTAATGTTCTAGGGTTCCATCCGATTCTCTCTGACCCTGCAGGTAAATCTCGTTCCCTCTCTTTCTAACTAGGGTTTCGAAGGATTAGATTTGGGTTTGGGTGAAACTGATTTGGGGGTTTCTGTGAACTTATTCACGGCTTGTAACCACAAACAAAAATCGAATGGTTACGTAAATGAATAAGAATTGCATGTAAAGGGGGGCATCAAAAGCTCTGACAATCAACCCTAGGGAAAGAACATTAGATGTTCATAAGCAGCAAACAACTCTCATATTGAGTTGTTTGCTAATTCTTGTTTCTGTAGTTACTACTTATTACCTAATCTCTCATACTGAGTTTAATTTCATCGAATGATACACTGAGTTTAATTATTCAGCCAAAAATTAGGTGTACATACTTAACATATTCTTCTCGAGTTCAGCATTCTTGCAGTTCTCGTCCTGCGCATTCCGAAATAAGCGGACAAAGTTTAGGAGGGTGGTGATGACTGCAATTTCATGCTGCATTAAGTAAGTATTTTACAGTGTGGAGTGAATGATATTCACCTCCAGCAAATGTATACTAACGGCATAAAAGAGTATACACCTCTATATTTTAGGACTACTTATTATCCTCTAAAAAAAATTTATTAACACTTTGATCTCCTGATGCAAAAACGGAATTATCTTCCCCAATCACCTATACCTGTTACGTGGGTGTCACTTCAAATTGATCAATGAAATTTTGATTTGAAATTTGACGCATATTCTTCAATCCTAGTGGTTATTGATCAATGTATCTTATAAAAACTGGTGGTCCCAAATTCCATATTAGCATAGTTTTGACATTCCCATGATATCTCTTATTAAAGATGTTCATGAGTTTATGATCAATATGTTTACTCTGCCTCAATATAGGCCTAAAGAGGTTTCCAATTGTTTTTGAAGCAATGTGATAATTACTTGTATCATAAACAGCTGGAAAATGTTTCTGTTGGTTTTCTTTACCTTCTTCAGTTGAATTTGCCATGAGTTTGATTAGGTACCCATCTGTTTTAAGTTTTTTTTTCTGGTCAACTTCAGCTTTGATTTATTATGTTTTAATCTGTATAATATTGTTTGCTCAATTGAGAGCTTGGATCATGAGTGTGTTTCTAAATCTCATTAACCCAATATTATTATGTTTGTTCCATTCAATTTTAGTTTTTGTTTTACTGAATTTCATTGTCTTTAATTTGTTTGCTTTTTCGTATCTATTTACTAGCCCATGTCTAACATGCCCACCATCTCGAAACCAACAATGATGCAATCTTTACCATTACCCATTTTCATTTTCATTTGTTGGTAACTTCTTTATTTTATTTTTTTTTATTCCTAGTTGTTGAGCTCAGACTGCTAAGGGTTAATTTGCTAGCCCATTTTTTCCATTTTCACTCGTTGGTAAATTTTTTATTTTTTATTCCTAGTTGTTGAGCTCAGACTGCTAAGGGTTAATTTGCCGGTAAATTTTCTGCCTATTAATCATCCACATCTGCATGTACCAGCGCGGGGATTGGCAATGTGCGCGCCATGTGATTACCTCACCAAGCAAAAGAAAGAGCCTGCGTCATCTGTAAGAGTAGTTCTTCAGCATTCTCTTGTGTCATTAGAGAGTAATTCTGAAATGCCCACCTAGGAATTCTTGTATGCATCATAGCCTTGGTTATCCGTTCTGATCTTGCTGTGGCTGAAAACTAAGGGGAGAAAGCTTAATATTTGGTTATTACAGCAACCAGCTGCTTGCAATTTTATTATCACAGGTGTTTGGTTGCTTGTTGCTTGCTGCTTATAGCAACCAGCTGCTTGCTGGTTCATTATTTGAGGTGTTTGGCTGCTTGCAATTACATTATTTGGTTTGTTTGATTGTTGTTGCTTGTTGTTAGCTGATTACAGCAACCAGCTGCTTGCTAGTTCATTATTTGATGTGTTTGGTCGTTATTTAAGCTTGCTGGTTCATTAATTGAGGTGTTTGGTCATTATTTAAGCTTGCTGGTTATTTTGATTCAAGTTATGGTTGAGCCTTGCTAGTTGCTTTCGGTTTAAGTTGCTTGTTGTTCATTGGTGGCTTTGTTTGCGGGTTGCTTTATGAGGATTTATATTGGTATGTCAATGATGATTGGTTGACTTTTGCTAATACAACCTATAATGTTATTTCGTTGTTTACGAGAGGCATTCAATGATGAGAATGCAATCTAGATTGCATTTACAATTTTCAGGTGAGGCAACTCACTTTTTGAATGCAATCTTCAATGCAATTACCATTATATAGGTGATGCATTCTATGATGATAAAATGACCATTATCTGAGCCTTCTACACTATCATTTATTTTGCATTTTGTTTTACATAGTCTCGGGGTTTGTTTTGGAAATTTGAAATTGATAGACTACCATTTTCATTTCAGATTCAATACATTTTGCAAGTACAGGGCATACAATATAGAAATACACAATAAAAATATAAAAAGAGTACACACATTTTCCAAATTATAATTTGCCGTTCTGCAATTCTCAATTCTGACTTTAATTTCTTGATTTTGATTTTCTTTCCTATCTTTAATCAATACTTCATGGCTACTTTTGTCGATACTCTTCATGCAATTACTATCATCATGAGCCCATTGAAAGAAATTACATTCTTTCTTTGGATAATTAGCGCAACCTTAATAGTAACGGCCAATATTTTTGCCATTTTTGCATTGTTTTAAGGGCGTCGGGAATTTATAGTTGCAACATTTTTTGTGTGGAGGCTTCTTGCCTGCAAAAAAAACTACTCATAAAGATAGTGGAATTGAGCTATTTTTATAGCCATTGTAAAAATATGACCGTTTATAGCCGTTGGAGTTTAAAATTTAATAAGTATAGTTACCCCCATTGCTATACAATTGTATTGTTCTCTTGTGGTAGGTAAGCTTACTAAGGTAAGCATATTCACCTATCATTCTTTTAGAAATCCTAAACTTTGTTTAGTTCAACTATAAATTACAAATTCTAAAATTTGTTATGCTACAATTTTGAGTTTTAACAAAATAAGATATTATAAATTGTAAGATTTGTTATCCTACAATAATACTGAACCAAACAACATTTTAAACATAATAACAAACCTAGGGATTTCAATCCACTATGGGATTACAAATTCCATAATTTTGGCATTTGAACCAAACACCCTTGACGGTAACGTGATAGAGGTTGAAGCTGATTTTTATGGATGCATGCGACAGGGTTATACTCAATAGTATGTTGGATTCACATCAGAATCAGTCAAGGATTCAGTAAAAGCAGCGTCAGTTCCAAACAAGTATCTGATGCCAATTCTGATGTGATCCAGAATTAAGATGCAATTGGTTAGAAATTATATGCCAAATTCGAGACATTGAAGCCCTATTAAGCAAAAGTTATGGAATCTGAGATTCAAGAGCCTCAATTCAGCTCATTATACCATATTGCCAGCGTATATGCAATTCTCTTCGTCGCTTCATTAGCCACACTTAAAACTCTGCTTATGTTGACAATATCCAATCAGTCTTAACTCCCCAAATTACCTCATTTATGCATTGCTAGTACATCACAGGGGCTTATGAGTCCATCCATAGACGCAATCTGAATTTTAACAGTCAGCCAGCGTTAACAAAGGCTCTCAGTTCATTGACACGCAACATAAGAATTACTAGTGTCCAAGTAGGAACATTTTCTGCTGAAAGCATGAGTAAATCTAGATAAGCTTACATTCATACTGCAAAGAGGTAAATAATAATACTTTCATACAGCAACCGAGCGAGCAGCAAACAAACTACGCTGCTCAATTTGCAGCAGCAGCTTCTTCCAGCAACTGCTTCACCTTGGTGATGTAGTCGCTCATGGCTTCATCCTGGGATTTTCCTGTTGACAAGGGAAATTCACATTAAAAAAAAATTTATGGAAGTCTTATGGATCTAAAAACAAATTTTAGGGCGAGTTAAGAACCTTCGACAGCCTTCCATGCATCCCACTTGGCCCTGTCTCTCATGTTGAATATACCCGGGCGAGCTGCAGAGATCAAACACTATCTATTTCAGGAAGGTAAAATCTTGAAGGCTGATCAATATAAACTTAGAAAAGGGTAAATTATATTAACCCACTTATAATTTGCAAAGAAAACAACAGTATGCATGCTTAAGACCCATTTAACCCTAGGAACAGCAATTTCACTAGCATATAACGTAACACAAGAATTTTACCCAAACTTCATCCTCTCTCTCATAACTTAATGTGATTGTAACACTGTAGAGTATTTTAATTGAAATATGTGTATCACTCCATCAACTAAGACCCCTCCTTTTCCATTAACTAACCTTGGTTTAGGGCCAGAAACCCCCCATTAACTACAATGTTGGGAGAGGCATCTGCTCACCAAACATCAATATTGCCTTTCCTACAAGCTAATATTCTGTTGTCAATTTTTCAAAATAGCAAGGAGATGTTTGGTTCTCACTTCTCAGTTGCAACATCAATTAGCAAGGATTGTTTGTTTTTATAACTGGTGTTCTTGGAGGATTCTATGCAAAGATTCAAAATCTTGGGGGTTGTATCAGAAAGAAGACTTCAGGGGTGTGTACCTAAATGCCCTTGATTAAGTTCGTCAATGCACCACATAAAAAAAATCTTGTTTTCTATGAACCAATTTGATTACTCGTCAACTTAGGATTGACCCATACCGAATCCAAACCAGGTCCGATCGCAATTCAAACTGGGTCCAGCCTGAACATTGAGAACATTTGAGCTATGCCTAGTTGTGGTTTTGCTCCATAACTAGAACGTTTAATTGTTATTTCTCATTACTATAGAGGTAATACTCTTTGATTTTGAGATTTCTCTGTCACGTGACATTTACTGGTAAAATTCTCCTTTCATTTTATTTTTCCATGAGTGTGCCTTTTCTCTTTTAGGTTTGAGGTTTCCAAAGATGACCAACACAAGTACAAACCAAGCTAACCCTAAATTAACCCTTCAGAGGCTGGGTGTTATTCAGGTTGTTATTTACTTGCATGTGACCTCGGGTTGGGTCAGGCTTGATCCTCAATCCAAAGCAAGTCACCAAATTGCACCCCCTATTAAGGAGAGGAAGGAAAAATATACTCGCTTATGGAGCTCTTGCTAAAGATAGATGGGTCTCTGACTCTCTGGTTACAACAAAGATAGGCACGTGACACATGTCATGCACTCGAAATCAAACAAATGCAATGTTGTAAATAATTCTAATGTTAGGGAGACAAGAAATACACGAAATGAACTTCCAAACACACAATAAAAGTTGTAATAATTTATTATGCATATTTGACAGAAGTTAATAAGGGTTAAAAATAGCCTGTAGCAATCAAATGATAATGATAAGGAAGCAATGTTTCAAATGCTGTCGCAATTTCAAGTTACCAAAGAAATGTCATATCATTAAGCAGTATTTGTCGCTTAACGTGACTGACTGACTGACTTGTGTACATTAATAACTACTGCAAGAATAATGAGTTGATTCAGTACATACGAGTGTTGACGGGTCCAACAGTTGCCTGCTTGTAAAGCCCATAGAGGATCAGCTTGTTCTCATTTGTAGTATTCTCTGGCAGAGTTTTAGCTTTCTCAGCATGCTCTTCAAATTCTTCCTATATTTTAAGTCCATAAAAGGTCATTTGGCATCGATATGCTTACCAAGTAAGAAAACTATAGGTATTATTCATTTGTGACAAAGGACTAACAGAAACAACCATAAGAATCAGAAGGCGTAGAGGGGGGAAACTAGTAGTGAAAAGTGCAAGTCATAGATGCATACCCATAAAAAAAATTACAAGTGTTCCAACTTACATCTTTTCTTGTGGAAAAACAAATGTAAATCCAGTCATATGCTCTAAATTTGAAAAAAGAAATCTTAAATGGGTCGCCAAAGTGTCTGAAATCCAAATCAAGGGGTGGTTTGTAGTTTGGAAGAGGATAAGAATGGACAAGTAAAATAAGTTGCGACCAAGTTTTCAGCTTTTCCCCTTCGAGCCATTATGTGACCCAAGCCAATGTTTACACGCACACAGAAGACAGGCATCACGTATCCAGATCCTGAAGTGTCCAACAGAAGAATCCTCCAACGAAAAATTGATATCCGGCGATAGTTTAACAAATAAAGTAGTCACAAAAAAAAGAACATAATCATGTACTTGATGAGTAACTAACTCAAGAAATTGGGTATGATTTCAACAGATTAACAGCCGATATTTCAACATCTAAAAAATTGTGAATTGTGATGCTTGAGTACTGTATAGATTTGTCAGTTGTCACTCAAGTATAATGTAGTGTCCTAGAGTCCTTTTTTTTTTTTGAAAGCCTAGTTCTTCATCTTTTTTTGGTCTTCAGTGCATGTGTTTCTAATAATTCGGATCAGAAACCAGGGAAGCAACCGTGCATCTAATTGACTAAAAGAATCACAGTCAAAAGAAATTTACTAGTTTGTTTTTCAGAGATTTATTAAGCATCACATTATCCATCAAAATTTTCAAATTTAACAGGAGATCAACATAAAATCTACAGATCTGAACATTAGAAAGTCATTAATAACAAAACTATCCATCAAAATGGCCGGATCCATATAAACTAGAAAGAGCGCAAGAAAATAATCACAAAGAATCGATAAAGTTCACCAGATCGATCCAATTTATTGGAGAAAAAGAACATAATTTCCCCAAAAAATTGAACTTAAAATGTCAATAAGACGTCAATAATCCTTATGACTCTAATTTTACACATAAAAAGTGGAGCTAGGGCTTGTTACCTTCAATCCCATGGTTCGAATCTTTCTCCTTTGTTCGTCTCCAAAGATTCTTCTCCCGCTGCGACGATAACTAGGCGCATAATTATAGCAGGGTTGGGAAAAGATGAGCCTAGTATTTCTTAAAAATTACACAATTACCAAGTACAGTGTCCTCATTAAAAATACGGGTTCTCCTCCCCCCCCCCCAACCCCACACACACAAAAATGAAATCACTTTTAAAATAGAATTATTCTTTGAAACTAACTTTGATTATCAATTTATATATAAATCACCTTTCAATATTATTTATTCTAGTCAACTAATTAGACTCACCTTTAAGTCAAGATTTTTCTATTTCGATATTACAATTAGTTGTTAAATACCAAATATGGTAGAGAGATGATTCTTAATGGATGTTAGGTATAATCAATTTCTAAAAGATAAACTGAAAAATAGGCCCATGTGATTAACTATAACAAAAACACTTTAAATATAATTTATAATTTATGTATAAATTAAAAATAAAAAGTTGATCCTTATTTGAAAATGATTTCTATAATAAAACCCTTGAAATATAAAGAGTGTTTGTTTCCGTAATTATTTTGTGTGTCTAGTACTAAACACAGAACACCGGAATCAAATAATGGAGTCATGATATGCGTGAAAGTACAAATCTTATAGCAACACTTTATATATTGGAAAAAAAATAAAGAAAAAAATTGCAAAAAATGTCTAAATTTTATACATACGGAAATTAAATAATTTTTTATAATATGTATTATGAAGTGTTATAAACCAATTATGGTCAACAAACTAGAAAATCAATCTTACATTTGTAATATAAACTCATTACAAAGTAAGGTTTGCATTTATACAGAGTTCTCTGGTAAGAATCCTTAGAATGTCCTTAAAAAGTGGTATTTCAAACATAATTGTAAGTATAGAGATTTTATGATAGAAGAATCTATGCAGTGGCAAAACTACGTAGTGTCCAGCGATGTCATAAGACATCATTAGATTGCTTACTTTGTAGATTCTTCTTTTATTTAGCTTTGCTTGTTTTACTACTTAGAACACTACTACAATTAAGCTAGGACATCACTGATATAATTAAAAAATTGTCAAAATAGATTCTAAATACAAATAAGTTATACCAAAACACCATTTAGATAAATTCAATCTAATTGAATTTGAGCTTTTACCCCGTGTTCCTATACATACGCACTCCTCCCCTATTGTTACCAATTCAAGTGCTAGATTAACAGTCAAAATGCTGGATCGCTATAGCACAGAATTGGTATATAAAAATTGCGGTGATAAGAATATGCTAATAAGAGAATCAGAATTTAAAAGAATATGGCATAACAAAGTCGGCCTTTAACTACTTATATGCATAAATATTGTTTTGGATGCTATATCTAAAAGGAGTTTTTAGTGGGTTGAACGAATAAAACGACATGTAACCGCAAACTAAAAAGGAGATAAATCAATGGCTAGAATTCATTGGAGGGCCACCTTTCATGAGACCAAGTAGTTGGGAGAATAAAGCTCACAAAATAAATAAATAAATAAATAAATAAAGCTCACAAGGAACTTTTCCTTGTGATAGTGGAAAATCCTAACTTGAGGTCTTTGAATGTTTTGTTAATGTTAAAAGAACTTTTCACGCTGCAGCGTTCCATATATAGAATTCTGGGTGTGTTTGACAACTCCAAAAAATTAGTTTTTGTGGATACAAGTGTTGTCCAAAAAGTTATTTTTAGTTTGGCAAAACTTGAGCCAAGTTTGAACTAGTGCTTTTTTAGTACAAATTTTAACACTTAGGGTCAGTTTGGTCAAACCCTTGAAACTGGGCCAAGATTGATCCTAACCTGGTTTTATTCTAAACCGGGACGGGGGGTGGGGGGTG
>JBAKGM010000200.1:9733882-9745835 GCA_037177215.1 Asparagus racemosus | reverse complement strand
GTGATGGTCGTCCACTCGGCCAACCATTCGCCCTAGCGATCCTTGGACGACGCGAAAGGTGGTGATGGTCGTCCACTTGGTTAACCATTCGCCCTAGCGATCCTTGGACGACGCGAAAGGAGGTGACGGTCGTCCACTCGACCAACCATTCGCCCTAGAGATCCTTAGACGACACGAAAGATGGTGATGGTCGTCCACTCGGTCAACCATTCGCCCTAGCGATCATTGGACGACGCGAAAGGCAGTGATAATCGTCCACTCTGTTAACCATTCGCCCTAGCGATCCTTAGACGACACGAAAGGCGGTGATGGTCGTCCACTCGACCAACCCTTAGCCCTAGAGATCCTTGGATGACGCGAAAGGTGTTGATGGTCGTCCACTTTATCAAATTACTCTAAGCGGCTCGAGAAGCAATCCAAGCCGACCACTCGGCCTAGACTCCCCCTCTCGTCGCCCGTGGTCCCCTCACTTAGACGATGGCTATCTAGAGTCTACACCTAGACGACGGCTATTTAGCCAATATGTAATGCACTCCTCAGGCAAAGGCAAATTGACTTTTTCATCAATCCACATCTTGTTTGGCGACGCGTTTCGACGTTTGCCATAAGGGGATGGTCGCCAAGAGGTGCAAGTTATTTGACACGTGTCACTGTGAGGAGCAGGATTGTTCTCAACCTAATACCATACAGTGGGACCTGAAACTGAGACCGCACCGTACCAACTTTCGGCGTGCGAGGTTACTTTTGCGTCGCCGACTCTCTTTTTCTTTTCGTAAAATTTTGGCGTGCTCTTCTTTTAATATTGTTGATGATTGATGACAAGTATCATTTGTCATGTGACTTCTTAGTTTAAGTTGCTTTAGAAAAAGAAACTCAATAATAAAGTTTTCAGATCCACATGGGTAAAATAGAGATATTTATATTGATAGTAAAAAAAATTCACTTAATAATGATTTACTGTATTAAAGAATAATTCTTTAACTTTCAACAGTACAAGTGCAACTAATAAGTTAAACTATGATGTACTAAAAATCCAAAAAAGAAAAAGAAAAAAAAAACATTGATTAAATGTGAAATAATTAATCAGTATTTTACTTTTTTAAATAAACATAGCCAACTACTATAACAATATACTTATCCAAGAAGGTAAGTTGGTAAGGAATGACATCTTCAGTATTTACTTGCACTATTGCCTAACAAGTAAAATATGATGTTTATGATACTTATTGCTATGAAAGTCTATTCTTTTGTTTGACACATATAAAAACATAAAATAGAATGTTAAATGATCGAAGACCAACTTTTTATGTTTAAAAAAAACGTTTAATTTGCTTTCTCCTATCCAAATTGAAAGATATTATTCTCTACGATTTACGTTAGCTGAAATTACTGTAGGCTCTAGTAACCATACAGGTACACAAAAATTTCTCAACATCCTAGGTAGCAAAAATTGGGGGAAAAAAGAAAAAGAAGAGTATTTTTTAAGTAAACCATTAGGATGATCCCACTAAAACCACCTTCATACTTCAATATATACAAAGCAAAGGAGATTTCAATTGCAATCAACCACTTTAACTTATTTTTTGATAAAAGTTTAACTAAAATTTTCAAAATATTATTAAAAACACACATGTCAAAGTGTTAAAGTTGATTACGATATTATTGATGTGCGAGTGCTATTGAAGAGAAGGCAAATGGTGCGGACCACAGTAAAGAATCGACACTATCTTTTCTTTTCTTTTGTTTTTTGTTTTTTATTTTTGTTTTTGATTTTTTTTGGGTGAAATGAGGATCCTCCACAAATTGGAGGAAAACACAACATTAATCATCTACATCAACAGTCAAATAGCAATAATAAAAATAAAATACAGAACTCCTAAGACAATTCTTCGAGCCAAACACTCGCATTATTTAATTAATTGTCGCCCAAAAAACTTGCTAGCTGATGCGCCACTTTATTTGCTTCGCGGGGCACCTACAGAAATGGAGGAGAACAACATAGCACCCAATTTTCCTTTGCTTCTTCTTACCCTCGAACCCAAAGTATGGAGATCAAAATTATTATTTTGCAATAACAAAACAATTTCTTTGCAATCCGACTCCACAAGTAAAATAGGAATCCTAGCATCTCTCGCAAACTAAAATCCTTTTTATGATCGCAACAATTTTAGTGTGCTCAGCAGACACCCCTCCTACATTTGGCATCACAAAAACTCAGAGGACCTCCCCGTTACTATTTCAAAATACTTCTCCTATACTTGAAACCCCAAAGCCACTCTCAAGCCCTCCAACAATTTGTGCGCGCCTCAATTTCTCCAAATAATCTGCCGTCCCAAGCACAATTCATCTCCTCTCTATTTTATCATCCCATTAGCATTTTTTTGTTGTTGATAGAATTATCCCACTTGCTTTAATTAGTCAAGTTTCATGAACCGTGTTTTGAAATTGGGTACTCGGAATCAAAGTTTGCTCTAATATCTGAAAGTTTTGGATGAAATAGAGATAGCGTTGAAGTGAGAAGGTAGTTCCATGAGTAACTGTTAGAATTTTATTTTATTTTCAAAGTAGTGGTAAGCCAAAAGCAAAGCTTCTCCATTGAATTTTGTGACTTCGAATGAATGAGTTCTGAATTGGAGATTCTTCTTAGTCAATTAGATAATATCTTGCATGGGATTCTCTTTAGATTTCACGCTTGGATCTTCTTTTAGTATTTCAACCGTGAAATAGGTCGACGTGATCTTAGTTTACCTACGAGGATGGATTTCTCTGTGAAGACGAAAGGCAAGTGAAAAGTGTATAGACATAAATGCAATTCTTGATCCTTATTTATTAAATGATATATTAACCATTTTTTTATTCTATAGTAATATGCAACACACAAAATGTACAAATGGACTATGAGGGTATAAATCCTATATAAGTCATTGAATTTTAAAATTTTTTAAATTATATTAGACTAATATCACTTTTTACAATAATACTCTTTTACATGAATAGATACTATGTCAAACACGCATCGCATATACAGTGGAGCACGTGTCTTCAATTGATTCAACATTCAAACCCCCCTCACAGCGTTTAGCATTGAGGAATAAAAGGGACATGACAATTGAAAGAACCGGCACTATCAAATTATTAAATAATCCCACTTCATTATAAAGACATTAATAAACAGATTTCTGTACTTTGAGAAAACTTTAATACGTGGACCCACCGCACCGTATTACCTCTGGGTCAGAACTTGGGTGCACCAACTATTTATTCCATCTTCCCTCACAACGACCCTCAGCCTCGAACGCCCTTCATTTTTGCCCCCTCAGTTAGGTTTTATGGGATTTTATCACCTCAAAAAATAAACAGAAATAGGAGAAAATTATGAACTTGGAAATTCCCAAGTCAGAACCGAAGCTTGAAATCACTTGAAGCGTCGTTTCCTACGACCGGTAAGTTCGGATTCTTTTAATTTATTATTATTATTTTTTTCTTGGTGATAGCGAGAGGGGAAGAGAGAGAGATAGTGATAGATCGATGAGTGTTATTTATAATATAATTTAATGGGTTGTTTTTAGTTAAGACATTACAGTCTTTTTTTACTTGATTCAGTATTTATTTTGTTTGATTCTTTCTTGTTAGAATCCTAGTGCTTATAATTCTCATATTAATTACATTGGGATTTTGGTACATGCCCATGTGCCATTAACTGCTCTACTCTTTCTTGGGGTATGTTTTATGCTAAAGATTCCTATTGACATTCCCAAAAATTGGTTTTTTATCATCACATAGATGCATTAATTGATGTTTCATTCTATTTTTGATACCAGAGTACAAATAATTAATCGGTTATTTATTTATTTATTTTTGAAAACCCAGCTGAAGACCTAGACATTGATTTAGAGAATCAAGCACTTGGTAAGTTAATCAATCTTTGAATACCCAGCTGGAGATCAAAACAGTGAGGCACAAGTACTTGAATCTCAAATAACTAGTTAAATTGATTGTGATCGAACATTGCCTAATTTGATGTTGTTATGGGTTTTCCCCACTTATCATTTTCTTAGTTGTAGTGTACTTGCAAATTTGGTAGATATCCTTCTTTCTTCTGCACCAATTACTGATGAAATGTTATAGAACCTGATATCGACAATTCTATCAAATGCATGTAGAAACTTGGAACCACCACAGGCACTGAAGCAGCTACTGCTTCAATGGGTGATTATGGTGGCCCTGAGTACCGAAACCTTGAAGAAGGACTTCCAAGAATTGAAAACCTCCGAAAAGTTTCCATCATTCCCCTCATATTCCTAATCTTTTACGAGGTCTCTGGAGGCCCTTTTGGTATTGAGGACAGCGTCCAAGCTGCGGGCCCTCTCTTAGCCATTGTTGGCTTCTTCGTCTTTCCATTCATATGGAGCATCCCTGAAGCCCTAATCACTGCAGAGTTAGGCACGATGTTCCCCGAAAATGGAGGGTATGTAGTGTGGGTTTCTTCGGCTTTGGGCCCTTTCTGGGGTTTTCAACAAGGTTGGATGAAATGGCTAAGTGGTGTTATTGACAATGCACTTTACCCGGTTTTATTTTTGGACTATCTCAAGTCTGGGATCCCAGCTTTAGGTGGAGGGCTGCCTAGAACTTTTGCAGTGTTGATCTTAACAGTTGCATTAACATACATGAACTATAGAGGATTGACCATAGTTGGATGGGTTGCGGTATGCCTTGGAGTCTTCTCTCTCCTTCCTTTTATCGTCATGGGGCTTGTTGCTATACCAAAATTGAAGCCTAAAAGATGGTTAGTTGTGGATTTACGCAGTGTGGATTGGAATTTATATTTGAACACTCTCTTTTGGAACTTAAACTATTGGGATTCAATTAGTACTTTGGCCGGAGAAGTGGACAATCCTAAGAAAACTCTTCCAAAGGCTCTCTTGTATGCTGTAGTATTAGTTGTTATTGGTTATCTGTATCCTGTCCTAGCTGGAACTGGGGCAGTTCCACTAAATAGAGATCTTTGGACTGATGGGTATTTTTCTGACATTGCGAAAATTGTTGGTGGAGTTTGGTTGAGTTGGTGGATTCAGGGGGCTTCTGCTTTATCAAACATGGGAATGTTTGTTACTGAAATGAGTAGCGATTCCTATCAACTTCTTGGTATGGCAGAGAGAGGAATGCTTCCGGAACTTTTCAGCAAGAGGTCTCGACATGGAACTCCTCTTGTAGGTATTTTGTTCTCGGCTTCTGGTGTGCTTATATTGTCTTGGATGAGCTTTCAAGAGATTGTCGCTGCGGAGAATTTCCTCTATTGTTTCGGGATGATCTTGGAATTCATTGCTTTCATAAAATTGAGGATGAAGTACCCAAATGTGCCTCGGCCTTACAAAATACCTTTGGGGACGGTTGGTTGCGTTTTGATGTTACTTCCTCCTACTGCATTGATTTGTGTAGTACTAGTTCTTTCTTCATACAAAGTTATGTTTGTGAGTCTCGGAGCGATGGTCATTGGAGTTGCATTATATCCGGGTTTAAGATTTGTAGAGAAGAAGAGATGGTTAAGGTTTTCTGTTAGTGCTAATCTTCCAGAGTTTGGAGCTCCTGAAAGTGAAAATAATGCCGAGACTCTGGTGAACTAGCTTGAATCTCTTCATCCCTCAAAAGTTTACATCCAAGTTTTATGTAGCCAACTTAATCATGTAAGTTTGTTCTTCTCTAAGTGTTACTTTTTTATGGCACATAATTTAACAGCTTGTTGGCTTGTAAAATTTCATATATGCATCTTGAGGCTTAATTTTTCTTAGTTGTTGCATAATTTTTCCTTTAAAATCTGTGTTATGATTCAGGTCCGGAATTTCCAATTCACCTATAGTTAGTTAATAGATATATATGCTGAAGGTAAACATTCTAATTTTGTTCATTTCAAGAATATAGATGAGTATGCCCCATAAGTATGTGTTGGAGTTAGCCATTTGTTTAATATACAATGCTATTCTTTTTCCATTCAAAGCTCATCCTCTATATACATTCTAACTCTGTCCTGAATATCTAGCATGAATCACTGAAGATGCTAAAGTCTTTAATTTACCCTCCAAGTTTTAGTGTTCCTGTAAGGCATATAACATGTATTATGCTTCTTCTATTCTCTAATTGACTAGAATGTTTCTTGTAAAACATCCACTTCGTGCAGAAAAGCCACAGGAAAGAAGAGGATTGAGTAAGGAAAATTGGATACTAGTTCATTTCCACTTCCATGAAAACTAGAAAATTAACTTTTGGGACATTGATGCAGACCACTGGACTTTGAAAATAGCTGCAAACAAGTAGAAAAGAAGTGCTTATACTTAATGAAATGGTTTACCTCTACAGTTGATAATATTATGCAATGGAAATTGTGCCCCAATATATAAGTTTGTAATTTTTCTTTTTCTTTTTCTTTTACTTACCTTCTCTTTGATTTTCCTGACTAAACTATACATTAAAGATTAAAAAATTAGGGAGTGTTTGTGGACCATTCTTGGAATTTTCAGATGTGTTATTTAGTTATGAGTTGCTAGAGTTATGGTGATATTTGCATGGTACAGACCAATTATATGTGCATTCAGGGGTGTATCCAGAAACTTTGGTCATTGGGGGCAAAACTGTAAGTCTTACAAGTATAACTACTATATGATATTTTTACCTAAATATTAATAATAAATAAGCACATATAACAAAATATAGTAAACAGAAGTATCTTAGTGAAATTATTTACAATTGTACCTTCTGAGTTTGCATATTATGATAATGTTGTATAATATTCTCATTGTTTATCAACTAGAGCCTTCTTACGCTTTAACAGAGCCGAGCTGAGGGTATTACAGAATTGGGGTACTTCGCCATTTAACAGAGACTAGCCACAACTGGAGGGGATTTCAGAATTAGGAAACGATGGTTTTTAAGATTTTGGGTAAAGGGTTTTGGGAAAACAAGTCGAGTTTGATGATCCCCTTTGGATGTTTAAAAGGGTCATACAATAACCAAGTGTAACTAAGAACTAAAATGAAATATCAATGTACAGCTATGCAACAAATACGTAAGAACTGAACTATGAAAAGAACTACAATGTACATCTACATAACAAATGAAATCAAGAAAAGAAACATGATTCAAAATGATCTTATAGAAAATCTTAACCGATTAAGCAGCCAAAAACATTAAATGAGTGTAATAGTTACAGACTTGGTGTCAATGTTTTAAATAGTTGGGGGTCAATTTGTTAAATGGGCCTATTACTCTACATTTCTTTGGGGTCAGTGGGGACAATTGCCCCCACTGCCCCCAGCGTAAATCCGCCACTCCATGTAGCGTCTATTTAGGTCTAAATAGTTTCAGTTTGAGTTTTTCACCCCTTGGTCATTTCTAATTGTCATGGATTTTATTGAAATTTCTGCATTACGATGGAACTGTTAGGGATATGTATTTATGGTTGATTACTGTTACCACGTAAATCTTATTGTATGTTTATTCATTACATTGTCTACGTTGTATTTTGGGTTTAAATTCATATATTTAGTTGGCATTTACGTTTTGATAACCCAACCCGGAATCGAACCAAAACCATGGGAGCCATATTCAAACCTCCCAACCTTCCAAGTCACCCATGGTGGGTAATGTCACCATCCTTAATTAGCCGAGTATCTACCATTACGTCAACATATAACAATTCATGCACTTTTCCTTGGAATGTACTTGGTAATCCAGTTTTCAACGAACTGTGGTAGCACATTCGTCATTTTAAGCATGGACTGTGTTTAATCAGTAACCTATTCACTAATCAGCTGGGCTCTGTCTGGTTGGGTTTTGTACCCGTACCCGAATTCAGTGGGCTAGGATTCTATTTTGAGGTCCAACAACCAAAGCCCATTCAAGGGGGAAAAAAAAAGAATTGTAAGTATTGGTGGTTTCTCCTCTTGCAAATATTTGGGAGTGGAGTTCCGCAGACCCTAGACCAGTAGAGCTCCATCGAAGAACAGCAGCAGAAGGTGGAGCCAGCGAATCCGATCTCCATCACTGCCAATAAAGGTGGAATTCATTTGTAACTCGTTCTTTTTTTTTTTTTCCTTCTTTTTGTTTCTCTTTTGTGGGATTCCTGGTTGTTTAGAGGCAATTATCCTTTATTGCATAAATTGGGTATTTATGTAGATTTTGCTTGAAAAATTATTTGAATAAACTTTGATTATTATAAAGTAGGACTTTAAAATGTTTTTATGTGTAGTCTTTTTGCTGTGCGATTGGATGAGTGCTAGATTTCGAGCTTAAGGATACTTAGCTGTGAATTTTTGTTGGCATGGGTAATTTTTAATTTGGTTGCTGCAAAAGAATTCTCATTCCAGTGAGAACTGGATATGCTATAGAGGCTGGCATTATTAGCATGGAAAAAAGTACATGTATTGAAATTTATTTTTTTAAGTGTTTTACTTGGATTAGACGGTTACTAAAGCTTAACTTTAACTTTTTGTATAATTTCTTTTATATAACCTTCTTTGAAACTATGTCAAGTTTCAGTTAAAGGTTTTTCCATGACACTAAACTATTCAATCAAACAGGGAGTCCTAGGCAATCACATGAAATTTGAATAACAACTTTGATTTTGAGGAACTTCATTTAGACAATGATCAAGTTTTATGTAGGATCATTTTTTATGTGGCAATAAACTTTCATTTGAAAGGGAACTGAGCAGCCTAGCAGTTTGATTTTACTAGAATATCGTAGTGGAGAAAATTTTATGATCATGTAAAGATGCAGTTCTTGGTAGAAGATGGGTGTATCGTTGCCTCGTTTTCTTTTCTTTTTTGGGTTTTTAATTTGGATTAATTGCCCATATACTCCTTGGTTTATTGCACTTTGGAATTTATTACCCCTGTAGTTGGGATATTTTTCTATTGTAGTTTGCAAAACCAAAGCAAAAACTTAATGAGTTCTGATATTTTATTTTTCTTACTGAGACTGCACTGGGGAATTGTGTGTGCATGTGTCTGGAAGCAGTTTAACAATGAAGCCTTACTGCTGTCATGTTTCTTAACATTTTCTATCTAAAACTGTAAGCTGTTAACTTCTATTGGGAGACATATTTCTGTTTCTTAACATTTTCTATCTAAAACTGTAAGCTGTTAACTTCTATTGGGAGACATATTTCTAAGTCGTAGGAAATTAGATCTGCTCCTCAAATTGCAGGAATCTTTACATAATTCTTGTTCTCAAATTATCAAGGTTACCTTCTTTTAGATGAAATCTTCTCCTAATGTCAATAAATCATTATTTATTTAGAAGTATTGTTTCAGAAATGGCACTGATTCTTTGAAAAGTGACTGCAGAATATCCTGAGCTCTTTCTTGACATAAACTTTTGAAAAATTGACTTCATGTAGCGGCTTGGTCTGGACAAGTCGAAGTAGGTAGCGGTCTCTGCAAGCACGATGTTGATGCGGTGCTGCTGCGATGGAATGGATGACACTGGTGCTATACATTTTGCATCTCAGAAGGGGCGGGTCACCTTTAAGTAGTTCGAAGCGTTGTTGCTGTTGGTGTCTCCTCTAAGCTACTAATAGAAAAGGCCTCCACTCCTCTTCATTATGCTGTTCAGGGATCTCATCTTGAACTTGTCAGATACTTTGTCAGAAAAGGCTCAAACCTCTGTTGACAGCTTGCCGACAACGAAGAAGTTGGGTCATTTTTGTTTGAGCATGAGCAGTCATTAAAGGAAGGGGATGATCCTAAGCAGCAGCAGTCTCCTATTAAACATGCTGAGATGGGTTCTGATGCTAAAGAGGAAGAGAGTGATGGGAGGAAGAAGAGGAAAGGAGAAAAGACTGCTGAAGGAAGTTTGGGAGGATCATAAGGCCAGAGTTTCTCTTCAACATCTAGTTTCTGCAGATGATGCTGAAAATGGAGAGGAGCCATAGACCCTTGTATAAGAAAGCAATCATCCCAACATTACATCCCACAAATGTTACTCTCTATGCTCAGCAACAAAATGGTGTGACAGAGAGGAGCAATTGAATGCTGTTTGATATGGTGAGGTCCATGATGACGCACGCGGCACTTACTAATATCCTTTTGAGTGATACAGTATTGGCTATTGTCTATGTACTAAACCGTGTGCTTTCCAAGATTGATTCCACATTATATGAACTTTAGACTGACGAAAAACCTGACTTGCGCAATTTGCGCTCATGGGGGTCGGCGGGCTATGTGTACACCATGTTCCTTCCACATGGATAGTGGCCCAAATGGAGAAGAAGTGCATAGTTATTCGCTATTTGAAACATTCGAAGGACTATGTGTTTATCGGAACATATGAAGTTTCGATAGCTCGTGAGATCAAATCATGAAATGAAGAGTTCCTTGAGGAAATTTTTCCTTACAAGAAGGAGATGAGCCAAGACTTGGACTTGTTGGAGATGGCGGAAAGCGTACAGGGTGGTCCGGTTGAGCATGAGGACCACGGTTCTACAATTCTTAGGACCGATACGAGCTGTGTTCCCATGATTGATCTTGTACCATCATCGTAGGAATCTTAAGAACTTGGACGAAGTAATTTCCAAACGATCCCTTGATGTCATTTTGAGATTAAGAAGGAAGCGTGTGTTTGGTGGCGCCACATGATGTTGTGGATGTAAAGTCAACAAATGAGGCTCTCTCTGGCCCCAATGCAAATAAATATATGGATGCCATCAAAGATAAGATGGAGCCTATGAGAACGCCAAGAATATGTTACAAGGAAAGACATAAGCAAGTGAGGTGACCTTAACAAATCAAGTTTAATCACTCTAAAATTATGCATGTTTGTTTGTCTGTTCATAGATTCCAATTCTATACTTCAAGCATAAAACAATGAAGTTAAATCTTAATTATTTATTTAGTTTTCCAAGAAAAAGAAATTGATATACAGACACATTTGTATTTGTTAAAACTAATTATTATTATTATTATTATTATCATCATTCTCTGTATATCGATGCATATATTATATTCTCAAGTTGCTCTTTGCTATGTATTTTCTAGTGTTTATACTATCTGGCCACTTTTTGTTTGAAAAAGCACATCGAGTTCATTGTTTGATCATCCAAATCATTATGGACGGTCTCAGATTTTTTTTGGTGTACGCAGTGCTCAGGCCATTAAAATTGTGCACGTCAAATTAGAAGCGAGCAACTCTATAGTACTCTGTTGTCTAAGCTTTAGACGCATCAAAAGTATAACTCAAAGATAAAGACGATCAAACAATGGGGCTCATATTATAGCTTATTTTCTGAGTGGAGGTCTTCTTGAGGTGTTTGAACGTTGTTTTGTCCCAGAACTTCTGTCTCTAAAAATAATTGTCACGGTGCTTGCGTCGGCATGGTATGGATTGAGACAATCAAAGATAAAGACGAATGTGTGAACAAGCATCTTCGGAACATTGCTTGTATATCTAACATTTTTTTTAAAATATAAGAGTAATAAAATGTCCATATCTACTAATTGTTTATGATTTTTTTCCTGAAGCAAGTTGCTAAAGAGGGCTTATCTTGTAGAATAGAGGTTCCCGTGACAAGTCGGCTAGATTCCCGATCTATTTAGCAACCTTATACATACGGAAATAATTAATTTGAAGAACAGTATACAAAACATTAAAAATTCTAATTAAATAAAATTCGGATTATTTCGATGTTTGTCCCTCTAATCTTTCAAGTTCTGGCTTAGTCTCTCATATTACTATTATATATATATATAATCCACTGTGTATGGGCTGACAGCACATTTTTTTAAAATGAACTGTCAAGTCACTTATATGTGAGCCCCCACACCGATGTGATTAACAGGGACTCACAAATTATAGAGCTGATAGTCTATTTTACAAAATGGTGTATATATATAAGTAATATGAGTATACTGGGTACCAAACACTACTTTGGGTGCTTGGTAGTGAGGTGTATTAATCACAT
>JBAKGM010000200.1:9720268-9733782 GCA_037177215.1 Asparagus racemosus | reverse complement strand
TTGCACCCGAGTCATTTTCTAAGTGTAAGGCACTTGGAGATGAAATGAATTCGCTCGAGTTATTTTCTAAGTCAAGCCTACGGGAAAACTCTCCAGGAGCATTTGAAACTGTAATATCTTCAATAAACAACTTGATTGAGATTTGACTTTTCCCAAGTTGTATCATGTCACTCAGTTCTTCATCCTTGGTGATCTCTACAGCAATTGTTCTTTTTTCATTTATCGGACAATTACAAAACACCTTAGTGACAAACTCTCCATGATTAACTCTAGTAACTCTGTATATTTGCTCCATCATTCCATCGAACTTATAATTTCTAGATAACATGAACATTTTCCTAGATCCTCCCTCATATATAGACATATTTTTCAATCCATAACTCAGTTTCCCATTGAATAAACAAATGACCGGTATTCCATTCGCCATTCGAACTGAAATATTAACATTTATCAAATTTTAATCTCACAAATTTAAATCTAACAAAATTTAACCAAATCAAATTGTTTATCGTAATTACAAAAATTATTCAATATATATAGTTAATCCCAAACGTGCACAAATTTAACTAAATAATATAACAAATTTAGGAAAATTAAAAAATTTATACCTTAATGAAGATTTTAAATTCGTCAGCGTCGAAGTGGAGAGGATAGACAGCGTCGAATGAGTTTGCTGAGGAGAAGAGAGAATGATTTGGAGAGAGAGATTGGGGAGAGAGAGATTGAGGGAGAATGAGAGAGATCAGGAGAGGGAAGGAGAGATTGGGAGAGATCAGGAGAGGGAAGGAGAGATTGGGAAAGAGAGAATGTGAGAGAGATCGGGATAGAGGGAACGAGAGAGAGATCGGGAGAGAGAGATCGGGAGAGAGAGAGAGAGTGAAAAACTGCAATGTGCCCTACTTTTGGGCACAGCAGGTTATATAGCCTGACAAATCCACGGGAGTAGTAGTCCCGTGGATTTGCTGGGCCGACAGGCACCCGGTCGAGACCGAGTCTCTGTCTAACACACGGGAGACTCGCGTGCGTTTGGCGAGACAGTGCACAAACCCACGGGACTAGTAGTCCCATGGGTTTTGTGAGCGCAATCAGCAGCGGGTAATCAGGCGGCTAAACATACAGAACTACTAGTTCCGTATATTTTTGCAGCGTATTTTAGCAAAAATGAGATCGTTTTTGCTAAATAATTGGTAAAATGGTCTATTTTGCTAATTATTTAGAAAAAAAATGGGCTGTTTTAAAAAATTCTCCCTCATCTCCGCTTAACTTTCACGCGAACACCTCGGAGAAAAAAGGCCGAGGAAAGTGAAACAGGGAAAAGAAGAGGAAAAAGATCGCACCTGCCATGGGCGACGGTCGGAGCTCCGGCGGCGGCAGCAATCGTCCGGCGTGGCTGCAGCAGTATGATCTCATCGGCAAGATCGGCGAGGGGACGTACGGCCTCGTATTCCTCGCCCGCACCAAGCAGCGCAAGTGCTGCATCGCCATTAAGAAGTTCAAGCAGTCCAAAGACGGCGACGGCGTCTCTCCCACCGCCATTCGTGAGATCATGGTATCTATGCAGAAAACCCGCTACATTTTCTTGATTTTCGATACGATGACGGTTCCCCTAACCCTAACAAAACAATTTATTCTAAATTCGAAGTAGTAAAGGGGGAAACGTCAATTTTGAGTTAAGCTGATAATTTATAATGATTTTCAGTATGCTGATGGTTTCCCAAACCCTAACTAACCTAATATACCATCTGATTGTAGTTTTGGTAGTTTTCGGTTTCAAAGCTTGGCTATGTAATTGGTACTTCACTATTCTAGGCTACTTAATCGGCTATACTTATAGATTTGAACTATATGAACTTCTTAACCCACATTCATTTGAAATTTCTTTGTTCTTGATTGAATCCTAATCTTGTTAATATTTCGAAGGGTCCTGTAATGCTAGATTACGTAGAATCAAATCAGAAGCTAACTGAATATGTTTGACCATTAGCGAGTAAGGAATCTGAAAAACTCAAATTTGGTTGTAGCTACTTTGCAGCTGCGAGTACTTGGTAGGTTGTTTTCAACTTTCCCAATGTACTTTGTGATATACATCCCAAAAGATTTCTTTTTTGTTGTTGTTGAAGTTTTGCTCAAATTCTGGGCTCCTTAAACATCACTCAGATGTGAGCTTTTGAACATTGTCTTCATCTGGAAACTCATCCTTTGTTCTTGGTTAATCTGCAAACATCTTCAACAGTTTGAAGGTTCCTCTAAATCTAGGTTAAGTAGAATTAAGGCATTCACCAACTCAAAATGCTTGATCGCATGGAATAAGGAATTAGATCACATGGAATAAGGAATCAGAATAAGTCAATTTTCATTGTAACTATAGCTAATAAGCTTTATTAATTGAATTTCAAGAGTACTCAATTAATATTTGTTTTCATAAACTGGTTTTCACTATTGCCAATGTAATTTGTAGGATATCCCAGAAAATGGGAACTTTTGAAAATTTTATCTAATTTGCGGCTGCTCAACAACAATAAGCATGCTTCATATTGAAAGAAATAAGATACACATTCTGACTTCTGGATTTTGCACACAGATATTACACATTATTCATGCATCATGTTGAGAAATCTAAGCTCGTTCTATTTTTGGATGTCCTTTGATACTTAGATTGGGTTAATTATGTTGAGCATGTTAGATTTTAAATAGCGCTAGTGATTGAGGTTCGAAATTAAGATTGCGGACTAGTTTCTTTGCTTGTGTTACCTTATGTGGAAATGTTTGCTAATTGCTTGGTGATATCGGGTTTACTTTGTGGAAACATTGCTTGCATAATAAACTTAAATTAATTGATGGTAAGATTGCTCTCTATTGGGATCTAGGATTTTTTTGCATGACATCTTTGAAAGGTTCAAATAGCATGAATAATTAAGAAAATGACTGACACCATTCAAGGAATTCATATCTTTGGGAGTTGAGAACCAAGTTATCGAATTGTTAGTCACTTGGCGTAGTGGGCATACCCTGCTGGTATGAGTGCTGACTATTATGTTGCAACTTCGCCTTTGTATGTTACTACAGATTTTGCGAGTGATACACATTGTATTTTATAATGTTATAGTTCAAAAGGTCAATGCAATCCATTATTTCAGGAGATAAAGTATCATGATGGATCAAGCCTCAGTGGAAAAATTAACTCTATTGAAGATTTAGAGAAAAAAATATATATTTGGTGTTAATGATCACAATAGATGACTTATATTGTCCCTCTCAGTCTTCATGTTCAAATTGTCTCGATAATAGTTAATTACACATAAGATAGGATGGTCTGCATTAGAGATAGGCTGGTGATAGTAGTATAAAAAAGCTCCCCCTTAGCCAATCTCGGCTCCCGCCTAGGCCTAGGCGGTACCTACGCCGCCTAGGCTCCGCCCAGTTCGGTCTTGAGGTCACCTAGGGGAGCAGAGACTAGTTACCCTGACTGCACCGCTAGGTCATTGTCGTAATTTCTTTTATTGCTGCTTTCACATCCTCTAACTTCATCCGAACTCCTCCGGCCTCTTCCACTGACTACGAACACCTCCTCCCACTCCTCCGACCTTTAACAAAACCACCTCTGCCACCACTTAAACAAAAAAGAAATCCTCTTAGGCACTAGGCGCTAGTTTGGCACCTAGCGGGCCTTTTGTTAACATTGATTGTAATTAAAAAAGTAAAAAACTAAAAAAAGCCTAGGCCCCACATAGGGTCCCGCATTGGCGCCTAGGTTCTCGCCTAGGTGTCCGGTCTGACGCCTAGGCTGCCTCGCACTTTCTGTGACCTTTGTTGGTGGGACAAGTAGCTCTACTTCTTTTGTTTGTGGCGTAATACTTTGTTTGGACAAATATATTTGCATTTATACAGTAGAGTTTGTTTTCTTCCCAAGTTCCTAGCTTTGCTTCTCTTTTGAACCTTTAGAGTTACTACTTACTACCTACTCCAAATCTACCACTTTCTCCATCACGTTTACACTTTCAACATCATTACCAATACCCCATTGCTACCATCTCCTCCTATGGCCACACCACCACCTTTCCAGTTATTGAATCTACAATCAACGCCTCCACCATGACCTCCTCTTGCCCCACCACGGCACCACCAAATCCCCCACTACTTCTTGACCCACCTGCATGACTAATCTAACCACCATCACCTCCTGCGACCAATGTGGGACTAAGACATAGCTTCACTAATCAGTGTACTCCATGTATTTTCCAAACATTAGCCACTGAAAGAGAGTGGGTTTGAGATATTGAGCTTGAACAAGTCAAGACCTTGTATAGCATAGTTGGAGGGATTTGGGGTGTCTTCTGGGAGCCATGAAGGGTTGGATTTTGAAGCAGAGATGAATTTGATGAGGATTGAGAAGTCTAAAGGGCATGATGCGATTTGAGGTGAGTTGAGAAAAGGAAGAGGGTATGAACAGAAATAGGGGGAGAATGAAGAGCATTTTGTAAATCTTAATGGGTTATTTTAGTTTTTGTTCATTTTGGGAATTTGGGTATGGATATTTGAGAAAAAAAATATACGATTTTGGGTAAGAATGGGTTTTGTTTGGTGAAAGTGTAGTTTGATTATTTGGAGTTTTAGATTATAGAAATGCATTTGTTTGACTATTGATTTGTATGTGGTTATGGAAAATTTTGAATGATCTGAGTAATCTAATATAATGTAGAGTTTTTTTTTCATATTTGAGAGAACTAATTTATGGATAGTTGTGTGGGAGTTGGCAAGAGTTTTATTTGTTGAGGCAAACAAGAAATGTAAGGTTTTTGTTTGATGATGGCTAATGAGTTGAAGATCAGAAATGTAAGGTTTTATTTGTTGAGAGGGTTGTTGAAATTTTTTCATTGTTTGTTCTTCAACTAAAACCATTGACCGGGTGTTTTTGATATTTTTAGATGAATCGTATATATTAGGCTAAATTACCAGATCAATATTCTAACTTGACCCTATTTTCCTATATGGTATTTATTTTTACTCTAATGTCTATATTTTAACTTGCTCCTCGATGATAATAAGGCCCTTTTCCGGCAAACTGTATTTTTTTGGGAAAATTTCTTCCACTGTCTGACCTATCAAAATTATTAAATCAACACCCTCCTTGTTTAACTCCAATTCAAATTCCTTCCACTCCTTTACCCAATAAGATCCTACTCCTTTTGCCCTCTCATCAATGGAGCCCCCTCTTTCTCCTTCAAGTTCTCCAGTTCAAACATAAACCCTAATCTAACCCTAACAGCTAATTACCCTGAATTCTCCTGGTCATTGCCTCAAAAGATCTATAAAAAAAATGCTTCTTTAAAACCCTAAACCTAGTCACCCCCATGTAGCGTCCTCTTTACCACCACTAGTGGGTGCAAATGACGACCCCACATAGGAGGGACAAAAGATTTGTATCAACAAGTGCATACTGTCTTTCTATGACATAAGTAGGGGATGAATACGACAAGGATGGAGGTTTTTCAGCTTGTTACACAAACAAAAAAGCAACCCAAAGGGCTATATTATAATTTCAGTTAGTAAGAGACAACAAATGAAAAACACTGTAGCAGATGAAACCTTTGTTGGGCCCCAACGTTGTGTTATGCAACAAACCAAACTAAGTAGGTTACTCTTAGCCTCTTTTTATATAGAACTAATGAGGCTGGCACGTGCTAGCTTCATTCCGGAGATCGTAATTTTGAAGGGCTTTTGCATGTGAACCCCCAAGACTATCATATTTGCAAATTTACCCCGTAAATCTTGATATTTAAATTTACATCTCAATTACTGAACATTTGGATAAAATGCACCCATTTAATATAAGAATATACCTAATATATTCTCTCTTTGCTGTTAGTATAGTATCGATAATTAAATAATGACTGAAATACCCATGTATTGAATAAGTAAGATTAACTATCCTTGCATTGGTTTAATTACAATAACACAGTGGAGCAGATTAATAGAGTTATCCTTCTCACTCCACTGGCAAACAAGACTCCAGAGAGAAGCCGAAGACGAACATGCTTATTTTGGAATATCATCACCTCCTTGCCCTTCCCCTTCTCTATCATGCTCTTCTACACCGTTCTCATGCTCTTTTACAATTGCATCCAAACTCCCAACCTAATCTGTTCCTCCTTCAATTGCAAATCTAAACTTCACCTTAGTCTCCACCGGCCTTTGCTTGTCCTTTGAAGACAACGATCAAATCCAAAATCAGTCTCCACCAAAACCCATTCTTAATCTCGATCCAAGTGACCTGACCTGAGGTGGGGATCAATCAAGGAGGAGAGGTAGAGGAATTTGTTGGTGAAGGATAACAAGAAGTTTGAGTTTGTGGTGAAAAACTTTAAGGAGCTGGTCATGGCCATGGAGGCCAATATGAGGCCTTGCGTAATTTTTGCCAGTCCATGTGAAAAAATGTGGTAAATGTTGGTACGAGGATTTTGAGATTGAGTATGTTTTCGAATATTGAATTACATGACGCGGATGAGTTTGGGTTGAGTAGGCGTTAAAATAGTTTGCTAGCATGAGACCAACTCATAAGCAGTTGATCGTTTCTTTCTTTTTTTTTTTCTTGTTTTTGATAAATTGATCACAGAAAGTAGACATCTTGCATCATCGTTTTAGTATTATTTTGCCAAACAAATTTTGGCATTTATAATGCAGTAAAGCGCAATTGAACTTGCAAATTGATGCAAAAGGACTTAATGTGGATAAGATGACTAGTAGTATTGAGATCTTCATTAGTTATCTAAAATAAGTACAAATGGAGACAATTCCTAAACCCACAAAAGCGTTTTTCTACCCCAAAAGTGAACGTGAGTCAATATGTGAGGATATGTAGTTCAACTTGTAGATTGAACCCCAAATCTTTAACTTTCCTCACATTATATTGGGAATTAGGTAACCAAACTTAAGATGGAGCTTTATTGGATTTAATGCTATTGAACTCTTGACATATGTCTAATTTGAAATATGTCTCCAAAATATGGAATTATAAGTTACACTAAAAGGGTTCATATTGGTATTTTCTATTAAAATATAACTCGGATCAAATTAAGTATGCCATAAAATTATTTTAACCTAGTGCTAAAATTAATTCTCATCGAGTTAACTCTCTCTTTCCTCGCTCTTGTTATCCACTCTTAGACTCGAACGTTGTAGCCTCTTTTTCAAATTAATTGTCCAATAAAACTAATCCTTCCTCCTCTTCCTTTTATCCTTGATGCAAGCAATAGAATTAGCGATGACAACTCGTGCAGGACACACTCTAATAGCATGTGTACCCGCACTTTCCATCTTTGTCTCCATTTCAACATACTCTTCTATATTGTCATCTCAAAAAAACAATTGCAAGCTCCTCAGTCATCCTGCCTTGGGTCTCCCCTACCCCCTCCCACTCTTTCGGGTATTGGATACACCCAATAGCATAGGTATTTGTGCTCTTTATCTTTGTCTCAGTCAACTCAGCAAACATTTTCTTATTCTTACATTTGTATAATGATACTACACATTATTCATACACCATGTTGAGAAATCTAAGTTCATTTTATTTTTGAATGGTCTTTGATAATTTGATTGGGCTAATAATTATGAGCATGTTAGATCATAAATGGGGCTAGTGACTGAGGGTTCAACGATAAACATGCAAACTGGGTTCTTTGCTTTAGTTACCTTTATGTGGAACTGTTTGCTAACTGCTAGGTGATATCATGTTTACTTCTGTGGAAACATTAGTTGCATAATAAATTTATATTAATTGATGGTAGAATGCTTTTTATTTGGATCCAGGAATTTTTATGCACGACATCTTTTAAAGGTTCAAAAAGTATGAATAATTAAGAAAATGACTGACACGATATAAGGATTTCATATCTTTGGGAGTTGAAAACCAAGTTATTGGACTATCAGTCACTTGGTGTACTGGACATACTCTACTGGTATTAACCTTGACTATTATGTAGCGACTTCGTCTTTATATGTTACTAGAGATTTTGCTAGTGATACACATTGTATTTTGTATCTTTTCTTAAAATGTTATAGTTCATAGGTCAATGCAATCTATTGTCTCAGAAGCTAAAGGATCATGATGGATCAAGTCTTAGTAGAAAAAATTTACTCTATTGGAGATTCAGAGGAAAATGTATGTTTGGTGTTAATGGTAATAATGGATGACTTATATTGTCCCTCTCAGTTTTCATGTTCAAATTGTCTCCATAATAGTTAATCTACACATAATGTAGGATAGTCTGCATTAGAGATAGGCCAGTGACAATGTTTTAAAAAGCTCTTGCTCAGCCCGTTGAGGCTCCGGCCTAGACCTAAGAGGTACCTTGGCTGCCTAGGCTCCACCCGCCTACATCTTGAGATCGCCTAGAGAGTAGAGATCGCTTACCCGGACTGCACCGCTAGGTCTTGGTCGTAATTTTCTTTGTTGCTGCCTCCACGTCCTCTAACCTCCGAACTCCTCTGGCCACCACCAACTACGAACACTTCCAACTTCTCTGACCGTCAGCAAAAGCTCCTTCGCCACCACTTAAACAAAAAAAGAAATCCTTCTAGGCGTTAGGCGTCAGTTTGGCATCTAACGGGGCTTTCAATAACGTTGATTGCAATTAAAAAAAAGAAAACGCTTAGGCCCCGTCTAGGGTCTTGCCTAGGCGCTGGGTCTGACACCTAGGCCACCTAGCGCTTTTTGTAACCTTGGCTGGCGAGACAAGTAACTCTTGTTAAATTGTTGAAGATTAGAGGTAGAAGAAGTAACTTTTAACTAGATAAACTATTGAATCTATGTTGGCAGTGATAAGGACATGCAGAAATTGATGTTGGAGCCGGATAGGGGACAAATAAGCATACGGTTAGAGCCTGCAGTGCAGTGTATTAATGTAGATGATTGTTTGCAAACCTTTGATAATGAACGGATGAGAGACGCAGTCACTATCATATAATTTCTGGTTTCATTTCATTTTTTTTTTGGTGTCATGATTGTTCAGTTTCTCTCCTCCAAAGAAAGCAGGCAATAGTTTCCCTCCTCCAAAGAGGACAGGCAATTGTTCAGTCAACCTTAGGCTTCTATTCAGTCGCTTGCAGGACATGTTAGAGGAATCAGTCATTGACTATATTATACCTCGTTGGTAATCAAAAGGTCTATTAAGACATGTCATATGCTAAACACCATCATGAAATCGGATAAAGATTGTTATTTTCCATTATCCTTTCAATGTTGTGCGCAGCAAGGTCAATGAGGTCATTAATGTTTATCGTTGCTTCATTAAATGATAATTCTCTCTCTTATGGTTTATACTATGTTGATGCAGTTATTGAGGGAAATTACCCATGAGAACATAGTGAAACTTGTGAATGTACACATCAATCATACTGACATGTCACTCTATCTGGCATTTGACTACGCCGAGCATGACTTGTATGTAAGTTCCTCAAATTTGTTGCTTCTACCATTATGCATCTGATATCATATTTTTGTCATTTGGAGAGAACATGTGTTTTTTTCAGCTCATTAAAATATCATCTATATTACCACAGATACTTAACGCATATTGTATTTTGATATTAATTTTTACTACTATTTGCTTGTTGTTAATGTTTGCTTGTTGTGATAGTGTTTTAAACTGTATTTGAAATTTTATTGGAGAATTTCTAGTCATGAGGTTTGGTGGCTGAATGATTATCATTGCAATAAAGCCCTAACTGATGGTTTCTGCCAAACAAAATAATTTGTCATGAGGATCTCAGGTGCTTTAATAATCACATACTGACCTTGGATGTGAGTGTTTTAGTTTCTTGTGTACTTTTCTAATATTGGCAGTAGTCAAGAGAGGGGATAGTGCCTAGTCTCCTTTGTTTTAATGTTTTATTGAGTAATGTCCAACCAAATAAATTAGTACTAAAATCACTTTCCTTAGATATAAATATGGGTGGCCACCGGTTACAGTGTTGGGATCTTGTGCATTCTCCATGTTCAATAATCTTTTAACAACATCTGCACGCCATTCATATTTGCTTGTTGTATTATATAACCTCTTCATTTCAAAAAGGCAATGTTTTTTTCCCTATCTGCAACCATGAAATCAATTTCAATTCCTACTCTTTATCTTTTTGTACCTAGGCATCCAAATCGCCTTCCAAGTTTGCTTCAAGCAGCCAATTAAAAACCAGGATTCTTTAAAGGAATATTTGTTTTTGTATTATGCAAATAAAATCCTTCACGGTTAATTGCATGCGAGGTCCTTCTTACAAGATGAAACTAAAATAAAAAATAAATTGGGATGTGGCATTGACGTTATCCAAACTAAGTAACAAAGGTTGTGGTAAATAGTTTCTCAGAATATCCGTTTGACATTTTTCATGCACCCTGTTTGATTTCCTGTTTCAAGAAAAACCCTTGAATAAGATACTTGTTGAATATCCTTTGAAATTTTGATTGAAGAGTTTCCTATTGAACATTATTTTAATTTTTGTAATATGGGATCTTTCATTTCACATTTTGGAATTGTCTTATTTCAACTGTCGGTTTTGCGAACAACAATCTTTGCAGCAAACACTTTGAATAAATATACCTTGGAGAATTGATATAGAAGGTTTGATGGAAAATATCTTGATCTACACATTAAATGAAGTATTCAGAACACTTTTTTAAATTGTTATGAGCTGGACTAGGCATTATTTGTTTGATTTCACCATGATGTTTCTATATTAGACCTTATGTTAGTAAAGGATATGGTGTAGTGATATTTAGATGTTTCAATTGTCTAATGAAGAGGAACAAAATCATCTTTGCTTAAATGTCGAAGCACAATAAGGCCTAAAGCCTTTTGGATGGAAGTGCTTATCCAACTACAGACTATGCTGTGGCAATAAAATAAGCCATTGTTAGGTATTATGAAGCATCAGGAGTCAGGGTACATCAAGCAGCACATGACATTTTGTTTGTGAAGTTTGCATGATGCTATATGCCTGGGAGCTTTATCGCGCTGTGGATGCAATGCTTGATTAGTGGGCCTATCTTTTAGAGCAGGCTGCTTGCATTTGCTTCTTAGGAAGTAAATTATTGCAGGTGATAAAGAACTAGCTTACATATGACTTTTCTCAGTCTGGCAGTAACATTTTACATCAGTATTACTTGCTATACATTACATGATACATTATACATACCTGATACATAGTTTTGGAACTTTGTGAATATAGTACGGTGATACAGTCTTATTTTACTTTTTTGTCCATCTACTTTCTCATTGCAGGAAATTATCAGACATCACAGGGAAAAGCTTAACCATCCAATCAGCCAATACACTGTAAAATCACTGCTCTGGCAACTGCTCAACGGTCTTAATTATCTTCATAGGTAAGATTACATAGACAATGGAAAATGGTTAGTACTCTTGTCAAATTTGTCCTCCATTGTTGCTTAGCATCTCCATTGACTGTGCATATGGTGTTTATACCCTCCTTGTTAGGATTATATGACTTATCTAAATATATTTTTCTGCAGTAATTGGATTATACACAGAGATCTTAAGCCATCAAACATACTGGTATGTTTATGGATAATTACGAGTAAAATTTTAGAATAGGCACAAATAATATTCAGACAAATTCCTAATGTCACTCCATGTTGGACTTTTATGTGAATCAGGTTATGGGTGAGGGGGAGGAACAAGGGATTGTGAAAATTGGTGACTTTGGACTTGCAAGAATTTATCAAGCTCCTTTGAAGCCTTTATGTGATAATGGAGTAAACACTTTACATCCATCATGTGTCAAAATAGTCGTCATTCCTTTTCTATTTCATTAATTATGTCAACTTGGTTTACCTGCTATTTATTAACATTTTTCTGTAGTCATTTTGACTGATTCTTTTTTCCGTATATCTAGCCTTATTTCATGCTTCCTTTTTCTTTTGAGTGCTACTACCATGGCTGAAATGGGACAAATTCATAGGATAAGTGAGCTGGCATGCTGGCATATCCATGGACTGTCCCATTATTAATGCTTCATTCAGCAACAAGTAAGGGTTTTTTGGTTTAAAAAAACTACCATTTTCATCTCTTCCAAATCAACGAGCAACTGAACCCGTCTTTCTTTGAAATTCACACAGTAATCAAGCTTTTCTTTTCATATTTCTTAATCTACAGGCTACTTCTCTTTCAAATTCATAACTTTAACATAAAGGATCACTGTCACCTGCTCCTAGTTATTGTAGATGCCATTATTACTCCCTCAGTTGCAAAGACGGGTTCTTCTGCTTATCCAACCATACTCCATCGGCATGCCTGACTCGTCTGGACCTCCGGCCTCCGGACTAGGGGTGCACAACAATATCTGTATCCGAGGAAATATATGTATCCGTATTCATTAAGATGCGGATGTGGTTACTAAAATCTATATCCAGTGTATGATTACGGATATGCATAGTAGTGAAATATTCGGATCCATATCTGAAATATCCAAATATATGTTGGTCATACAGTTGTAATAGTTTTAATCTCTTAGATTAATGGATATGAGGCTAATTTTGATGATCAAGTGACCTAATATATGCTTTTTCACTATGTTACCTAGGAACTTCATAACTGAAGCTGTACACATACTTGACACGTAACCATACCCAAACTCCTCGAATACTCCTTGCATATGTGAATACGTTTATTTGGGCATGTACTCACTCATGCAATATATGTTTTAAGTTAAAAAAAACTTCTCATACACTCCTTACTCCTTGGACGCATATCCTACACTTCACATCCACTTCATAAAACTCGTTAGACATAGATCGGGTTTCCAACTATTATGTTATAGGATCATTTGGGTGTCTAGTTCAAAAATGATTGTTTTCCAATTTATAATTCACATTATAAAAGAAATATAAAAATATTATAGTAATTTTTAATTATCATAACACGTGAATGAAAAACAATATTGATCTCATGTAAATTATTAATTTTAATATATTTATATAACCGTGTCCCCGTACCCTATCTTTTACAAATTTGTCGTGTCCCGTACCCATACCAACACTTGTAATCGTACCTATTTCCATGCAACTTAGTTTTCTCCTATGTTACCGGGGTACTTCTATAATGAAGGCGTACCCATACTGGACACGTACCTGACACTTTCCCGTACCAAACTTCATGGACACTTCTTGAATATATGCATGCATTTATTAGATAATGTACTCAATTATACGATATATGTGTTAATTTAAAACACTTTTCAAACACTTTTTGGACGTATAGCTTACACTTCAGATCCTTTTCTTGAAACTAGTTAGATATGGGCCGGGTTCGATTCAGTCCATACCCAAGTTCAAAACTATATAGTTAAAGGGTCATTTGGATGTCTAGTAAAAAAATGAGTAGTTTCTAATTTATGATAATCAATATTATAAAAGAAACTTAAAAATGTGATCAGAAGTTTAATTCTAATGACAAATGAAGCGGGAAAAAACGATCTCATGTGCATTATTAATTCTATATATA
>JBAKGM010000200.1:9676919-9713145 GCA_037177215.1 Asparagus racemosus | reverse complement strand
CAAAAAAAAAGGTTCAGGGAGTTCTTTTTTAAATTAATGTCTTTTGGTGCTAGTTTCATTTCTGGTCTCATGTTCTTTTTTCCCACTTACGAAACAGTTGCGGAGGAAGGATCAAGGAATGGGAATGCAGAATCCTGGATACCCTCAGCAGAAGAGGCGCTTTGGATGTAATTTTCCACCTTTTTATGCTTCGTAGCTATATTAAATATATTTTTGAATTCTAGGTAGATCTCCGCGATGTTGGGTCCACTGCTGTGTTTTCTGATTAACGCCTGACATTCATATTTCCTTTAGAGAGTTTAGAATAAAATGAAAGGGTGATCAGTTAGATGTTGGACATGCATAAGAAGGCAATGAGGAGTTTAAAATCGTTTATTAAGTACCCAGTTACTGGTTGGGAATGGAATGACACAGATTGAGATAATAAAACGGGATGCAACGAGGATCAGTTTAACAGAAAATATGTGCCTCTAAAGAGCTAGTTGCAGAAGAAAATGGATTCATGAAGCTTACCTCAAAAATTACGAGTGTGCTTTGTTATGGCTCCTTTAGTAGAATATACTATCAGGTTGTTCAACTATGCAAACAAGGCCACGCTGTAATTTTCGTGAGATTCATCTTTCCCCCCAGATACTTGTGTTAACTTGTTCTCTTACATGCACAGTTCATTCTTGCAGGAGATGGGAACTTGATTCTTAAATTAGGCTGGGATTCTTCACTCACCCATTCATAGAATGGCACTGTCCTAGACGGTTTCAGTCGTTTATAACCAGCATAAAATGGTGGACCTCAGTCTCATGCAAGGCTCTCCTTCAGTGAGAAAAAGGTACACAGGGGAAGGGAAGCTGCCATCTTTGTATATAAATTGTTGTAAGGCATAGCCATGCCAATATGAGTTGACAGCTGTGGTTATAAGCGCTCTGTTGGAGCCTGGATCTCCCAACACAAGACTTCTGCAACTCTAGCAGAGAGAAATGTACCCATATGTAATTTGTATAATGGAATCCACAGAAAAACTGAGATAGTTTTGTTATATCAGTTCTTTTATCTCTCTTTTCCTTAATTTTTTTGTAGTTGGCTTTTCCCGCAAACATTCGGAATCTTGCACGTATGCCCAGAGATTTATATTTTGAAACAGAAGCAATAGCTGGATTATTGAATTACTAGTATCAGTCTGCATGGTATATGCATATAACTGATACAGTCTATTAATTGGCAGATTTATCTACAGGTTGCCCAGCAGCTTAGCTAGGCCGACAAAATGAACTTTTGATCGAACAAAGTTATTTTGAATCTTGTATGGGTGTATTGGTTGAAATGATTTCACAAGTACAAGTAGATTTTTTATTATAGTTATTAACAAATCCATCTCAAATCTAATTGTATAAATTACTACTTGGATTTTCTTATTGTTCTGTGTGTTTTACATATTCTTCCAAGATCAGATTTTTAAAAATTATATACAAATCTTCATGATTGCATTGCAGCCTCCAAATTATAATAATCCTTGAACTTTAGTTAGTGAATGCAATCGGAATTTCTCTTTGAATAATAATTTTTCAGAAATGAGTAATTTATCCTGAACGCTTCCAAGTCATAAAAAAATAGAATTATGTGATATTAACATTTTATTTTTCCAACAATAGTTAAGAGAGAGACTGAACTAATGATTTGTCAGACAACTCTAGTTTTTGAGGGATATATAAAGTTATCTAAAATATCATTAACCTAAAAAAGAATAATTAAACTAGAAACATAAATATAACTCACAATCTGGCTCAATGAAACGCGACTCAGATTAAGGAATATTTTCAGATTCAAAATGGTCTATGAAAAAAAATAAAAGTAAAAGGCTTTCAATATACAGACCTAGTCACGAGTTCGGCAATGCTTCAACAAACAGCCTTCACACTTTCCTTGTGTTCATCAATCAGAGTCCCACCCACATCAACAGCGTACTTCCCTCAGTAGTTTCCAGTAGCAACTTCCAAAATTAACATTTTGGAAAATTTTGGGTGAAGAAAATTAGAATTTGAAAAGGGAAAACCATCAAATTCTGTATCCATAATATCAGAAAAAGATGTGGAAACAACTGATTCAAAGTGTTACTGCATGATACCATTGAATTTATCTTTACACTTTATTACTATACATTATGATTTCTGAAGTCTTTTTGAGTGCTTTTTTGACACTTACATGAGTTAAAAACTGTTCATAGAATTGCTGTCAATTATTTCTCAGGAATTGATCAGCCCTTCACTTCAGATCTCACTATAGTTTGTTTCCATCAATCCTGGTACAAGAGAAATGTCAAGAAGAGTCAATTTTAGTGCATACTTATTTCAGACTGGAAAGACCATTTTGTCGCAACCACGGTGCGAAACAAAGATTATTTTCAATGCCACTGTAAAAATTTCAGACTAGAAAGGCATTTATCATTTCTTTTACATGATATATCAGTAATCTAATCTTAAAGTTAATTATTCTTCCAAAAGTAAAAGAACAACAAAAACTAACCAAAAACACTTCATGCATACAGCCATGAACTTTGCATGCTTCAACTGCTCTCACACTTCATGATGTTATATTATTAGATGAAGAGTCATAATTTACATTTCCTTCTCTTCTTTTAACTAGCTAGTCCACTGAAAACAGTACTAGAGCAAAGATGTATGCATCTTCCAACGACAGCTACATCGATAACTTTCAATAGTTCAGGACCTAAAAGAATTTGCACTAATGAGAAGCAGAGGAGAGAGCTTATGAATGCAAAGTATGAGAGTTTGAGGTCACTGATTCCAAACGCTAAAGGGGTACTGGTTGAATTGGTTCATGTCTCTTTTTCTAACTTAATTTCTAGTCTCTATAATCTTTTATCTTTTATAAGTAAGGAAGAAGGTATTATGAGTATTAAGTAGTACTTTATTGATGCATCTATGTGATCCTGTCTCTTTTATTAGTTATCTTCTTGATACCATTTGGCCTAAGGACAACCTTAGTTTCTTCTTTATCTAATGAGATTTTAGTTTTATTGTCCTCCTTTATTATTTTTCAACTTTTCAGTTTCACAAAACAAGCTAAATTTTCCCTCTTCATACACTAGCATTCTAATTAGTGATGAATATTTTTTTAAACCTTGCTTTTAGAGAAGTCTGCACTTTCATCTCGTTTGTTGCACTGTACTTTTCTGATGCAATATTTGATCCTGCCTCCTCCATTAGCTATCTTCTTCATGTCAATTGGTCCCTTCAAGGGCCACCTTTGTTCTCTGTTCCAAAGAAATGTTGGTTATATCAGATTCTATTAACTAATTTCTCATTTCACACACGTAAGAATATTGTGGTTACTGATAAACATAGTAACATATTTGATTTGTTTGCTGGGGGTAACGTGATATTTCATTTCCTTCGTGGCAGTGTGGCACATAGTATTTATGATACATGGTTTTTTTCTTTTTTTTTTGGTCTCTTTCATCAGTTATCTTGATCATCTTAGCTGTCCCTTAAGTACATAGATTGTAGCTATATCTTGTACTGTTAATTATAATTTTTTCCACTAAAATGGCTACTTTCCTTTCTGCCTCTTTAAAAGCATGAAACATTTTGATGGGTGATGAATACCAGTCAGGCTCTGCACAGTGCACGTTTGATACTGTGTTAATTTTTATATTCTTTTTTTTAAGATAATTAATCTGATCTTTCATATTCTTCATTTTCCATATTTTCTCTCTCGTTAATTTTCTAATCCTTACACAGTGTTCAGATTAAATATATCTCACTAGGTCTTCTATATTCGATTTTTTCCTCAATTCAAGTACTTGAAGACATCCATCTCTAAGCTAGTGTAACCATAAATGGAATTAACTTGTCGAATTTTTCACTTCTATATATCTTATTCATGCAATCTCTCAATTTCCATCTCTTTATAACCTGGCATAGTTAACCTTATCATGTTCAATTATAGTTTCTCACTTTTTTACAGTTAAAATAAAAAAAAGCTTTCTTCCTGTTCATATGCATGCAGAAATTTTGACCGGTGATGAATATCTATCAGAGTGTATACATGTAATATATATTTTTCTCCTTTTTTCTGAGGATAATCAATCTGATCCTTTCATGTTGATCATGTTTGATCATAGCTTTCTCTGGTTAAATTTTTAGCACTTATAAGGATTTTGATCAGCTCTTGGGTTAATTGAATCAATGGCCACTGTATTTATCACTTAGTTGGACGCTCGTACCTATATTTTAATTGATTGGATAGGTGGTCATGTAATTAAATACTAATAAGATCGTTAATCACTTCTGATGACTTAAAATAATAGATTTTGTTGACGTGACATAAAAAAGTCTTGATAATTTGACATAAAGGATTTCTTCCTGTGTTAATATCTTGATCATTTATGAAAATAAGAATTTGTGACATGTCACACAACTTGTATTGGGTAATTATTATACATTTGACAATTTATTCTTGAAAATATTAACTTATGAAATATTGAGTAAGCCTTATTGCTTAACAATAAATGAAAATATAAAACTCAAATTGTCAAAAAGTACTGTTAGAAATAACTTGCGATCTAATTAGTTCTTAATTACATGACCAAATTACCGCTCATCAAGCAATTGAAATATAGATGTGAACATCCAAATAGGATATAAATACAGTGACCAGTGATCCAATCAACCCGTGAAAGACATCTTACTCCATTTTCTTATTTGTGGCTCTTGAAATTTTAACTTTCTATCTTATTTATGTAATTGCTAATTAAATTCTCCTTTTCCTTCCACTACTTGCATATTCATAAGTTTGACAGGGCTTCTATAGTAGGAGATGCAATCAAATACATTAAAGAGCTACATCGAACTGTTGACAACCTGAAAATCCTCGTGCAAAAGAAGAAACATGAAAGAGAAAGTAGGAGAATGTTGCGTGCTGATGATGAGGCCACTAGCAATATGGAGAGCTCGTCAATGAGACCTATAAGTGGCGATGATCATCCACTCAACGGGGAGCTAGAGTGTTTTTCACTTCAGAGGAAGTGCAACAAGAGCTTTGTCTATGTTCGCATCTTTGATGATGAAGTGGATATCAAGCTAAACAGAGAGAAGAAGCGTAATTGTTTTACGTATGATTGCATTAGAGCAGGCATTGACATGATCTTCTCTAAATTAATAAGGTGGATAGATTCCATCAGCTCCTAGAAGTCATGTACATGTTGTTTTCTAAATTAATAAGGTGGATGTATGTTACACTATCCTTTCAAACTAGAAAGCAAGCACAATCTAAGATAGTTCCAGCATCAAATTTCTGTGTATGCATATAAGATTGAATGCTATTAAGTGGGACTTGCATTCTTTCTGAGTGTGTTTGATATATGCAAGATTTGGAATTTGGTCCTATGTACTGGAAAGATCGCTAACTGGGCATAGCTAAATATTTATATCTCAATCATAAATAAGATTGATCCCTTTGAGTCAACATGGTCCCCAAACAAATCTGTTTCTTTGCATCCCAAAAAATGAAAATCTAGAGATCCGGTATCTTCATACACAAATCAGGGATAAATTTGTTCAAAAAAAGAAAGAAAAGGTATAGCAGATATCCCTATGATACAACCTTACCTCACAAGTACAGAATGATAAATGTCATGGATGGTAAATAATGAAGTCAAACAAGGGATGGCCAAGTGGGTCAAAAGAATGATAATAAAAAATATTAGGGTTTAAGAGAAAATTTTCAAGATTTTTCATAATAATCCTATTTTGTTCCCTCAAAGCTCCCACTCAGAGAAGCTACACAAAAATAAATATCATATAGAGTTTTCTCAGAACTATATTAGGAGCTAACCCAATAAGAATCCTTAATTCATATCGTCCACAGAAGAATTTTTGGCTACAAGAATATGTTCAACTGATCGCATTGGTCAAATAAGATCGGACGGGGTCAAACCAATTTTAGTTGAGAGATTTGCTTAAGTGTTATTTTTGGTATTTGTAAATTTAAGATGTAAGGTAAAGAGTTCGCCACAGAAATTGAGATAGAGTGGTACAATCTCAGGTTGAACTGAATGAAAAAAAATTTAGTTATGCTTATCTCCCATAATATTTGAGCTGTCACATTTTTCACTGCTATAACAAACTCTTTTTACAGTATAATACTAAAGTGATCATAGGTTTTAGACGGAGGAGAAAGGCTCATTGCTGACTTAGCTGACACGTATGAAATATCGCACATATTCTGAACAGCACATTGATAATGATTATTTCCTTTCCTAGAGAAACAAACAAGTACTCATTGGATGGTTATGCTGCGACGCGTTGTCTATAGCGTAGTCCACCCTAGTCTCTTTCTGTTACTGATTGCTTCACAATTTCATGGATAACAAAAACTGGATTTATAGCAAAATGATGGTTGCTTGTTTGAAAACTGTTTATCAGTTATTATACCTGTTGATTATACTCAAAAAATATATTTTTTATTTATTATGTTCGTGTGTAATTTTTCCTGGTGATTAATTTCGAGTGATAAACCAATTTGATCTGTAGTGCCCATGACAGGTTTAAAAAGTTGTGTTGAAATTTTACAGATAATAGCTGTGCAAGTTTGCATCCTAAAAGCTGTCATGGTTAATGATTTTGGTAGATTATGTTACAGAGAAAAATATAAATGTTTCAGATAAAATTATCACTTCTAATGTACATGCCACCTAAAGAGATAAAAATATCATGCATTGTGTGTACTTGGTATCTTCGGCATTCTGATAAACAGGTACGTCATCAAGCCTTTTAATCAATAAAGTTTCAAGAATTAGTTGCGAAATTTCCGAGTTTCTTTCTAAGCTTCTCCAGAGAACCAAATATTTTACTAGAACTGCTACCTAGTAGTTAAATTACATTTTAAATGTATTTTTAACCTGGAGGATTATATTATAATATGAGGAGGCATGATCTGCATTTCCCAACTTCCTTTAGAGGAATAACAGTAAAGATGCCCAAGCAAAAAGAGTGTGGTTTGTAATAACAATGTTGAGTTTCCTCATTAATCTTAAATCAGATTGGAAAAAGAAAATCAATATTACATCAAAATCAATAAAAACTTGTTTGAGAGGGAAGATTTAACCTCTAGTTAGTTAAAATTCCTGCATTGACCGTAAATTTTCTGTTAGAAACTCTTAGTCATCTAAGAACCACTCTATGTTGCCACTAATTACTCCTGTCAGTTAACTGTACTTCATTATTTCAGCTTCTCTTGGTGTAAACTGCAAATTGTGCAATCTGTAATGCATAATTATTAGAGTTAGTTCAGGTGGCCAGTTTGTGTGCATGGAATCTAGACGCCGTGTGGGTCCACAAAAAACAGATAACTTTCCTTGACCAAATGATATCCAATGAAATGGATAGATTTTCATGAAATTGCTATATTACCCATGATGAGGAATGGAAAAAACTCAAGAAGGCTTGTCCCTTCAAGCAATGCCAAATTGATGCTAGGCAGGAACAAAGTATTTGTTTATTATGTCAATGTAAAACTAGATGTAAAGTAGGAGTTGGGTGTATAAACTTAGACATAATATACGATAACCACTATGAACGACAAAGTTTGTTAACATTCAAAGATAGAAACGGAGGAAGGTTTGAGTTAGGTTGACACAAGAAAATTTATATTCTTCTTATAACAGATATAATTATGTCATTGCAATACATGATTGAAGTCTAACATATAAGTTAGTGAATACTGTAAAAATAATGTTTATTGTCAAATATTCTAAGTTCAATTCAAGAAGGATATTGGTTGCGACTTTTTGGTCTAGTACCTAATGAACATTGCATATTCATAACTGTCAACCTTTTTCTGAAGTAATGGTCAGAAATGTACATCTCGAATCACAAGTATTATTTACCAAAATGCATGAGATAAAATTTTACAAACATACATATTACATTTAGTTCTATGTAAAGTACTAAAACTCAGTATTGGTGGTGAACTAGTCCTGAAATTGATGGCTATATTGGTGATTTAGTATTATAGTCAAGGGTAGTTGAGAAGCCAACGCCCTTTTAAGAATAATGATAACAAAAGTAGTGAGAAGAACAATATGAGAATTCTGTTGGATCAGAGACATAACCAAATGAAGAATCCCATCTCATCAAATAACAACTTCCCTTCACGGAAGCGAAGATTATGAATATTATTCCCTCTCAATATTTCTCTTCCACCCAATTATAGCAACCAAAACAAGGAAACAAAAGGAACCACAACAACATTCATAAGCAATCAATATCTCTACTTCCCCTCCTCCATCTTTCTCTAGTTTCCTCTGTAAGTGCTTTTGTTGCCTTAAAACTCATAAGATTTCTCTTTCTCTTTCATGTGTTTTAGTCCCACATGACAGGATTCAAACTCTGACCCTTAAAACAAGGGAAGAGGAGAGAATTACTCTGAAAACAATAATAGAGAAAAAAAATGTATGAGGATTCAGGCTACTTTGATCCCTCCACAATTCCTGATTACAACAGCATCAACAACAATGAACTCGATGATGACCTCCGTATCGATCTTGACGACGCAACTGCCTCAATTACCTTCGACCTCATGCAGGAGGATATCAATGTTGCACCCCAAATGGAGACTGTAAATTGGGACTCAACCAATCATCAGATGTACACAAATCCTACATGCGGGCCTGCACCAGATCTCCTGAACCTGATACATCTTCCAACGGCAGCTGCATCAATACCTTTTGATAATTCAATGTATTATGATCCTTCGATGCAAATGGGGTATACTTTTGGTGCTCAGCCTAATGTGTTAAGGGATTTGTATCAGTCACTGCCACAGAATTATGGGCTTTTTTGTGGGGTGGAGAGGGAAGTTTTTCAAGAGATGGATTTTAGGAGAGGGGATATTAAGGGTGAGGTGAAGGGGAACATTGTTAATACTGAGAGGCAGAGGAGGGAACACTTAAATGAGAAGTATTTTGCCTTGAGATCACTGGTCCCTAGTCCTACAAAGGTACTGGTTGAATTTGTTCAACCTTTTTTTTTTTGATTTTTCTTTTGTTTTTTGTTTTATAGTTCCTGCTCTCTTACCTTTTCAAATGACTTGTACAAACCATGAGATCCTCTTTTGACTCAAGAAAGACATTATGATTAGTACTTTGTTGATGCATGTTTCTGATTATGTCTCCTCTATCAGTTACCTTCTTCATATCAGTTGGCCACTTTAAGGACAGCCTTAGTTTTTTTTTTCCTCTTTGGGTCAAATTAGATTTTAGTTTTATTGTTCTCCTTTATTAAATGTTGTTTCAATTTTTCAAAACTCACAAAAACTTTTTGCCTCTTGTACATTTTCATTTTGATAGAAAAATATTCCTTAGTCTGTATTTTTCTTCTTCTTTGTTACACATTATTTTTATGATGCAATATCTGATCCTGCCTCCTCTATACTATTTCTTGTTGCCAGTTGGTCTCTTCAAGCACAAAATTTGTGCTCTTTTATAGTGAAATTTTAGTTATACTGGATTCTGTTAAATTATTTTCTTATTGTCGCACACAAAAGAACATTTTTTTAATGACTGGTGAGTATTATGCATGCTATACCCATTTGGTCTTTTTGTAAGGGTAATGTGATAATCATCTTCTTCATGGCACACTTTTTTTTTGGATACATGTATTTGAATCTTTCTCCTAATAACAAAACATTTGTGCTTTTCTTCATTATTAGAGTTTAGTTATACCTTGTCCTGTTCAATAAAATATATATATATATTTTTTTTTTGCACGAAGAACTACTTACAGACTGTACATTTTGTATTATTTGATCCTTTTCTTTTTTTATGACAATTATTCTGATCATCTTCTCCATGTTCATATTCCTCTCTGGTTAATTTTCTCCTTATATAGCTTTTCAGTCAATGATAACTCACTGCTCACGTTCTTCATTTGATTTCTCCACCTCATTTTCATACTCTTCAACACAACCACCTTTAGCTTCCAGTTCTCTTTTCTATTAGTCTGTCAAATGTGATTCTTCGAATTAACACTGGCTTCCATTTCTTGCATATTCATAAGAAAGACAGGGCCTCTATAGTAGGAGACGCAATCGATTACATTAAAGAGCTACATCGAACTGTTGACGAGCTGAAAATCCTTGTAGAGAAGAAGAAGCATGGAAGAGACAGGAAGAGAGTGCTAAGTGCTGATGATGAAGCTTCTGGCGACATGGAGAGCTCGTGTATAAGGCCTGTAAGGGACGAAGATCACCCACTCAACGGGGCTTTAAGGTGTTCTTGGCTTCAGAGGAAGTCGAAGGAGAGCTTTGTCGATGTTCGCATTATTGATGATGAAGTTAATATTAAGCTGAACCAGAAGAAGAAGCCAAATTGTTTGTTATATATTGCAAAGGTCCTTGAAGAGCTTCAGCTTGACCTTGTGCATGTTGCTGGAGGAAACATAGGGGATAGCTACATCTTCATGCTCAACACTAAGGTTTAATCTCTTTCTTTTGATTTTTAATTTTGTTCCTTCTTTTAGAAACATGTAAATTCTACATCATAAATGGCTGATATTGATTCCTTGATGACTCTCTTCTTTCTAGCTAGTATGCTTCTAGTTAATTTTGATTCTTTTTCACAATTTTTTGACATGCTCAACGCAAAGTAATGCAACATGTATAAGTAATATTGAAGACATATATAATGATATTATATGCAACTAAAAGCATTTTTTAATTAGAAGGACAAAAACATAGACGTTATTTCACTATGAGACAGTTCCAAGTTTTAAGATCTAAGACATCATTATATATATTCAGCATAATCTATCAGAAAAACCAATTAAAGATGAGCATAATATGCGTACCAAGTTTAGAAATACTGTTGCATTTAATTATGAATATTTAATTTTTTTATTCCATTAATTATGCATATTAAAGATTTTTTCAGTCGTTAATTTTTTTTCTCTCTCCGTGCAGATATGTGAAGGATCTTCAGTGTATGCTGGTGCAATTGCTAAGAAGCTTCTAGAAGTTATGGACAGGCAATGTCCAACCTTAACTTTTTCTGCTAACTATTAGCAGTAGTAGGGATTCAACTGTTAATTTGGTGTCATGAAGGAGATTACGTCATATTTACCTAGCATTAAGTTTTTATTTCTCTTTGCTGTTTTCTCAGAGATAGACAGAATTGTGTTGTTTGTTTTAAAGACTTTGCAACTTTAAACTTGACTGATAATTAACACCTACATTCAACAAGGGCCAACTCATAATTGCGCCTTTTAGAATCTGATTGATAATAAAACTTTTTAGCTTACATAATATGCTACATTAGTGTACTTTAGCATGACAAATAATCGGATGCTAGGCTTAATTGCACTTAAATACTCTATAGTTTCCCATATTTGCACTTGTATACCCTCATTTGCTTTTGGTTGAGCTTATATACTCCGTGCTTTTAAAATGTGTGCTTTAATACCCTCATTTATACAAACAATAGAATTTTCTCCCTAAAATTCTAATACGACACTTACATGCTAATTTTATGACTTTTAAGTTCTTAGTTTTTATTAGATTTATTGCTAAAAATACCATAATTCTAATTTAAGCATCCCCTAATTCTATTTTAAAGTAGGATTTTGGTGGGTTTAACATCAATTTTAATAAATATTAAGAGTTAAAATATTCTAAAATTAACATGTAACTATGTAAGTGTCGAGAATTTTTGTGTGAAATTATCACATTTGCCTAACTGAGGATATTAAAGTGAAAATTTTAAAAATTTTAGGGTAATAAAGTGCAACCAAAAACAAGTAAGGGTATATAAGTGCAAAGTAGAAGGAAATATAGGGCTTTTAGTGCCCAAAATCAAAATATGGAGAGATCTAGGGCAATGTTTTGTTCGGAAATTTCTCTTCTGATCGTCGACGGGCAATTTCTTAAGCTCTCATCGGGAGCTAGAAGAAGAAGAGGATTGGAATTGCAGATTCTCTCGACCGCTGCTAGAACTCAATCTTGCGGAATCTGCAGGTAATTCTTGTTTGCTTTGTTCTTATTTCGGGTTCCAAGTTATCTATTGGATTGATTTGGTACTGGATTGAATTTCTCGCAATCGATTTAGTAGAAATTTTAGATTTTTACACGATCAAGAAAACTCCTATATTCAACTCTCATCAACAAGGGGCTTTATTTAGAGGTTAGTCAGAAATAAAAATAAAATAAAATAAATCAAAGCATCTACTTTTAGTAATTGGGCAAGATGTCTAAGAACTTAGTTGAATTAGAGGAAATAGATACATAATCTGTACTAATCTATAATGGACAAAGTGTGAGTAGGCCAAATTTTGAATGAAGGTGGACAACATCAATCTATCCCATCGTTTACCTTCGCCGTCCCCTTCCCCACCGACACTACCTTCTTCGCTGCCGCCGCTGGCGTCTCCTCAAATGTCTGCGACGCAATCCTCATTGCACCAATCAATTTCTCCAACAACTCCTCCACCTGCACCTCCACAACAAACCCCATATCAATCGTCATTGCCGTCATATGCTTTAGCCCCAAAAGCAAGACTGCTTTTGGTATAGCTAAGCTCCATATGCCAACGACTATGTCCAAATAATTCTCCGCTCTATAATAGCTACAATTCACTTTCCCCAACAAACAAGTCCCATAATTTCCCATCATTTTCTTCACCATCCACGAGCCCTTTAACGATCTTATTTACAATCTTAAATCTAGAATTATTAAATTCATCATTGCTGTTGATGCATTGGTGAAGTAACAATTCAGGCGAGATGTGTTTTTCGGTGGCGAAGTAGAAGACTGTGGAGTGGCAATCTTAGCCTGAGATTTGGATATTGACGGTGAAGACAAAGGATTCTAGGGTTTGGGTTTGAGCTTCATGGATTTTGATATTGGGTCGACCCAAGGTGTTGTCTAAAAGGCTTGCGATCCGGAGCCAGTCAACATCGGCGAATTGGAGGAGGTATGGACCTGATTGGCTTTTGTGGTGGCAGGTGAAGTAGCCTTTGGAGCGGAGGTTGAAGAGATCCCCGGCGGAGAGGCCCAGCTATTGGATCCTTTGTGGAGCTCCATGTGGCGGAGGGATTCGCCATTGATTTTTTGTTCAAGCCGGTGCAGGGTGGGCTTTTGGTCTTGTAAGCATACAGAGTGAAGGAGAAGAGGGAGCAATAAATATGAGGTACTGGAAAAAAGATAGAAGACAAAATAGACTCGTCTACAACTATGAACCAAGGTGTCATCCAGCTCCTAAATGTTGGTCTGAATTGGTACAAGACAATGTTGTCATATCAAAAGAAAGATGATGATACGAAAAGTATATACATTTTTGAGTTTGTTCTGAAATACTTTTTCTTTTCATTCATTTCAAATATAGAAGCAGGACGCAAGCATCTTATTTACCTTACAATGGAAAGTTAATCTAATCTATAAACTACCTAAAGGAATGTGTGGGCCAATGGGGAGTAGCAATTTGTGTCCAGATTCAGTTTTGGATTTCAGAGGGGTGTGATGCAGGACATATTAGAAGTTAGGATTTTCTTAAAGATTTGATTTCCTCCAATTGAGATACTATGTTTAGAATGAAGCTAGTATTTAGATATTGGAGTTGTTATTTGGTTAGGATGTTTTATTTGATGTTATTTATTAGTTAGGACTAGGATTTTATTTTATTCCTATTAAAAGGATTGTATTCTTCATTTTAGGGGGAGGAGAGAAGAATGTTTGTGAGAAACACTGCATGTGAGCTGTAATTAATGTTAGGTATGTAAATTGTCGGCATGTGAAATGTCCGGGTGCGTAGCCCATTATTTGTATCTTTTTTTTTCCAAATAAAGAGTGTAATTTTAATATTTTTTATTTTATGTTATCCAAATAATCATTCTCAACCATTGTATGCTTTCGTTTGGTATGATAGTTGAAGAATTCATTATTGCAGCTTTGACATCAGCAATGAAGCAATTCAAAGTCCATCAAACTATGCAATTTTAAACTTAATGTCAAGTTTCTTCAAGAGGGGGAGATTTGATAGAAGAAATTCATATCTGAATTTGGAAAAAAGATTTTGTGAAAATTGGATATGATTTACTTCAATTAGGATTAGATAAATTAGTTATTTTTCTTTGATTACAATCTTATCTAATGTGATCTCTCTCCTTTTTTTCTTTTTTTGACAGTATGTTATTTGATGTTATCTCTTTTTAGTTAGAATTTATTTTTATCTTCCTAGTTTTGTTTTTCTATAAATAAGATTGTGTTTTTCTTTTGAGATGAGGAGAGAAACATGTTTGTGAGAAACCATGCATGTGAATTGTAGCTACTATTAGGCATGTGAATTTTCATCATGTGAAGTGCCCAGGTGTGAAAACCCATCACTTCTATCTTCATTCTTAAATGAAGAGTGCAGTTTTAATATTTGTTTTTAATTTTATTTATCCAAATAGCCATTCTCAACAGATCTCTTTGCTTCCGTTTCGCATCGGGGAGAAAGATGTTATATTTTTTTCATCAAAATATTAAAGTTTTTTGTTTTGTTTTGTTTTGTTTTTGTGTGTGTGTGTGTGGGGGGTCACATTCTATTGATCACATTAGTCAAATGTAGGACATTTTGGCACAATTTGAGGCTCAATTTTGTTACATGGGCCATTAGCATTGTCAGACTAGCATATACACGTTTGTTACGAGGACCAATAACGTCTCTTTATTTTGTGGGTCCCATGAGAGGTATTTGTTTACATGAATTATATAAAATATTTTCATTTCATTGCCCTAAAACTTAATGAATTTCCCCACTGCAAGGAAGCTCCTTCAAATTCACAAAATATTTTCCTCTACTTAGTCGTCTACAATCTAGATTAATTGCAGAATTGTTATAGCTCTATCATATGACTGTCCTATATCGCAATACATGTATTCATCCTTTAATGATTATCGATAATGATAATTACATATCAAAATTAAAATTATTATGCAAGACTAATATCCTTTCAAATTATAAATAGTCTGAGAATGGTTAGAAGTAGCAAATTCTAGCGTCAAATTTCGTCTCTGCACACAAATTAGATATTGTTAAGCGTGTCTCACATTCATTTGGTTTTAAGTAGGTTCGCTATGGAAAATGCTAGATTTGGATTTTAGTCCGATAAAAGAAAGATTCTGAGTGGACGCGGCTAAATATTTATAACTCAAGCATAAATAGAATTAATCTTTGTAGTTAACAAGGTTCAAAACAAATTAACCCCATCTAATCCACCTCTATTTCTCAGCCTTTGCAACCAAAGAAATGGTAATCTAGAGATTGAACAAAATTATAAATATTTTCATTGAGGGAGAGGAGCTGGGGGTGAAGTAAGTTGTTAGTCAAATATCTTCATACAGAAATAGGTATAAATTAGTCCAAAAAAAAGTGAAAGAAAAGTATAGCATATACCCTAAGATTAGGGGTGCAAAAGTTTTGAAACGAATGCGGATATAGTAGTCAAAATTTGACTATAAATAAGTCAAAGTTTTGTAGCACAACGGTCTGGATATATTTGTTCTGATCAGCAACCATATCCGAAACAAATGCAAATATAGTAGCCAAAATTTGAAACCGGTTTGATACAGATACAGTTTCAGATATGATTTTAGATTTTTGGTGGGGTACAGTTTCGATACGGATATCGATCCAAATTTCGGATACAGTCTTGGTATCCGAATTCAGATATGGGTTCGGATATATACTCGGATATGGATTCGGATATATACTCAAATATGGATTTGGATATAGTTTCGAATATGTATTCGTATATGAATTCGGATACCGATATGGTAACAGATATGAATATTACTTTTTTTTATAACAATTGCATGCGTGTTGGAATGTGGTCATAGGTTTTTAGTATATTGGATCGTGCTTTTATTTTAGACTTATTTATAGTCAAATTTGTGTTATACTATAATTTGATTTGTTTTTTTATCAATGGATATAATAAAATGTGAGGTCCAGAAGAAAATTTTGCAACAATTTGTGTTTCAATTATTGTCTTCTACTTTTTTTTAATAAACTACATGCAATTCTTGGTTTTGTGAGGTTTGCTTAGGTTAGAGTGGTTGAAACTCTAGAGTGGTTGAAATTCCATGTGGATTTACTATCTGAAACAACTTTTGTTTAACTGATAACTTTTTCTGTCCAATTAACATGATATTTTTTGTCATGTCCAATTCATATCCGAGTCATATCCATTTCCCAACTATCCGATTTGTATCCATGATCATATCCGTATCTGCTTCTCTAATGTCCGAACCGTATCCATTTCTGCTTATTGTGGATATGGTTATGACTTTTTCTTACCAAAGAATATCCATATATGTATCTTTTTAAGAAAGTGGATATGAATATGGTAAGTGTGGTATCCGAACCGAATGCACCCCTACCTAAGATACCCTTACGGTACATGTATAGGATATTAAATGTAAAGGAGGGTAAATGATGAAATTTAGTAAGGGATTGGTTATAAGAATGTTAATTAAAAAACTAAGGTAAAGAAGGATTTTGCTTAATTTATTTTTTCATAAATTGTTCTATATTGTTTCATCAAAGTTGAACTAGGACCAAGTTAGAAGCTCAATAAGAGTCCTTAATTCATGTCTGAAGAACTTCTAGGCGAAAAAGCACATTCCACTGATTATCTCGATCAAATAACAGAGGCCATTTTGGACTTAGTGGACGCTCAAGCGTTTTCTACAAAAAATGTCCACTCTTGTTGGCATAAATTAGCTTTTTCTGCAAAAAATGTCCACTCTTGTTGGCATAAATTTAAGTTGAGAGATTTCCGCGAGTATTACTTTTTGGTAAGTGTAAATGTATGATATATGATAAAGAGGTTGCAAGAGAAATTGAGATTGAGTGGTGCTCTAAGGTTGAACTTTGAAAAAAAAAGCATTTTTGTTATGTTCCTCTCCCTATAATGTTGAGTTGTTATGTTTTTCATTGTTATAACAAACTCTAGTTACAATCTAGTACTCAAGTGATCAGCACATTTAGAAGAAAGTAGAAAGGGTTATCGAAAACTTGTCTATACGTATGAGATATTGTAAATCTCCTGAACCACCAAACATATAGTGACTATTAACGCTTTCCCAACAAAACAGGCCAGTCCTATTGGATGGTGATGTTGCGACACATCCAATAGCATACAAAAACTGGATTTATAGCAACAAGGTGGCTGCTTATTTGAAAATTGTTAACCTGTTACTAATACATGTTGATTATACTCGATGATTTGTTTTTCTAACTTATTACCTATTTGTATAATTCTTGTTTGCCTTATGATTACTTTTCCTGTAAAAATGAATTTAATCTGCAATGCCTATGGTAGGTTTAAAGAGTTGTTTCAGGTAGCAGTTTAAGTTTACGGGCTAAAAGTTGTCATGGTTATTGACCTCAATTTAGTTGATTATGTTACAGATTAGTAGTCACATAAAAGCAAAGTTTCTAATATACATGCCACCTCAGGAGATATCATGCATGGCCTGTTACCCTGTATTCAGTATTTTCAGCATTCTAATAAATAGGTACAGATTTACTGTAACTGTCCGTATTCCGTACATCAAGATTCTGATCAATAAAAATTCAAGAATTAGTTGTGAAATTCCCGACTTTCTTTATCTTCTTCATAGAACCAACTTTTTTATTTGAAGCACTTGAAGCACTATCGAGAAGTAGTTAAATTGCATGTTAAATGCATCATCACTTCTAGGGTTATATTATAAGATGAAGAGGCATGATTTGCATTTCCTAACTTCCCTTGAGAGCAAGAACAGCAAAGATGCCCAAGTAAAAAGAGTGTGAGTTTGGATGGGGGCGCTATCTCTCTGTGGTTGGTAATGACAATTTGAGTTTCCTCACTGGTTTTAAATCAGACAGGAAAAATTCTGTATTATAATAGAGTCTTATTTCGTGCAAAGATTTAACCTGTAATTAGTTAAAATCCTTGCATTGAACGTAAACATTCTGTTAGAAACTCTTAACTATCCAAGAGCAATTGCCTCTAATTACACCTGACAGTTATTTTACTTCATTACTTCTTCTCTTGGTGTAACCTTCAAATCGACAACACATAATTGCTAGGGTTGGTTCAAGTTGTGCATTTGCGTGCATGGAATCTAGACCGTGTGGGTCCACCAAGGAAGGCAACTTGCCTTTACCAGGTGATAATATCCAATGAAAGTGATGATTTTTCATGAAATTGCTACAATACCCCTAACGAGGAAAGGAAACAACTCAAGAAGGCTAGCTTTCTCAAGCAATGCCAATTTGATGTTGGGCAGGATCATAGTATTTGTTTGTTATGTGCATGCGATACTAGATGTGAAGTAGGAGTTGGGTGTATAAACTTTAAGCACAATATACAATAACCATGAACAACAAACTATTCTCCAATCTGTGTTAAAATTCAAAGATAGAAATGGAGGAAGGTTTGAGTTAGGTTGACACGAGAAAAACTATATTCTTCTTGTACCAAATTCATTTGTCTCATTGCAATACATGATTAAACATATAAATTAATAAATACATAAACAATAAAGTTTATTGTCAAATGTTTCTAAGCTCAATTCAATAAGGAAAATGGTTGCGACTTGTTACTGAAATTTATGTTTTTTCCCCTTGAAGTAAAGGACAAAAATATACATCTTGAAATCTTAAAGCAAGAAATTTGATTGATATGATGTGCCAAAAATGCATAATTATGAGTATTCACATTATATATAGTCCTACATATACTACTGAAACACAGTGTGCGTGGAAAATTGATTCTGAAATTGATGTGCCAAAATCTCACAAGTACGAATATGCACATTACTTATAGTCCTATGGATATTACTCAAACAAACTGCTGGTGGTAAATTGATCTTGAAATTGATGGTTATATTGGTGATTTAATAATGGAGTCAAGGGTAGTTGAGAAGCCTACCCTTTTAAGAATAATGATAACGAAGGGAAAGAGAAATAAAAATAGTGAGAAGATCAATCAGAGAGTTCTCTTTGATCAGAGATATAACCAAATGAAGAATCCCATCTCATCAAATAACAACTTCCCTTCACGGAAAAGGAAGACTATGAAGATTATTCCCTCTCAATATTTCTCTTCCATCCAATTATAGCAACCAAAAGAAGGAAACAAAAGGAACTACAAGAACATTCATGATCTCCTTGCAACTTATAAGCCATCAATATCTCTACTTCCCCTCCATCTTTCTTTAATTTCCTTCCTTTGTTTGCTCTGGTGCTTTTCTTGCCTTAAACTCATAATATTTCTCTTCCTCTTCCCCTTTCTTCATGTGTTTTAGACACAGAAATTATTCAGTCAGAATCCATTAAAACAAATATTCTTCTCTTCTTTTACAAGCTAATCCTCTGAGAAAATATTAGAGAAAAAATATGTATGAGGATTCAGGCTATTTTGATCCTTCCCATGACTTCAACCTGTTAGCACCTTCATTAATTGATACCTCCTACCAAATTCCTGACTTCAATAGCATCAACAACAATGGACTCGATGATAACCTCCATATTGATCTCGAGGATGCCACTACCTCGATTACCCTCGACAGTAACAACCATATCGACTTTGACCTCATGCAGGAGGATCTCAGTGTTGCACCCCAAATGGAGACCATAAACTGGGACTCAAGCAGTCATCAGATGTACCCCTTTGGGCCTGCACCAGATCTCCTGAACCTGCTGCAGCTTCCAACAACAGCAGCATCAAAAACTTTTGATAGTTCAATGTATTATGATCCCTCAATGCATATGGGATATACTGTTGGTGCTCAACCTAATGTGTTAAGGGATTTGTATCAGTCTCTGCCACAGAATTACGGTCTTTTTTGTGGGGTGGAGGATAGAGAGGGTGTGATAGGGGGAATTGGAGTTGGGGAAGTTTTTCAAGAGATGGATTATAGGAGAGGGGATATTAAGGGTGAGGTGAAGCGAAATTTTCCTACTGAGAGGCAGAGGAGAGAGCAGTTGAATGGGAAGTATAAGGCTTTGAGCTCACTGGTTCCTAAACCTACAAAGGTACTTGTTGAGTTTGTTCATATCTCCCTTTTTTTTCAATTTACTTTCTAGGTCCTACTCTCTTTTACCTTTTCAAAGGACTTGTACAAACCATGAGATCCTCTTTTGACTCTTCAAACTCAGAAAGAAAGACATTGTGAGTAGTACTTTGTTGATGGATGTATCTGATCTTCTCTCCTCTATCAGTCATCTTCTTCAGATCAGCTGTGCACTCTTAGTACAGCCCTGTTTTTCCCCCTCCAATGAGATTTTAGTTTTATTGACCTTATTGATTATTTTCTCATTTCTTCAAACTTACAAAACAAATTTACATTTGCCTCTTCATACACTTTCATTTTGATAGAAAGAATATCCGTAGTCTTTTTGTACTTGATCTCTTACTTTAATCTTCGTCATGTTTCATATACTTTTATGGTGCCATATCTGATCATCTCAGTCGGTTTCTTTAAGCACAGCCTTTGTGCTCTTTCCCGATGAGTTTTCAGTTATATCCTAGGTTGCACGGGTGCAGACACGGACACGGGACACGACAAATTTATAAAAGGCAGGATACAAGGACACGTAGGGACGCACACACATGTATATATATAATGTTTACATTAGATCAATTATTGAATTAGATTACCCATAACATTTTCATGTTTCTTTTACTATCTATAACAATTAAGTATCAAGTTAAATCAAACAAAGAATTAAGGTTGAACAACAAAAGTTTAGTTTAGGTAGCATGGGATATGATAGGTATTTCAAATCTTTAAGTAATGGTTTCAGTATTCGGGTTCAAATACCTATTGGTTTTGAGCTCGATATACCAAAGAAACTAGTTTAGGATTATAAGTAATGGAGAAATCGGGCACGTCTCCATGACGTGTCCACAGTGGATCCGTGTCCAACAAGTGTCCGACACGGATACGGCACTCAAAACGAAGTGTCCACTAACCTAGGTTATATCTGATTCTGTTGAATTATTTTTCTTTTTTTTCGGACTAGCAAAACAAGTAGCTTTCTGCCTTTTCACACGCATACAGTCATTTTGATTAGTGATAATATTGCACATGCCATACATATTGCAATGAGTTTTTAGTTATATCTGATATTGTTAAATTATTTTACTTATTTTTCAGACTAGCAAAACAGTTTTGCTTTCTGCCTATTACCCATGTACGGTCATTTTGATTTGTGATGGTACTGCACATACCATACATACTTTCTATTTTTGTAAGGATATGTATATTTTGAAATTTTCGTAAGGGTAATGTGATAAATGTTCTTCATAATGCAAAGTACTTTTTTATGCTTATATTTGGTTCTGTCTCCTTCATCAATTATCTTCTTCAATGTTATCTTACCCCTTGAAGTACGACCTTTATGCTTTTCTTCAATGAGATTTTTAGTTAATTGTTAAATTATGGTTTTTCATTTGTTACAGAAAAAACAACTTAGCTTTCTTCCTCTTCATACACATGTAGAAATTTTGATCAGTGATGAATGTCTATCATTCTATCAGATTGTACGCATGTGATGTTCTCTCTTTTTCTTTTTTTGAGGATAATCAATCTGATCTTTCATCTTCTTCACGTTCATACTTAATTTTTTATCCTTGTAAGGATTCTGATTAGTTAAAGAGACCACTTCAACGTCACTTGGAAATCATGAATTTTCCACTCCTATATTATACATGTTATTGCTAATTATATTCTCTTGCATATTCATCAGGGAGATAGGGCCTCTATAGTAGGAGATGCAATTGATTACATCAAAGAGCTCCGTAGAACTGTTGATGAGCTTAAAATACTCGTGGAGAAGAAGAAGCATGGAAGAGATAGGAGGAGAACGCTGAATGCTGACAATGAGGCTGCTGGCGACATCGATAGCTCGTCTGTTATAAGAGATGATGATCACCCACTCAATGGGGACTTAAGGTGTTCTTGGCTTCAGAGGAAGTCCAATGAGAGCTTTGTTGATGTTCGTATTATTGATGATGAAGTGAATATTAAGCTGAACCGGAAGAAGAAGCCTAATTGTTTGGTGTATATTGCAAAGGCCCTTGAAGAGCTTCAGCTTGACCTTGTGCACGTTGCTGGAGGAATCATAGGAGATAGCTACATCTTCATGCTCAACGCTAAGGTTTAACCCCTTTCTTTGATATTGAAGCTTGAGAGCTTTAAGGGTTATTGCAGATACCCCTGCAATAACGCCCAATTGTGGATAGACCCCCTGTAGTTCTATTGTTGCAGATAGAGCCCCTGAGGGAACTTTTTTGACTCTTTTATCCTCAGAGGAACATAGTTGTTTTTGACAAATAGACATCCAGAGGGTGTAAGAGTGAGAGAGAGAAATTCACTCACGGGGTCTATCTGCGATTGGGCTATAGTATAGGGGGGGTCTACATGCAATTGGGCTATAGTACAGGGGATCTATCTGCAATTAACCCAAAATTTTAATTATGTTCCTTGTTTTGTTTGACGACTCTCCTTTCTTGTATTGCTTCTTATCAATTGTGATTCTTCACATTTTTCCCAAATCTGATTAGCTGAGTAATATATCATGTGTAATTCTAAGTAAATTATAATCCATATAATGATATGTATGCAACTAGAAGCGTTTAGTTAAACGTGCAAAAGCCATTAACCAAAAATTTCATTAAAGCCATTTCTGTGAAATTTTATTCGATTAAGGTATGAGTACATTCTGCATAATCTGTGCGTAATCTGTCAGAAAAACTAATTTAAGTTGACAGGTAAACATAACACCTGTACCATGTTAAGCAATGCTGTTGCATTTAATTATTAGAACATATTTTTAGTCCCTTATATTTATACATCAAGGTTTTTTTTAGTTGTTTAATTTCCTTTTTTGCCCCCTTCCTTTTTCCTCTCCATGCAGATATGTGAAGGATCTTCAGTATATGCCGGTGCAATCGCTAGGAAGCTCCTCGAGGCTGTGGATAGGCAGTATCCAGCCCTAACTTTTCCTGCTAGCTACTAGTTTTAGGGTTTCAGCTGTCGATTTGGTGGCATGAAGGAGATTATATCATACATACAGTTTGATTTCTCTGTGTAGTTCTTTTTCTGAGAATTGTGTAAAGACATGCAACTCTAAACTTAGACATACTAATTAAACTCATTCAACAAGGGCCAATTCAAAATTGTGCATTTTTAGAATCTGCTGATTGTCAGCTTACAGATAATGCAACGTGCTTTTAGTATTTGAAAATTCATGCTCTATTAGTTTAGGAACGCTAGAATTATCTGAAATTATTTCATTATAGATGAGCTATGTTATTCATTTTTGCAACTCTTTGTTTTTTATAATTAATTTGTTGAACATGTTTAAGTTATGGCGTAGACAACATTTTCGCCAGATGGGTAAGTTCGCAAATGCATACCAAGAGGAAGAAGAAAAGCCACAACGGAAAGGTACTGATGGCTCGTAGCATTATTAAAACGTGTCACTATGGTTGAGTGTTTTGTTTGTGCAAGAAATCTGGAGTTGGGTGCTGCTGGGGTTTTGGTAGGATTTTAATTTCATCATAATTGTCTTTCATGCATAAAGTTTGATTCCTGACTAGTTATCAGTACCTCATTCGACTAAATGTTTCTTCCAAAGAAAAGGATGCCGCTAGCTGTTAGGCGTCGATAGCTTAGGACCAACGAGAATACGCTCCGACGAGAGTGCACCTGAATAAAACGATAAGGGCTAACGTACTCAATTGGCCTCTCACAATGCCAGTATCATCTTCTGAAACTATTATTACTCCTACTTCCATTTGAGGTTGCTCTCTAATTGATTGGGAAACTGTAAATAAAACATAATGTGTGAGAAAAGTAAATTGCACTAAAGTACAAAAAGCTAACTTACAAACTATCTATAAATCCGAATAGCAACATACGCAGCAAATCCACAAGCGAAACTTAACAGCAACAGCAATTGAAAACAATAGGACGATAATGCAGAGTAGATTTCAGTTGTTTCTGTGTCTTATTCTATGGTGTCATCAAATACATGGTCAGGGCTTCGCACAATCCTAGCGTCTACTTGCCCTCTAGTCTGCAGTTTAACTGCCCGCTCTTGCGATCACCGTGATTTTAAGGTAGTCTGGTAGTTCACGTCCAGTTGTAAGTGGTGTCCTCTCCGTTCCCTCCGAATAGTTGCAGTCCCTGGGGCCGTTATAGTTGGGTCAACCCCGTTGGTATGCTTTTGACCGATAGTCATATGCGGTTATCATTTCTTCCTCATTCTATCGATTAATGCTACTTATCTTGGGCCGATGCCTATTTTCGAAAATCGAGTGTGAACGAGTCTATTGATGCTCTTTAGAGTATTTTGTATGACCAGTGGGATTCTGATATGATTTTAATTTTGCAGATTACATATTCGTCAGATTGGAAATAAATTTCTGAAAATCTCGTGAGAAATTTTAAACATGTCAAAACCCGACAATGAAGATATGACTTCTAGATATAATAGACTATCTAAACCGATTTCAGATACGAAGGATTTAAAAGAAATAATTATTGGAAGAAATAAATATATCTCAATATGTTACATGTTTCTCCAAAAATCTTATGTATACATTGCCATAATATCCGCCCATGATTTCCAACTAACCAACCGGAGTCAATCAGCACATTAATCCCAATTAGCTGAACCTGAACCGGATCTAAAGTGGTACAGTCGCGGTTCGTTTGATGACGTGGCACTTACTCGCTTACGCGTCCTCTGTGGCGTACGAATCCGTCGTCACTGTCACGTGTTCGAGTTCCCTCAGTGGCGTACTTCTTTCCCTCCGATCTCAATCCAACGGTCCGAAATTGGAATGCATGTTAACTTACAGTAATCCTCAAGGACATTGTACATCATCAGTCACCCCCGGCCAGTTTAATACCTAACCAAAGGTTACCTTCACCGCCTTCATCCTATTTATTTTGATTAAAAAGTTAATAACTTAAATTTTATTTTCTCTTAATCCCGCTGAAAAAATCGAAAAAAGAAATTTTCACAAAAAAACAGAGGATTTTATAGGAGAGTCCTCTTCGATTCGCCGGAAGAAGTAACAGAGCCGATCGATCGATCGATCTGTCGATTAAATCGAAGAGAACGAACGGAGAAGTCGACGAAGGCGATCTCGCAGGAACTCTGAAGAATGAAGGAGATCAGATCGATGAGGTCCTGCTGCGCGTGAATGGAAACGCTAGGCGCTCCTTGGATCAGATCCGCGGTAACTGTAATCGCCGTGATCGCGCTCGCCTTCTCCGGGGGCTGAAGCGATCGCTTTCTAGGGTTTTGATCTCGCTGCGATGGGGGGCTCTGATGGAGGTGAAAGCGGGAGCATCGTCGACTGCTCGGTTGGGACGATAGTTTGGGTGAGGAGAAGGAATGGATCGTGGTGGCCGGGGAGGATTCTGGGGCCGGAGGAGCTCTCGGCGTCGCATCTCATGTCGCCGAGATCGGGGACGCCGGTGAAGCTTTTGGGGCGAGAAGATGCCAGCGTGTGAGATTCTCTCTATTGCCTTTTTGAACTGTTTTTTATTTTAGATTTATCTGCTATTGTTTTTAGAATGCATTACCTGTCGAGAGAGTATAAGATTACCATGAAAAAGTCACTCGAAAAGTGCTCTAGTGTATTCTGGTCATTAACTAGTGACAAAAACTCAGGCATCAGAAATTTTATTCTGGGAAGAACTTTTGGTTAATGTTTAATTGGAAAGATTGGATTTTGACTGGAAAACCGCTGCTAAACTTGATTGGTTCCGTTTCGAAACCCTTCAATAGGATATCAGGACACTCAAACTTGAAACATCTCCTTGGAATTAGAAGTTTTGAGTTTTTCCCCCCTGACTCTTTTCTGGGTTGTGTAATCCACTAACGAATTGCAGAAAACATTCAAGCTAGTCCTTTTAATAGTTCCTATTATGTTCAGAGTATTTATCTTTCTGATACAGGTGTTCAGAAACCCATCCACACTGATATTATCTATTGCAAGTTTGGCCCAAATCTTTTTCATTTCGGATGATTATCGTCGAATTACTAGGTAAATTTTTAGCTCGCTGACAAAGTGCTCCTTGGATATGGTGACTTACCAGTTTCAAGATTGGGATTTGGCTTCTGGTAGAGGGAAGAAAAACATCATTCTATTCATTACAACAGATCAAAATTTAAGTTGCTATGACTACGGTTCTGGGCTGTGTACATTCAGTTTAAAAATGATTCCCCAAAACACGCATGTATTTTGCATCTTTCTCAAAGCCATATTCGTAAAAAATCAAAAAGCTGGCTGCGGCTTGCCATTTGTTGCATAACTTATCTGTCATAACTGCTAGAATTTCGTAGAATTACATAAGTTTAAACCTTGAAATTCAAATACAATTTACTGAGCATTTGAAGGGATATGCTCAATTTTTGATCGGGGATTCTAGGTGTTTATACTGAATTAGCATGTGAGACATAACAAAGATTAGCAATATGGAAGCAATAAGCATATATTTTTTAAATTGCACTATCTGACTGAAGTACATAGTCTTTGCGACGCTGTGCATTCAGAAACGTGTTTAATTGCAGCAAGGTCTTGATCCTAGATTATTTGTTTACTGATTTTGCTACTTGATTAATTATCCTCATTCAACAGTACTAAGGACTAATTGTTCATTCATCCGCACTAATCTATCTGTCAGCATGCCATCAGCTGTTTATTGTCAGCTGTCATCTTTAAATAAGATTATGGCTTTTATGTAAACGAGATGCAATCTCAAGATCCACCATAGCCCTGGTTGTTTGTGATCCAATTTATTATAAATCTTACTTCCCTGTTTGTATGCATCTTCCAATTTTGAGAGAGATTTGTGAGTACCAGTGGCGTAGCCAAGGGGTGGGGGGTGGCATGGTCCCCCTGGCTTTTTGCAACAAACCTCATATATATGAGTTCTTTTCATATTAGTCCCTCAAACCTTTCTTATTGGAAATTAGTCCCCAGAGCTTCCTTTTTGAAACACCTCCCCCAAATCTTTCATATTTGAAATTAGTCCAAATCTTCATATCTTGCAATTAGTCCCCTAAATCCTTGAAGTGTTTGAAATCACCCTTTCTTACATTTACCATCCAAATTAAACCACAGTTGGATAGTGATTAATTAGGGACATGTATTTACAAAATCAACCAAAATCAACATCAAATCCATCAAAACTAGGCTCAAAATTAGTAGTTTCGTCTACTATAATTTTCCCCCAACTTGCTCTCTAGTGAAGTGAAGTTTTCGCCGGGGTTTGGGTTTGAGCAGATAAGGGCATAACTGCTGTTACATCCAAAACTATTAAAGATGATGGAATACTATCTCAATTTCAACTAGCCTCTAAGTAGAAGTACTAATCATTTAAGCACTTAAATGTTTTAGTGGACTAATATGGAAAAGGCCAATATCGAAAAGACCCTATGTACACATGCATTATTTTTTCATGTAATTTTCCTTGCATTTTATGCATACTAGGGAAACTGGTTTCAATTCTCATGTATTTTTGCATTTAATAGTAGAAATTTTAAATAGGGTTTATAATTTCATATGGTTTTACAATTTTGTGATGAAATTGTGAAATGGGGCTCTTCCAATTCCATAAAGTTTTACATTAAGAAATAGATATGGGAAACAAAATTTCTATATTCACATACTTTTGCAATTATTTGTAAATGGTGATAGTTAAAACTATTTAATTTCCTCTTATTATTGTTTGAAAAAAGTTCAAGAGTATAATTTATAGTCAATTTGTCAAGTCTTCATAAAGATTATAATGTATAGTTTGTGGTTATGTAAAAACCAACTGTAAACGATACATTTTTTAATATGAGACTTTAGAAGATTGAAGTATGTTAATTCAAAGACGAGTGCATATGAAATGATTTAAGTGTTCATTAAAATATTTATTTTTTTGAAAAACTTTTACATTTGGTTCTTCTTTCATTTACTTAAATGTATGGAAGGTAATTATACATTGTCCTTATTTGATCGTTTTTGGTCTATGCATAGTATAATAGTTTTATATCCCCCCAACACCCCCCCCCCCCACAACACACACACACACACACACACACACAAGGCTCAGCAACTGATTGGTACTCTTTATTTGTATACCACTTTGTCCTAAAGAATTTAGTAGTATTTTCCTAACATAATTCTATTCAAGATAGACTCGTCCCTTTTTTTTAGTTCTCTCATTTTTTATTCACTTTTTGATCGAGCACTTAATGAGAATATCGGCATTTCACAGTCTTTTGGATGCATTGGGCATCAACAAGATAGTTGTCCATGTTTATACTTTGTCGTTATAGATTTAATCATACAAATTCATATACATATACTATAGATTCAGGTTTATACAAATCGCATGAGTAGGGGTGGAAATGAACAAATAATTAACAAATAGTTCGTTTATTATTCATCCAAGTACTTGGTTAAATTCGATTCGATAGTTCATTTAACAATAAACGAATAGTTTTTAGTATTTGGTTTATAAACGAATAGAATTTAACCAATTATCTATTCGATTCGTTTGATTATTAAATATTCATTATGTTTTTCTTCTTTTATGTAATTACATTATATTATCTTTATGTTTGTATAATATTATAATTAATATTGTTATTTATAAACATTATATTATTAATTTATAAACATATATATAATAACTCTTATGGTGAAAATGTGAAATACCATAATAACAATTAAGTAAAATGTTAAAGAAAATATTTTAAAAATTATGTTATATATAGGGTTGGAACTAAAGACCTCATGTTTAAGAATCTTGTGACTTACCAAATGTGTTAATTTGATATTCGTGAACGTTCAACGAATATTCAGATAATTAATGATTCGATTATTGGAATTTGGATTCGGATTCGAATTCGAATTCGAATTTGTCAAAATGAACTGAATCCGAATCTGAATACTGTGGTATTCGATTTGAATTCGGTTCGTTTCCACCCTATGCATAAGCATATAGTTCTGTTGGTGAGTTATGCAGGTAAAATATAAAATGGTATCTTTAAGGTGGCTTTATACAATACATAAGGCAAGATTTGTGGCTCTAGAACATGGGTTTTTTGGGCATCCCTTACTATAGGATATGGTATAAAATGCAAAGTTGTATATATTTTAAGATTCTCACTTGATTATTATAACTCATGCTGAAGCATATATTAATATAATGTGAAAGGATTGATGAGTTAGTGAATGTTGTTGGGCCAAGGCTTTTTAGAAGCTGCTTATCCTAAGATCATAGATGGGAGAGAGATTTTTACTCCATCTGTTGCATCTTTATTTTTTTAATAACATTAGTTATGCAAGATGTTTTTCCATAGTCTCTATTATTCCTAAACTCATGAACAACACGAGACCCACAGTGAAACTTGGGTTTCCTGTTATTCTTAAACTAATAAAACACTATCCATTTTATTGGAATGGAGTGGAGGAAATCCAATCCACAAGTTATTGAATTGGGCGTGTTTTTAATAAGCTTGCTACTAGGTTATGATGAATTAGTGCCACTTCTTACCGCTTGATTATGTAGGATCTACAGCGAAAGAATCCTTGCTTTATCATGCAAATGTTTCCTAATTAAGCCCCACCTGTACTATACCTCAATAAACTTAGGCCGTACCAACTTGGTTATGCAAGCTAGCAAATTGCATGATTGCAATGACAATTGTGTTTTATGCCCAATCCTTCAAAAACTATAAACAACACACAGTGGATAGCCTTTACTATAGGCCTGTAATCTCAGGTGTATCACCTATGTGTGTGTAAACGTTAATAGATCCAATCATCCAAGATGTAATCATCTTGGTTGTGCTACCTGTAAGTGCATGTTGTGGCAACATTATAGCTAAACTGCATTTATTTCCTGTCCACATACCTTGAGGTCTTGAAATGAAGAAGAATGTATTTTATCCAAAGCCCTTGAGGTCTGGCAATTAAAAATCATGATGTGCCTACAGTCTTATTGTATGTGTTGCTTTTGTGCATTGCTTATGGGATTAACTTTGGTAATCTTATTATGAAGGAAACCTTTTCTGTTAATCTTATCAGATAAAGTAATTTTAATGTTTTACCCACTTTTCTTTTAATTTTTATTAGATAAAGTAAATTTGATGATTTTTTTCGTTTGTGAGGCATTTATTCAAGTGATTAATGGCTTCCACGCAGTGACTTTAATTAACACTTGATGTGCCCCATGCCAGCTGCGCAAACATGTATTTATATCTCCAAAACATACATATGATTCGTAGTGTGCGTGTTTGTGTGCGCGCACAAACACGCACGCATGCACACATGCACACAGAGTGTGTTTATTGATGTAAAGACACGGTATTGTGTATTATAGTCTAGACTATAAGTATTAGTATATTGATGCAAGATTGGGTGTGGGCTTTGTGAATCCCTGCTATCCTGTTATCCATAGCAAGTGTCTGTGTGTATTTATTGAGGGAAAGACATGGCATTGCATTATATTAGGCTACAGTATTAGTTATTGATGTAAGATTTGGGTGTGGGCTTTTTGAATCCCTGTTATCATGTTGTCCATAGTAGTCAATTGAAACCCTTTGACTTCTTCACTGTTTTTGTTGTTATTGAGGAGCAAAATTAAATATTCAATGTAATTAAGTTGATACTGATACAGGCACTATTATTATCAAGTACATTTGGTTTGTTGCTGCTTTATGGACATGCATTTTGTTCTACTGCCAACTATTTTTCTTTATCTTTTATTTTTCATTTATTTCTACATGCGGATGGGCCACATGCATGTGATCTTAGGTTTATGTTTTTTTTTAATGTTATGATCTGTTATTCATACTCAGTACTTCCTCAGTTTTCCAAGCAACTTTTTTTTCCTTATTTCATCAGTACAGACTCCTTTTTTTATCTCACAAAGTTGTGTGGTCCATCAACTTATTCCTCACTTTTTGGGATCCTTTGGACAGAGACTGGTACAATCTAGAGAAATCTAAACGCGTGAAGGCATTTCGGTGTGGAGAATTTGATGCTTGTATTGAAAGGGCTGAAGCCTCCCAAGGCATTCCTATAAAGAAAAGGGAGAAATATGCACGTAGAGAGGATGCTATTCTTCATGCTCTTGAGCTCGAGAAACAGCAGCTTGGTATGAAACATCAGAAACTTGGAACAATTTCTAATGGTTCGAACCATAGAAGTTCTGGTGCTCATAGAAGAGAGTTGCATAGCTTCTCTTCAGATATTTACATGAGAGATGATGAGTCTAGACTTCATAGCAAATATGCAAACAAATCTCATATGTTCCCAAGAAAGGCAGTTTTGTCAGGTGAAGAAGAGAATATGAGCAATTCGTTGTATGTTCATAAGGGAAAAGCTAGTAAGCGATCTGGCTGGGAAGAGTATAATGATGACTCCATTCCTCGGATGAGAGGACTTCAGGACTTTGGTCTAAGGATTGCTCCGCCGAAGAAAAAATTCTCCCAGTGTGTCACGTGGGAGGCTTCCCACAAGCCTGTTGACACTTATGTGGACAATATTTCCAATATGGGGCATTTGATGGTTGATACAAGACATACTGGTAGCAGCAAAAGTTCCTCAGCAATTAAGAGGAAAAGGCCACAAGGTGGTAATGATGAAGATTCTATTGTGAAGAAACGAGACAGGCGTCGGCCACTTCTTCAAGTTTTGCAGAGCAGTGCAAAATTACCAGCTTCTCATTCTTTTCATTCTGAGTATGATTCTTCTGGCATTCCAATGGATGGAGAAACGGACCATATGGGTGCTGCATGCAGGGCAAAAAGGAGCAGATGTGTCTACCTTCCTGCTGATTCAAATGATTCTCTGGATGATAATGGATATCGTTATGAAGAGATCCCCGGTACAACAACTCAGCTTGGAACCAACAACCATCTTGATTACCCTGGTACTTTGGCAGAGGAGTACTCCTCTTCTGGCTTGGCTGAAGAGACTGAATCTGATTCATCTGAAACTGACTATTTGGAACCTGACCCGGGAGAAGACGGAAACTTGACAGGTATCGTTTCTGTATCTATTTACCAGTTTTGTTTGTGAAGTGGAACTCGGTTATTTGGCCTATGTTGCCTTCGTACTTTTCTTGCCATTTTCACATTGGGATTTAGATCTGTTAAACACCACGTGGCAATGTTCCTGGCATAGTTCAGGCATAGTTTGATGCTCATTATGATAATAGCTAACTAGTGAATTAGTGAATAAAAATTCATTCTTTACTTCCTAGAGTGCGAGCTTTAGAGCTCCACATTACTAAATATATGAGGTGGTTCAGCTATTTGATGTGATACAAATATTGGATTTTAACATGTAGTTACACCCAAATTACATTTTTACTAGAAGATCAAAAGTTGTTGCTTCTCTGATCAGTTTTCCACAGTCTCTACTTTAGGTGGATAGATTAGTTTATTGTCATTTTAATTGTTGGTTCTGGTGTATCACCAATTCAATGCATTTTGTACTAATGGGTAACTCCTATCCGTACATCTGTGCACATACCTATGGTTATGTATATGAATACATTCATTTTTACATGAGGACATACAGGCATGTTCCATTATGCTATTCTGTCTCTGACTTACCAAGGCTACAAGAATCTCACCTTTTTGTTTGGTTCTTTGATTGGCAATATTTGATGATTTATTGGTTTAATCAAAGAAAAATGTTGCAGTTCTTGCATCTCAGTCATATGGATGCTGAAAAATTCTTCATTAGTCAACAAAAATTCCTTTTTCTATGCAGTTATTTTTCTGTGAGAAAATTGCAGCCATTATTTTTGATGTAAATGGCCAACATTTGCAGCTTTCATATAGGTAGCCAGTTGTTTGATTGTACAAGGTCTCCACCACATTTTGCCATTCATATATACTAGTATAGAACATGTGCTTTGATATATCTGACCTGGTAAGACAAAAATGTGATTTCCCTTGCTAACAAAATAATCTAAGCTTTTTCCATCTAAATTTGTTGGGTAACTGCTTTGTTGAGAGGGTCAGAAGATGATTGAAATTTGCAACCATAGTAAAGCTGATGCCCTATCATTAATCCTGTAGATTGATGCCGCAGTCCTGGGTAAGAAACTATGGACAAGAGAAAGGCTTTTCATAGAATCAGTGAATCACGTGCAATTGAGGCCACACAAGAACTCTTGCAGACTGCGAAATAATCTAGAAGAAGGCCAAAGATGATAAATTGTGTTGTCCAACGTTGCATGCATTTCTAGCACATGACGTGAACAAGATCCAAATGAAATTGCATATTTACATATTAAAGATAAATGGCCTTCTCGTACAAGTTGGAAAATATCATCACCTCTGTTCTCTCTCTTATGGAGAATTTCAGTCGTGAAGGTGCTAACTTTAAGATCAAATATGTCCTCATTTGTGACCTTGTGTATGTTGTCTACCGCAAGTATTTTTAGTGTTCAGAGGTGATAGTTGAAGCATTTTTTTTTTAGTCTGATACTTTACTGCAAGATATGTTATCTACAACAAGTCATCAACCTCTGCTAGTTGAAGTATGGTTTTTTTCGTCTGATACTTGTGCCTGTTTAGATTATGCAGCTCTTTGGTAACTGCAGTAGCGCAGTGTCAAAAGAAAATGTATTGTTTTTAGGCTCTGATGAAACTCTGATGAAGGTGCAAACCATCTATCCTTGTTAAAGGTGCTGAATTTGAGCCCTAGTTAGTTTCATCCTCCATAAAGGCCTTCATCTTTTGAACCGGAAAACTGAAATAAAAAGGTAGGATCTGTATTCTGTAACCCTTGGCTAGGTTCAAACATTTAGGACCTTCAGTAATAACTATCTTACAGAATCATCCTTAGTGGTTATTGAACTACACCATCATTAATTCTTTCTCTTCATTATCTTTGATTTTTAATAGATTTTTTTAAATCTTACTTCTAATAGATTGCTTATAGGTTACTGTGTTTCTTCTTCTTTGTATGTATATGTAGATATGATTTATACAAGGTTTTATTGATATTTTTACTTCCTTAGCTGATGACTGAGTTACTGATTTTGTTTTCACTTTTCATCCGTGTCCATTTTGGTTAACAGATACAACTCAGACACTGCTGCCACAACCGCAAGATTGTGAACCTTCTGTACTTCAAGTTTCAGAAGACTTCAGAGATCTGGACAACATTGAAGTGCCTCCTCTTGATTATATTCCCCATTTACACCTTCAGGATCAGATGATCGATGCCTCTGCTGATGCAGGAGTTTCCAAATGGAACATGAAGGGGAAGCGCAACATACGAAATTTACCAAAGAGGCACATGGATCTTATGGATGCCAAGGTCTCCAGCAATGCAGATGAGCACAATGGTTTGGGTACCAGCTTTAAAATGAGAACAAATTATTCTGGCCAGAGGGCTGCAGGACAATTTTTTCACCATAAGAAAGAATCATCCCATTTCGCTCCTGATGGGGATGATATGTTAGAGGAAGATTTGGATTACGGAAATCGGCGATACCCTTTTGCCTTGCAAGGGGTTAAAGACCATGGTAGCTTCAATGATTCTGACAATGATTCTCATTTATTGTCCCCTACAAGCTGGAGAGCTGATGGACCATCATCTCATATGGCCAGAAGAGGCGCTTTCTGGGAGGAGTCAGACGAGGAATTTGGCCCGAATTATGCTGATCGTTTCGGTTACGAAATGGAGTCCATGATCATAGATGTTGACATCCAGGTTCAAAAGCGAAGCTATCAAGGAGAGCATGTCCCTTGGGTTTCTTTGTCGAGTAAAGGGAATGGTGGCAAGCCGATTCTTGGTCACCCAGTTCAAATTGAGATACTAGAAGATGGTTCAACTGGCCATCTTGTATCAAGATTTGACTTTGGTCTAGAGGAAAGTTCTATACCGCCTGCTTTCAGGAAAACAGCGAAAAGGACTGTAATGCATCGAATCCCTCGTTCTCATCCAGCATCATCGGCGTTTGAGGAGGATGCTGACCAACTCGATTCAGATCAAGACATAAAACCGCCTCTTAAGAAAGCATACACTAGTTACTTTAAGAAGAGAAATTCTCATGCTCGACGGCCTACAGTCTCAGTCAAATCCCAGAAGAAGCCTGTGAAGAAAGCTAACATTTCAAACCAGAAAACGAGGACTCTTTCCTCTCTTGCAACTGATATGAAGAATTTCAAGAGGAGTGATATATTAGATGGGTTGATCAAACCCGAGGAAGGAATTCCTCTGGTCACCTGTGTCCCTGTAAAAGTGGTATTCAGTAGAATATTGGAAGCAGTTGGCAGGCCATCATCGGTCTTTCCTCACCGAGCAAGACTGAACAGTCCTGCAGTCAGAGGTCTCTCGTAGGGAGTATAGATTTTAGTTTTTGTTCTCTCAAAAAATGGGTCTTGGTCTTTCCCCCAGAGTGATCAATGTAAAATTTCACCGCATCAAAACTCATGGGGTTAAGGCTCTCCTGGGAGAAGGTGAACATCTTCTATCTCAAAACCGAGCTTTATAATTTGACCTCAGCATTGGCGGACTCCTGTAAAGTACTAACTGCGACTTTTTCTGGTAGCATATTAGTTTTGTTCAGCCATTTAATATATATACTTGTTTAAATTTCTGAAATCCTGTAATAGTGTTAGATTTGGAATGCTTGAGATTCGTATATGTCGGTTATTTAATAGTCTCTGTTGCAAACGTGTAAGAGCTTTTATTATAGAGAAATTCAGCTGTAGTTTATGAAAAATGTGAGACAATTACAGTTGGGGAGCATGTAATTGTATCTGTTATTGTTACAATAATGTCACATCTAAGCTTTGCTAAATTTTCATTATATGATATAAGTAGTATGTTTTATACTTTGTTGAAAAATCTGAAATCCTGTAGTAACGTTAGATTTGGAATACCTCAGAGTCGTACGTGAGGTTATTTTACTAATGCAAACGTGCAAGAGCTTTTATTATAGAGAAATATAGCTGCTGTGTTGTCGGAAAAATCTGGAGGCGCAGTTGGAAGAATGTATTTGTAACTAGGGGTGGTAAACAATCGAATCGAATACTAAGGTGTTCGTATTTGTGTTTGTTTAAAATTATCGAATTCGAATGTGGACTCTAATATTCATATATGGAGTTTACGAATTCGAACTCGAATACTT
>JBAKGM010000200.1:9620305-9632427 GCA_037177215.1 Asparagus racemosus | reverse complement strand
TGCTACTGTTGCCTTGAATGGATCTGAATGGCAAGAGGGATGAAAAATCTGGAGCTCTTGTTTGGTAGGTAATGTGCTCGGATCGGCAGCTGGTTTCAAGTCCATGGATCATTATGTGCAAATGCATTGGGAGAAATATAGGAGACCTAAGGTATTGCTTCTTAAACCTGGTATGTTTCTCTTCCAGTTTGCAAATAAGGATAAGAGGCAAGATGTCTTAGATAATGGCCCTTGGTTTTGCCTATTTAGTTGAAACCGTGATCTTTAGATTTTGATTCTTGCAAGTTTGAAACCAATTTGTTTCCTTTATGGATTCAATTACCAAATCTGAGATTAAATTTGTGGACTGACAATGGGTTATCTAAGATTGCTAGTGTTAGAGGGAAACCTATATGTACAGATCAACTTACAGGTTCCAGGGACAATCTTTCCTATGCAAGGGTGTTGGCGGAGGTGGCCATGCCTGTTAAACTATCAGATTTTGTTGAAATTAAAGGTCCCAATGCAGTTGTGCTCAAAAGCAAATCATATATGAACATAAGCTTAGGTGGTGCCTTGTTTGTAAGAAACTTGAGGGAAAAAAAGAGGGATTCTAGTTGTAAGATAGCTAATGAAACCATAGTTGGAATTGAGATATCGTTCAAAGAGCAAAATAGTAAATATCTGGGGGTTTTTATCCTATACGGATGATCCGATCTGCAAGGACCGCGATTGGGGAACAATGTAGGTGGAGGTACTGATAATGCTCCTAAGAATTTTGGTTCACCGCAAAAATGTTCTACAGATACTACTTCAAAGTTAGAGACTCCTAATAAAGAAGTATTACAAGTAATGACTTCCAAGTTCTTCAACCTGATGATCTAGTAGATGAATTTCATAGTAATACACAAGAAGTGAGGGAGAGCACTGATGATGTTCATGGAGAGCTCTTTGGGGTAAGGTCTTAACTAATCTCTAATTTGCAGATTTCTTTTGGAATATAAGGGGCTTTAATAGCTCCAATAAGCATCAAGTTATGCATAGCTTGATTAATACATATCATACTAACCTGTTGTTTCTTTTAGAGACTAGGGGTCTATATGGCAACAGACTGAAGACTGGGCCAGGTCTGAACCTGGGCAAACTGGTTCTAGTGTGGACCAGCCTCCCCCCTTCCAAACTAGAACCAGTTTAAAGGCCAAAATCATGCCTAAGAAAACAGGGCCAGTTCTGGCCCAAAAATTTGCCAAACAATTCCTTTCGAAACTAGGCCAGGTTAACCTGACCCAGTTTTGAAAGGTTGCCAAAGACTGCCTGGAGTTAAAAGATAACAAAGGAATGGATATAGTGACTAAATGTTTTCCTCATTAGCAATAGATTAGCAATTTTTTATTATGCATATAATGGACAGGATTTGGGTTGTTTGGGACCCATCTTTGTTTCAGATAGATGTTATGAGTGGCAGTGATCAGTTTGTGCATGTTTGTGTACAAACTACTACATTACTGGCGTTTATGCTTCTAACTCTCTTGATCAAAGACATGTTTTATGGAGAGATATTTCTCTGCCTCACTAAAATATTATTGGCCCTTGGGTTGCTTTGTAGAGATTATAACAATAAACAATGTACTGAACCAAAGTGAAAAGCTTTATGGCAGTCCTGTTACTGATCATGAAGTTAAGGGACTCAGTGATTGTATTGAGCATAATGGCTTGACATATTTGAAGTTTATGGGGTTTAAGTATAATTGGAGTAATAGACAAGGTGTAGAGGAAAGAATCTGGTCTAGATTTGAAAAGGTTTTCATTAATTCTGATTGGTTGACTACGTATGCTGCTAGTCATATTGATTTTTTGGCATTTAACATTTCAGACCACTCTCCATCATACAAGATGAAGTAGAAGGAGATGGAAATAAAAACATTTAGAATTTTCAAAATGTGGAGTCAAGACAAAGATTTCTTGCCTCTGGTAACCTGGTTAGTAGAGTTTGAGGTAAAAGAATTGTGGGCAAATATTTGTGTTTACATCCAAAGTCAAACTTCTTAAGAAAGAGTTGAGAGGCTTCAACAGGAAATATTTTGCTAATATTTCTCAGTAGAGACTGCCAGAAAGAGTTAAACAGTGTTCAATTATCTTTGCAGCAGTATCCTTTGAATGGTAATTTGTGAGTAGGAATATATGTTGATGCATAAATTCAATAAGCTCCCAGAGGCTGAGTCTTTCTTTTCTAGACAAAAAGCAAAGATTGACTGGCTTGTCAAAGGAGACCAAAATACTGCTATTTTCATCAATCTGTAAAGAAGAGATATAATACAAATTCCATTTGGCACTCAATAATGATGAGACAAACTTACAGATATTGAAGACATTGCTTCAGAAATGGATCAGAAATATTAGGATATTATAAGGGCTTGTTGGGCATTTCTAGCAGTGCTACAACCTTGGATTGCAATGTTTGGAGATTTGGAAATGTTCTCAACGCTCATATTTAGCAACAGCTGTGGAAGGAAGTTTCTAGAGAAAAGGTGATTCAAGTTTCTAGAGACAGATGGTTTTTCTGCTTTGCTTATTCAAGAGTGCTTGGTCTACTATTGCAGATCATTTGAACAATTCAGTGCTGAAATTCTTTACTAGAGGTAAAATTCTGGGCCAAATCTATTCTACCTCTATCACCTTGATTCCTAAGACTCAAATGCTACTAAGGTATATGATTTTAGACCTATTTATTACAACAACTATAGTTATAAAGTTAATTTTTAAAGTCTTGACTGCAAGAATGCAATCTATTATGCCTTGGTTAGTTCATGATGCACAAGTTGCTTTTATTACGGGGTGGAGTCTTGTTAATAATGTTCTTTCTAGCTCATGACTTAGTAAAGCATTATGCTAGAAAATCTCTCTCCTAGAGCCATGATCAAGATTGACATTAGAAAGCTTATGACTCTATTAATTGGAGTTTTTTTAGCTCATGTTCTTGAGGGTATGGTCTTCCCTCGTTAATTCATCAATTGGATTATGACATGTGTGTCATCTGTTAAATATTCCAATATGTAGAATGGTTCCCTTCATGGTTATTTTTATAGCAAAAGAGGCTTGAGGCAAGGGGATCCTATATCTCCATACTTGTTTGTACTGTGTATCGATTACTTGTCCAGACGGATGAAGAGATTGGCTGGAAATGGGGTTTTAAATATCATCCTATGAGCTCTAAGAATCATCTAGTATTTTCAGAAGACCTCTTACTTTTTTCCAAGGATGATAGACGGCCTGTGAATTGCATTCAGGATGCCATTGATCAATTTGCTAGTGTCTCTAGCTTGGAGGTCAATCGGACCAAGAGCAACGTTTATTTTGGGGGAGAATGATGAAATCAAACAGGCTATATTGAAAGACTTGGGATTTGCTGAAGCTCAATTCTCTGCTAGATATCTGGGCCTGCCCTTGTCTAGTGGCAGGCTATGTATGGGTGTGTTCAAACCTTTATTGGATAGAATTAAGGCTAAAATACTTGGCTGGAATAATAGACACTTATCTTATGCAAGGAGGATATCCTCGGTTAGATCAGTGTTATTTGGTGTTCAAGTATTCTTGACAAGTGGGATTTTTATTGCCAAAGGCTATTGTGCAAGCAATTGACTCTTTGTGTGGGAAGTTTGTATGGAGGAGGAAGAGAGGATAAACACAATATGGCCCTTGTTTCATGGAATGATATCTGCAGGTCAAAAGCTTGTGGAGGTTTGGGGTTATATAGTGCAGAGGGTTGGAATCTAGCTTCTATTGCTAAGTTAACTTGGGATATTTATTCTTAAAAAAAGACTCTTTGGATTAAAAGGTTGCATGTAACTTATATAAGACATTCTAGTATGTGGAATGTTCAACCAAAAGTGAATGATTCCTGGCAGCAGAAGAGGGTTCTAAAAGTTAAGAACTATCTTGTTATGCAGTGGGGTAGTATTGATGGTTGAATTCATAAACTGGCTGCAAGTTGCATTGGATGCAAGTTTAAATTTTCTAGGGCTTATAATGAACTGTATAATAACTCTTCTACTGCTTATTCTTGGTTCCCTCTTCTGTAGTTGAGTGGGCTTGCCTTGAGAGAAAGGCTCCTGACACAGGAGAGATTGATGCAGATAGGGATTGTGCAAGGGAATGTTTCTATCTTCGTAAACAGGTCCTTATGTGCTTGAATCATATTTTGTTTCATTGCTCTTTGTCAAGGAATGTTTAAGATGCGATTATGGCCGGGATTGGTACCGGTTCTGGCCGAATACTTGGTTCAATATTGTAGCAAGGAGCTCAAGCAAGTGTTGTGGTAAAACTGTGCGGAAGAGAGTGTTCTGTGCTTGTGTTGCCGCTTGTGCCTATCACATTTGGGGGGAGAGAAACCAAAGGGCTTTTGCTGAAAAGGAATCCACTACTGAGGTGATCATCAAGGATATTAAGTGAGAGATTTTGTCTGGAGCTTTTCATTCAAAAATTCCCTTTCATTCTTTGGTGTCTTTAATGTAAAAAGTTAGGGTATATGTGATGCAATTTTGTTCTGCTTATTCTTCTTGTTTTTTCCCCGGGTATGCGTGGGATGAAGTCTGTACATAACTCCTATTGGTAATGAAATTTTATTCACTTACCAAAAAATAGACTATTTCAAGCACCTGGGAAAACTGATAAACAAATTAAATCCTAATCGGGAAATGGAACTAGAAGGATTGAGGGAAAGTAAAATATAGAAAGCTGAAGAACCAGTTCAAATTGAATACGCATGCCTATGTGACATTCTGACAACACACAAAGATGTAGACAGGTATAAAATCACTATCTACATCACTAATAGCACACTATGGTTACATGTCGGAGAGATTCTGGATATACTCAGTTACAGTACTTTCACCAGATAATTAAATTCATGTATTATTTACATGCAGAGGCGCAAGATATACTGTTGTAGTTATCGAGAATTTACAAAATGGAATTCAATCTCTGTAACTACAGCCACATTTGGAAAAAAAAGGTACCCTTCAAATATGAAGTAAACGTGTTTCTGCTCACGATATAAATTTTATCTAGTTTTCCTTTGCATATCCCTAATAGACAGACATATACTGTACACGCAAGGAAACCAATAATGGGACCAGCCCTGAAGTAATTCAGCACAAGTAATAGATCATTCACTCCAAAAAGTTTAATGTATAGGCTTCATGAAAGTTGAAACTTAATAGGAACGAATTACAAAATATGTAATTTTAAATATGGAGTCATGTGAAACCAACAGTTATTGCAGCTAAGACAAGAAAATTGTTCACATTTTACTTTCAAAATTGTAAAATGCAGAAGAAGGTACTGACCTGGCATGCACTATGGTACCCATGCATCCTATTTGTGTAACCATGACCTGAACAATAACCAAGTTTGAGTAGCTTTAAAATTAAATGCCAATTCAAACAACACGAACTTTGATGTACCAGAATATAGTCATCGTAAGTACACATCACGATGTCCGTTCTATCTCCCCGTGATACAAAAGAGAACAGGCAATTATTGTTTCACAGAAAGCTTGCAATATGTCATTTAACAGTGCATTTCAGTCAGCCCAAAACAAATGATCGGTTTTCAACTACACAGTAATACAGTACGTCAAAGTGGAATTTGACAATCTGATAGTGGGTGGAGCTCAATGTAAGAGTTCTAGACTCCAATATTAATACATATATGACAATACCGAATTAGAAGTAGACGTGGTATTTTCAAAAGGACATATAGCAGTTAGTGAGATTTCAACAAAATAAGAATTAGATGATGGCCATGAGAGTAAAAGCTTTCTTTGCAACGGTGCAAAAAGAGCATAAAAGATCACTGTCCTAGCAAGTATCAAGTAAGCAGAAAAGATTTGAAATAAAGTAGTGAAGTATAAACAATATATACAATGTTGCATAAGAATATATGATGAAACTAAACAATTTTCCAGGAAATGAAGTTGTATGTCTGTGCTCGCATGCATGCGTGTGGCTATATATGTATAGGCTTTGTGCGCGCGCGTGTGTGCTTGTGTGCGTGTGTGTGGGTGCTCGTGTGTGTGTGTGTGTGTCTCTGTGTGTGTTTGTAGTCAAGTTGAACTAAAGGATTTCCAGTTATCAGATTATTAAAAGGACAAAACTATACCAAGCATGGAAAGTTCTTGAGTCTAGAGAATGTTCACAAATTCCATAAAGAGCATGAAGGTAGTAGTTTAAAAACCCATATGGATTTCTCAGTCTGTTCATTGGTTTAACAATTCAGTTAGTTTCATGTAACATATCATCAGTCACACCTAAAAAAAGACTCTTTAAATGAACATATATCAGCAATATATACACTCCACACAACACTGGTATGAATCAAACAACATAAACACTGCATTTCCAAAAATTGATGATGTAAGAGTTGGTCGTCAGTGTCATGAGATAAAGATAGTACGAGAGACCTTTATATCTAAGGATATCCTCTTATTGCGCACAGGAATGCCATTATTCCCATGAGATTCCGACCCTGTCTCCATTGAGCCTATCTAAGATATAAATGCAATAAAGGCATCAACCCAATTATAAATAATATGAAGATTATAACAAATATTTTATGGGAAAAGTGAGAAATAAAATAAACTGCACTGTGGACATTGACAAATTTCATATGCCTGGGGAAAAAACTAACTAATCTATTTGAGTACATATACCTACAAATTCTATGGAGTAAAATAATTATACCCAATAGCATAAAAATCAAACCGCAAGCTGATGGCTCTCTAGCGACATTTATTTGGTTGAGTAAAATATAACTTACATTAGAATATCAGCTTAAAATTTGATGGAGTAAAATAATTCCAAACTTGAGAGGTCATTCTAAAGACAGCTAGAACTATAAAGTATCATCAAATCCGTTAGAGCAGAAATTAGAATGTAGACAAGAAAAAGAGAAACAAAGGCGGACATCGAAACCTCGGTTTAGGTTGAAATCTTGGAATCTGGGGGAAACGAATAAGGGTTGGAAGTTGGAATTTTTGATGAATTGGGTATTCAGCTTGTATTGGGTTTATCTGGGTTGGGGCCAAGGAAACACCTTGATATACGTCGAATTTGTAACGGGTTTGATTTGGGTTGGATCCTACAGGCCACTTGTAAATCCAGTTAAAATTATTAGGATCCAGGTACGTATCCGAACCCACTAAGAACGTACATGAAAATGACTCAAGACAAACAAAAAATTAAGTGGAAGAAGAAGTTTAAACACACCTTTAAACACATCGTTTTTTAGGCTAATAAATGTCACCCAAAATATTCTACTGTTTTATAACATTTACACTTCAATATCTTAAGTTGTAAAAAACAACACATAAATATCTTGAATTCTATTTTGACAAAAATAAACCTTCATAGAAAGTTAATAAATGATGGATGGCAAGTATAGTGGGAAATATAACAAAATATAGAATCAATACAATTATACAAATGTTATGTGCTAATCATGTGAATATTCCTAGGAATATTCCCAAGCGCAATTACTAGGAGGTAGTGTTGTGCCAATTTTTTACAATTTAGGGTATTAAAATACTACTTTTTTTTTTACAACTTATGGTTTTTTTTTATCGAATAACTAATAGTTTTAAAGCGCCACTTTATACAACTTAGAGTATTTAGGTATAAACATAGTAAAACAATAGTGTATTTAAGTGCCATAATAATAGGAAAAGATAATCAACCAAGAGAAATAGGAAAAGTTTTTCTTTGAAAAAATTTTCATGTAACTAATTTAATAAGATAGCTTCATGCAATCGAACATGCTTTTAGCATGTTATACTGCTCTCTCAAAAAAAAAAATAAATAAATAAATAAATAAATAAATTGTGCCATGTATTATCAATCAATCCATTTTATAATATTTTAGTCACATACAGCGTGATATATTATAAGAATAATGTTCAAGATTAAAAATATGATAACAAGAGTGACAAGTTAGTGAACAGGGACTAAAAAGATAGCTCACTCTAATGAGAACGTGGTAGAAGCATATACCAAATAGAAATACTCAAACGATTAACAGCAAATTTTGTGTGCCTGTAGATAAAAGTTATTATAAGCAAAACGAAATCGGGTGCAAGTATGGATTTCACAGGGATCCATTCAGTAACAGTAGACAGAATTTTCAGAATATATTGCAATCTTGGATGGCACAGAAAAATACCAGCTGTGTCTTTTAAAACAAAATGGATTAATGTCTCGTGGGTGCATCAAACTTTTACACAAAGCTAGATCCCGTTGGTTAATAACTTTCAATGTTCCACGCAAGTCTATATTCGCTTACAATAGCTCATGCTTGCGGTGAAGTTCTGTGATTTTATATGGTCTAAGGACTCTACTGCCATCCGGAATAGGAGAACGTAAATTTTGTTGCTTAACTTCGTACGATTTTCTATGATTTTGTATTTGAGAGGGGGTTATTTTAATTTAAAAGAGTATTTTAGTTTTTGGAACTTTTCAAAATGAAGAAAAAAAATCATATCATACTCCCTTTAAAAGCACGAGTTCGGGAAAAACTTTCCATGGTCAATATTACCCTTCACTATTTTGAATATTTCGTTTAAATCTTAATTTATAATAATTCTAATTATATCTTATACTATTTCCATGTGAACTACCATAGCTCAACAATTTAAAAAAAATAAGATTAATAATATATGAGAAACACAATTTTGAATATTTTATTTAAATCTTAATCTATCCTAATACTAATTATATCCTATACTAATCCAATGTGAACTACTTATAGCTCAACAATTTTAAAAAAAATAAGATCTAGAAATTATACATATCTAACATATTATAATACATGAAATATTTCAAAAAAGTTTCAAACATTGCACAAAATACCCTCAGAAGTTTAAAATTACACAAAACACCGTGACTTTTCAAAAATTAAAACAACAAACATGAATCTTGAAATTAACAACGGCCCCTGAAGAATTTTAAATTAACAACAGCCCCTTAACATTTCAAAAATTATAGAAACAACCTCAAAAGTTTAAATTACAAAAAAGCACCCTAAAATTTTGAAATTTTAAAACTTGCAAACAACATAGATGAATTCAAGGGATTACCATGAAGCACTTGAAAGTTTAAAATTTGTAAAAAAAAACCTCAAAGTTATAATAAAATTCCATCAAAAGCTAAAAATCGCAAAAAATCCTAAATTTTCAAAACTTATGACCAGCAAACATCAAATCTGGAAATTATCAGTAGACTGCTGAAAATTTGAAGTTTGCAAAAAACAACCTAAAGTTTTAATAATTATAAAAAACACCTTCAAAATTTTACAGTTGCAAGAAATATCCTAACATTTGAAAACTTACATCAACACACGAAACATGGAAATCACAAATACCAAACTTAATATTTAAAAATTTCAAACTACACTACCAAAGTTTTAAAAATTGCAAAACACATCCTCAAAATTTCAAAATCACAAAACAGCTGAAATTTCTAAACTTGGCAAGGAAAAGAGTAATTGTTTGATATTCTTTCATTAAAATATATAAATTTAACTTCTAATTTAAAGTTTACTATTTCTTTTTGGCATCTAAAAATAGTCTAAGGCTGGTAAAAAAAAGCAATAACAATAGATTAAAAATATCCAGTTAAGAAATAAAAAATTAAACAATATATGATAGATTAAAAATTAACATCACTGTATAAATTAAAGGAACTGCATATAATTTTACTAATAACATTAATTGATAGAAGACTAAATTTCATAAAATTGATAAAAAGCTATAATATAATAGTTTAGCATTAACTGATTATAATGTATAAACATTGATCTATGATTTTAATAATAATTATATGGTAAAAAAATACAAGCTATGTATGGAGAAACTATCATAAAGAGATATCCTTCAAAAGAATTAAGTTGTTTTTATTTTAAATGGAGAAGTGAAGGAAATAAATCCAAAATTCAAAAACATTCATGAATCACTTGAATTGACATTGATAAAAGGCATATCTATCAAAGAAGCAATAACTGAGTTCCCCGTAAAAAACAAAACAAACAACTTTCTCTCAATCAAAAAAGCATTCTCCATGAAAAATACAAGAAAAATTACTAAGTATTTATAAATTTTCATACTTTATTCTTCAAATACTAAAGGAATTATAAACTTAATATAAAATTACATACACATAATCTTTTAATAAAACTAAAGTGAAGCCATTGATAAACTATGTTGCAAGATATGACAAGCCAGATAAGAGAAGGGAAATCACTATAATGGACAAAAGGAATGCACGTGATACTTATTTACAATAGTGCAAGTAAAAAAATTAAAATCGACCTTATTCTTTTTCCCAAACAGTGGCATGACTCTGCATGTTACTTCATCTAGAAATATGACTATCAACGAATGGTCAATTCTTGAAGACACGACTAAAGATAAACATGCACTATCAGATTTTAAACCTTTTTAAGAAATAAAGTTTTTTTATTGTAATATGATATGAAAAAATCGAAAGACCACTTAACTATTTAAATTATTAACTAAACGAATGGCACTTTTACCACTAAACCATTCCTACCACATATCTCCATTATTATATATGAATGGATCTTTTAATCTAAACTGAGGATGTGTTTTTGGAGTAAGCTCACCCTCGCGGGATCGTGACCCTTTGTCCCGCCCATTGTAGCACATGTGTTGCATAGGGCATAAGTGGCATGATGACTTGACGTCATCCTCACCTTCCTCCGGCTTAACCAAGCAAACACTCACATAACACAATAAAGAAAAAATATTACATTTTAACGCTAATAAGTCAAAACAAGCTACTAAGACAAAAGCACCTCCATCAAGGCTCATTACAAATGCAACAAAAATTCAAATTACTGATATATGCATTCATCACAACATTCGAAAGAGCTATGATCTTACAAGACCTACCCTAAAATTCACACAATTAAACCTTAAAATAGTTTACCAATATACAGACACACTATTGTACCTATAATCCAAATATAACTACCATTTCCAAATAGAGTTGAGCTTCTTGTAAAGGCTGCAACAAGAAGATGGATAGAAATGTTAATAAGTGCGTCCAAATGATAAATCTTAGAGAATCACCGATGACATAGTACCAAGGTTAAATAATCTCTCTTTTTCATGAAACAAACATATCAATATCAAATATTAACATTATAATCTTAGGCAAATTGACAATAAAAAAATAGTTATTTAGTTCAGATCCTCATGGAAAATGACACAGACAGAGCAGATGTAACATTATTTGATGCAACAAATACTCTTATTGGATGTACAACAAAAAAATTCATTACAGAGAAAAAAACTCCTAACCTTATTTAAGTAGTAAATTAGAAACACAATTTATATATATGGAGTTAATCTTTATTCTCATTGAAACAGAAAAATAATCAAAATTTATATTTCTAAAAGTTAGTGTTGAACATCAGAAATACATGTAACTTCTTTGTAAAGTAAGACGAGAAGACAAAAGATGAACGAGCCTAAAAAAAGATAACAGCACAAGAAATCCGCATCCAGCCTAATGTCACAATCGATGTAGACGATGAAGACACTACTCTAGAATTGCACAAGAAAAAGATAAAGGTAAAGAATGATTGATCTCGACTCAATAAAAAAATAAAATAGAATGAATAAAATATCTATTTTCTGAATATTGTATAAAATAGTTTTATTTTTTTGAGTAAAATTAGAAATCTTTAGAAGGGATTTTCATAAACTATTTTTAGTACTTTATATACTTATGTGGATGCTTTTATCATATATAAGTGTACTAGAGTTAGCATTAATCTTTAGTTTATGATTTTTTATGAAATCTATCAATGATTAACAATAAGTTCATATTCTCTTTAGTTTTGTTCTAGCCCATTTTTAATCAATCATCTTGGCGTGTTGGCTTTAATTATTCGTCTCGCTTTCATAGTCTATTCTTCTGTATCTCACATGGGTTTCATAATTATAGGAATTGGTTCTATAACCAGCATGGGACTCAACGGAGCCATATTACGAATACTCTCTCATGGATTTATTGGTGCTGCACTTTTTTTCTTGGTAGGAACGAGTTGTGATAGAATACGTCTTGTTT
>JBAKGM010000200.1:9571802-9599634 GCA_037177215.1 Asparagus racemosus | reverse complement strand
ATTAATTTAAAAGTAAAGATTGTATCAATCCACAATTTATTAAATAATAAAATTGAGAGATGAGGGAAAGAGATCTCAGGGAGCAAAAAAGGAAAATATAAAAAAATTGTAGACTTGTACTATAATAATAATTAAAAAATAAAAAGCTACAATATATATTATAATAATAATTATCAATATCTTATAGTCTAACCAAAAGTTATTTAGTAGCAAATAACATTCTCGTAAACAATTATCAATCAATAATAGTAAGTTAAAAATATATAAATAGTATTTATATCCTTAAAATGCATAAATATATACTTCATGATTATAAAAATTTATCCCATGTTATTTTATCAAAATATCCCACTTCACAAAATTATTTCTATTCATCCCAATAAAATATCCTACTAGCAAAAAATTATTCCACTTTAACAAGTATCCCAATTCACATGAAAATGTCCCAATTGACTAACACCCCATAAAAGAGTTATCTGAGCTCATAAGGTTCAATTGCAGATTTTGTTGTGCGTTTCTATTCTTTGTTGCAAATAAGAGTCGCTTGTATTGTTCTTGGATGGAAAGCACTTATTATGTAAACAAAATGCTCAATATATATTAACAAAATTATTTGGGTATTAACAATGCCATGAAAGGACATACTATCATACCTCACGGGGAGCTAACTGCTCGGCATGCAAAGGAAACGTAAATGACCATGAACTGAGCTGAAATGAGAGAATAAACTATGTCAGCTGCTAAAGAGATAAGAAAGTAAGATAACTACTATAAAATAAAAACAATACCTCACGGAATATTTCATCTTCAGCCTTCACATAAATAATAGGTTCATCACAATCCTGCTTTCCTCCAGCCTTTTTCTTTGCAATACTTTTGTTCTATAATTATACATAAAACAAGTTAAACATAATTATGAACTATGTTACGGGAAAATGCTTGACTAGTTTAGTTTTATAGGTACACTTTTCATGACTTATCATCTCCAACTTAGCTGAGGAACATTCATTCTAGGCAAGTTCCGTTTGATATAGAACTTAGAAATTAGATTTTCCCAAGATCTAGATATAATATTGTTAGATATAATATTGTCTGACTCATCCTCCATAAAAATGATTTTAGATACATGTGACAAGTTTGGAAGTTTCTGGTTTTTTGAATCAACTAAGTGGAAATCAAGAAAAAATAAAATAAAATTTTCTCACACTGCATTGTTACATTCCTTCCTGAAAAATTGATTATGTAACAAAAGTGGAATTAGAAAACTAATCTTTTCTTTCAATAGAATAATTTTTTTAAAAAATTACTTTTCTATAGATTTTCCTACAATTAAAACAGATTCTACAGAAAAATCAAATGATCAACCGGTAGTCAGGAGTACCGAATTTATCTAACAAAAAAACTGGTTCCTCTGCAGATGTCACACTGAGATTAACTCCTCGGAACAAAGAAGCCAAACCACAAAGAGGCACTAAAATAGTTTAAAAACTGACATTTAAAGAATAAAAAACTTATACCTCATATATTCTGGTGAACAACAAATAGAATTTGAAGCGGAAGGAGTCCTGTAGTTCTTGTGTGGGCTGTCAAAGTGTGCACGCATATCATTGAAGTGACCAAAAAGAAGAAGAAGAAAAATCACAAACCCATCAAAGTTTAGAAGTTACTGAATTCTCATCCAACCTCATCTTCTGTTGCCCAAGAAACCTCGTCGAATAGACCTTCATACAACGGCGGCACTAACTGGTAAGGGCAGTTCACAAACCGTTGAGAAACCAAGAGACCTACCTCACTCGCTTGCTCTTCCAGCAGTAATTTCAACTTCTTCTTAGTGCTCTCATCATTGCATGACCCAAGCAAGAACTTCTTCAGCTCTCCAATGCACCGATGACCCTAAAAGGAAAATACAACACCCCATTCTCTTAGAGCATGACATGGTCGCATTTTCATCATCATAGAGATCTTTCTTTCTCTCAAAGTTACTAGAACTTCGGACTAGTGCATAAAAAATACTCTTGAGCAAGCACTAACACTGAAAACCTATACGGATCTTGCTGCCACAATAAAAGAGGTCATATTTCTCTGAATGAGGACCCTTGATCTAGGCCAAACAATAACGAGAGCGTCCTACCCTGATGAGTGCTTTATGTTTGCAATACCTTTCAATCAATCATTTTGAAGCACCAATGGAGGAGTATTGCTAGAATTAGACAGGAAGGCCAAGCTTTTAAGAGATATGGTTAGAGACGAATTTCGAAAAGACCGCTCAGCTAAGGGTGATTAGAGACTGGACTACATCTTCCTTAAATGTTTTTTTTACAAGATTTAGCCTAAAATGTGGTGTAATCGAACCTAGTCGTAATAGTAAAATTTCAAAGAGAGCAAAAAAAAAACATGATATGTGCCATTGGCCCACTGCAATATGAAATTTTGGAGCATAATTCACAAAAAAAAAAAATAGCAAGAAAAAGGGAGGGTAAAAAGAACAGATATTTCTTACAGCATATCGCCCCAAATTAAGAGCGCTAACAACAGCATAAACACCCTCATCGTCATCATCGTCCTTCTTATCGCCCTCATCATCATCACCACCACCATCATCATCATCGCCTTCATCGTAGCCGTCCAATTTGACAACACTCCCCACCGTAGTCTGCTCCAGTATCAAATCCACAAACCCACTGAGATCCCAAATTTTATCATCTAAATAATTCTGCAACAAGAGCTTCACTCCCCCAAAGTCATTGGGTTTCGGGTCGAAGAAGCCGAAATCCGCTTGAACCATCTCCATAGATCCCTCCTCCTCCTCCTCATCCTCGTCATCGTCGTCATCAGAAGAAGGAGACTCGATCCGTTCAGGTTTTAGTTTAGGTTCGGGCTCGGGGTATTTGGATCGGGATCCGATAGGGGAACTGTGAGAAGATGAAACCCTAGAATTGGAGATGCAGCGAGCGAAGGAGGAGAAGGTGGGGACCTCGGGGAGTTGCCGGCGGCGCTTTGGCGGCGGCTTGGAATCGGCCATTATTAGGGTTTCTTTAGTTCGCAGAGCCTGAGCGTGACGGACGACGACGAATTTTGAGGTTTAAGCTCTTCGAGGGTTTAATAGAGGAGTTTGGGTCTAACTCCACAAAGTTCCGTGATCCGATAACCCGGATAAGAGATTCACAGAGGCTTGCATCATCCTTTATCCTTCTCATTCTGACATCCGCACCGTGGCTGCATTGTTTTGTTTTATTAACAAAATATAATTATTTTCAGGTAAATGGTTACTTTGCAAAATCAATGTAATGATATTTTTTTATAAATAAATAAATTATTAATTAGACAACCTTACTTGCCATTGAAAATATACCATTTTCATTAAAGTAATGCTATCTTGAAATAAAATAACATTTTTTTAATAAATATTGTAAGATTCAACTATTTTGTAGAATATTATTGGGGTAATAATTTGTATGAATTTTCTGTTTAAGTATTTTATAATAAATATATTATGTATTCATAAAATACTAAATTGGACAAAATATTTAAGATTTTAAAACACCCTCTTCATTGAAATGCTTCGTTTAATTCAGATCTCTCGAGCTTTATGATTCGTCGTTGGCCAATAAATTCTCTCTTATGAGCTTCTTGTTCTTGTTGCCAAAACCTTAGAGACAGTGTTCTTCATTCACATCGAGATCATTGGGAAATGTTAAACTTATCTCAAAAAAGATCGATAAGAGTGTAAATCAGGATGAAAGCCATGAAAAGGAGGATGGAACCTATTAAAGAAGCGGAAAATATTAGAACTTTTATTCATTAGTTTGCATATAGCTTAAGAGGGATTAGGATTTGATAATGCTAGAACATATATAAGTTCTTGATAACCATTAACAAGGCAACTAAGTTTAATCTAATAAAAAAAATAAAAAGAATTTGAAATTGATATTCTGCCGTCTCTTTTTTGGGAAGTTTGTTTTGGGGAAAAAAAAACAGGGAAATGACTTTCCAAGAAAGTCCACATAAGATTTGAGCTGAATCGTTTCTAGGCTCATCTATTTTTGCTAGATGAATTCCAAGAAATTGGCCCATAAATATTGCTACATCAAAAAATTGGGTAACCCCATTTCCGAGCTTTGGAAACACAATAAAAAAGAAAAAGAAAAAAAATAGACACACTTTTCGCTTGGCAATTTTTTGAGATGAATGATAAAATCCTATAAAATAACATGGTTACATAAACTTGCTTACTTTTTTATTTTGAACCAAACAATGGAAAGAGAGTAAACATATAACAATAAAGGTTTTTCAAGACAAACCCAGAAAATACATTCCCATCCTTGCTTTTCATTTTCTATTTTAAAAAAACCAAAACTATGCCCGAAGTGGGATGAACATGACCCGAACTGGTTTAGAGCAGAGCTATGGCTAGGTCTAAGCTTAGACTTGAGAACAAAGAAGCAAACCTAAACCCGAAAAAGTCCGGCTCATTGTTGAACCCGCCAAGGTCTTTATTTATTTATTTTTTAAAACTTTCTATGATATGATTTTGGAAGAAAGATTAGAGATTGCACACAATGATAATCTTTCTAGAGCAAACACACAACTAACTTAGAACTAACTTACACAAAGGAAAATAATGACGATCATTCCAATGCAGCCAATGGAACATGTTTGGGGTTGTAATTAAGCGTTAGTCACGTTAGTTGCAAAATTGTATATCGAAGATAGCAAAATAGTTGCTGATTTGAGAGAAATCTTCTTAAATCTAATTTTCAACAAGAAGGTTGTTGATGTTAGTTATCTAATAAGAGTTAAGTATGGATTATGTAGGGTGTTAGGGTCTTTAATCTTCTTTAGATGACTGGTCCTTGAGCAGAGAGTCATGTTTTGCACAAGAATGACCTGTGAAAAGGTCGGAGTTGAGATCTCCAGTGATTCCTCTGACGATCAAGTCAGTAGAGAGCTTGAGTGAGGAAGAAGAGTTAAAAATGTGGGTATTTTTTAGCCGGAATTAGTTTACCCTATGCAGCAGATAGCAACTATCTTTTATAGCAGACCCAAGGGGTAGATGCATAACTTCGGCCGAATCCAATCAGGCGGCTTAGTCGGCAGCTACTTTATAAGTATTGGCTACAGAGGGGGTGAGTCACCTATGCGTTAAATGCGACGGTGACGAAGTGTGCATGATGCTGATGAGGTCCGATGAGTCATAAAGACTTTCGGGCTAGAGAAATGATGACTCTGATCATGCATTTAATGTGATGTCAATCGACTGTCGGCAGGGGGCTAGACGATAAACCACCTTTTACTTGTCTTCGAGAGAGAGTCGACAAGTGACGCCTTTCGTCTCGGTTTTGTAAATGGCTCGATAAGTACCATCTTTTTAGTTGGCTTTGAAAGTTCTCGACCCGGCCTTGCAGCGGTGAAGAGGAGTAGGGTTGATTCGAATGGTGAGTTCGAGTGAGAACGCTTCTCGACTCGGCCATTCTTGGGAAGGGTCGAGTGTTGGAGCCGCTCGAGTCGTCCTGCATAGGATGAGTTGATCTAGTATTGAGCTAATAAGGGACACATGTCGGCTTCTTGTAGGGGATTAACACTTATCCATTCGTAGGATATAACAAAGGTGTTTAACATTGTTGCTCTATTGATAGTGCGAGAGAGTCAGTTGCTTCCTGAGTTGATGCCTCAACATATACACGTATTATGTCCTCAATACTAGATAGCCAAATAAAAGATCGCCCGTGAGAGTACTTAGCTGCAATGAGTTAAAGATAATCAATAGGAAAAAAATATAGCCCTTTGACTATCATATCTTTTCTTATCATATAAAAAGAATAGATTGAATAACGTAGAGATTTCTTATGCATTATACTTGAATTGGAAATCTTCAACCCACATTCCTGTGATAATTAAATGAGTTTTATCGTCATTACGTACTCAATAATTAATGTTTACTTTGGTATTGCACATTAAGATTTTCCTCTATAGTGCTATACTCTTACAATCAAGTAAAAAAAATAAATGTTTAAAACTAGCAACAAAAATCGAACATTAGATTAAGAGAAAAAAACCTACCATCAAGAAGGCTTTTGGGATCAGAACATTAGCAATGGTATAAAAAAGGGCTCACATTACTGAGGCAGGATTCCTCCATCAGGATCAATGATTTTGACACTGTTATCATCAACGGGATTGTGAGATATTGTGATCATGAGGCTGATGACAATGTAGGTCTTCAGAGATGGGAGTGCTGCGAAGATCCTCGCTCAAAACACCATCAACGTCAGCACCGACGCCTCAGCTTTGAATCTAGCAATGCCAAAGGAGAATATAAGCCCTACAATTAGGGCAAAAAGTTAGGTTTTTTTGTTGGAATTTGAGAGAGGGGAATTGAGATTGGACGAACCTTGGAGGAGAGAGAATTGAGAGGCGGATTTGAGAAGAGATTGATGTTGATTGATGATCATCACCATGCAAATTGAGAGAGAGAGAGAGAGAGAGAGAGAGAGAGAGAGAGAGAGAGAGATTTGTATCGTAAACGATATCTAGAGAGACCCCAATCAAAGATAATATATATGATTATCTTTAATATTCATTGAAATTGTTTTTTGTACCCAAGAATTATTTTTTAAAATTTGAAGTTTTATTCCATACAAAAAATTTTAATTGAACAATATAAGATTAACTAATTTTATATTTAATAAATTTATGATTCACATTAAATTTGCACTAAATATGCACTAGTTGTACAGATACACGTAGCATATAAATACATTTTGTAGGTATATTACTCAGCTAATTAATAGACCTGTTTTAATAGACTTATTTTAATATCATATATCTATTGTAATTATATTTGTAAGGATGATATTTTGAAATGAGGTTCATTTGACTATTTGTATCTTTCCTACATATGGAAAAATAACGGTAAATCTATCTACCTTCTAATCTATGTCTATACTTCTATCTATATCTAGATCTATATCTATATCTATCTATATCTTCTATACTGCTATAAAAGAGGATTGAGATGTTAAAACTTTTAATTTTCTTTTTTACCCTCTCAAATTTTGATAAATTCTAACTATGCCATTATCTCTAACTAATCTTTCATTAAATAAATATAACATGTTTTAATTTTGTACCTACTCACTTTCCTACGTAATTATAATTATCAATAATATTATGCCTATTAATTATTTAAAAATATAATGAAATAATTTATAAAATAAGTATACACAATTATTAGTAGTAACTAATTAAATTATTATAATAAATCTTTATGAATTATAATAAAGCAATTAAAACAATAGTATAAATAGAATAATATATTACTAGGTACTATTAAGAATTATACTATAATTCAATGAGCAATAAAATAAATAGAATACAAATTTAATCACATAAATAGTGCAATTATTTTAATAATATCACATAAAGTATGAATTACACTATATATTTCGAATTATATAATTAAAAAAATTAAATAAATAATTTAATATTATTTTTGAGTATTTTCTCAAAGATTATATTATGATACTGAATAATCTATACTTGGTAATGGTTGAAAACTAACCTTTTTACAAAAAAACAAATATTAATATTAATACTATTAATTGTTAATGATAGTATAATAAAAATTTATAAAATATTTATAGTACTAAATTGTTTAAGAGCATAATTAAAAAAATTTTAATTAGAAAAATATTTTATAGCATATAGATAGTATAATTATTTTAATAGTATTACTTGAACTAAGAATTATAATATTAAATAATGTAAATTACAGTAAACCTCCATGAACTTTCAGCATTTTACGGTAAATAGACCCTACGAACTTTCAGAATCACACTAAACCCCTAATAAAATTTTGTAGAAAGCCCCCAATATCTTTTAGATAAATTACACTAGATCCCTAATAACTTTCAAAATGCTTTTTTATGCCATTTTTCTGTTCTAATTTATAGGGGTCATCTGCAAAATTCAAAAAGTTATTGGGGGTTTCCTTTGAAATAGAAAAGTCATTAGGGGTTTAGCGTGATTTTGAAAGTTCATAACGGTTTAGTGTAATTTACCCTATTAAATAAATATAATAAGAAGTAACTATTGCAAAATGTTGCAGGTATTAAAGTGTAACTATCTAGAAAACATTAGAAAAAAGCTAGCAAAATTAATGCAGCTTATTTAATTTAGAGTTAAGTTAATAACTTTCAAGTTTGAGGGGCATATTCAAGAGAACTTAAAGAATTTACAATTTTATTTAAGAATAATTTTAGATTTAGGGGACTTATTTAAAAAAAGGATTAACACTAGGTGATATTAAAACAAAAAATTCAATTACAATAACTACACAATAATAATTAATTCATACATTTCTTTTTAAGCAATCTTATTATAAAATTTTATTTATTAACACATAGTTTTACTATTCAATAAAATATTTAAAACTTAAAACATGTATGGCCACGTGCAAAGCACGTGCATTATACTAGTGTATACTAAAACAGATGTCGCTAGTTGTAGGTTTGACTTGTGAGTATTAATCCAATTAAAACATATTAATTGCATATTGATTATCATTTCACCTTCTTTTTATTATTTTGCAAATCTTGCCATCTCTCGCTCAATCGTTCTTAAAACCATTAATAAACCAATCAGCTCCTTGGATTTTTGTGCGGTGTACATAGAACAAATTGGAATTATTTTGCAATGTACATAACTTGCGATTGCAATTTAGAAAAAGCAAAAACTACATCTTTATATTATACAATGTAGGGCTAATTTGCTGAATTAGAAAAATATATGCATGAATGAGTTTAGAAGGAGTGAAAAAGAGAGAGAGAAAGAAAGTGACAATGTGAATGAGACATTTGTTGGTTCTCTTTTATAGAATTGATATGGAGAGCTATTTTTTGTTTTGATAATAGAGAGATAATCTAAGAGTAAAATATAATAATATGAAAGATGTATTATTTCAAAAACAATTAAAGATTAAAATAAATATCACTCTTTACATTCTCACAACCAACAATAAAATGTTTGATGAATATAATAGTAATTGACATTATTTTAAATGGTGAGAGATTAGAAAAAATATTTAGTAAAGTTTATTCATTGTATTAATGATATCTTATAAAGATAACAACCATTGAATCAGTACAAAATATTTGAATATGCTAATTTAACATCTAATATTTATTTTATATCATTAATACATTGAATCAGATCCACCGAATACTTTCTAGCTCATGTGATCCTGAGCGATGTGACTATGTCATTTGATGCCAGCTGTACCACCAGCTGCAAGCAATCTCTATGGACCATGCAGAACACACTACACATATTATTGAGCCAACTCATTGTGACAAATCCTTCTTCTTACTTCCTATTATAAAAGGAAGGCAAAACTTGGTGCCCTTGGCAACCACCCGTTAACTGTGCACCGTGTTTCATGTTCAGCATGGTCCACAAGATCTGAGCCCAATTTCCCGTAGACAGAATCCCTCCTCTTCTGAGAGCGAAAAAAGAGAAAACAAAACAAAAGAACAGTCCACCTTCTTCTTCCCATTATTCTCTCTCTCAAAGCCCTCAAATTTTTAATCAGAGGGGAGAGAGACGAATATGGGAAATTAATCTCGACCGCCATTAGAGCATCAAAAGAATTCGTGATGTCCATCGAAGGGAGAGAGGCGACAGAGAGGAGGAAGTGCCCTAGAGTTTGAAGAAAAGAGGGGAAATTTAAGAAATTTTAGGTTAGAAAAGGTCTCATCTTTGGTTTCCCCCGTTTATTTCATTTACACGCTCGTATAATTTTAGGGTACTTATTTTTATCTTAATGCTTGCAGTTTTGAGGCTCTCTTGAACCGGCGAGATTCTGTGCAGAAAAACATGGCGAGTTTGTTTTGGTTATTTTCTTCTTTTATGTTTTTTGTGAGGAAAATGGGGCCTCAAAGCTGAAATCACAAATACAACCAAAGTTTTTTTTTTAAAATTTACATTTTAGCATAAACCCCACACCCCAAAAAGACAAGATGAATCCAAAATAATAGATTCTCACATAAGCAAGTCATGGGCTTAGGGAACTTTAACAACCAGTACAATAAATTCTCCCATTTTCTCCAGCTCAATCTACCTTAGGTATTTCAGGGACACTGCAGCAAAAGCAATATCATTGTATCAGAATGAGTCTAGCTGCGTTTACACTTTGCACAGCATTGTAGATTACACATCCAATGAGAAGCAAAATAATCAATTTTAAGCCATACCTTAAGAGCATGTTTTAACTTTACCCAGTTCAACATTTTCCATTTCCCTTGCTTAATACTATTGAGTTACCGGTAAAGAAAATGCTTCTAAGTTTTATTTTATTAATTATTGTCAAATTTATGTAGGACTGGGTTAGTGACAGCGATGACGATTACAATTGGGATACTCATGAGGCAGATCTAGTTCCAGCTTCCAACGGGATTGCTGCCCCATCAAATAAAGTAATATATATTTTTTTTTCTCGACTAAGGAACGAAAATCTTTTCTCGAACATAAATTTGTCTTTGATAATATTGTAATATTGGTCTTTATTCGACATCTCTTTTTCATGTTAAAGTCAGAATTAGCTTTTATATTCTTGTAATGTTACTTAGAATAAGTTTTATAGTGTGTCATGTGATATCAAATGCAGTAGTTGTCTACTGGATATCTCATTTTAGTTCATTATTAACTTTGTTATTCTTCACTTTAAGTTTAAAGAAAGGCAATGTGCTTCTGTTGTAATTCAAAATATGTGGTGCATGTTGGTGAATGTTGAAAGAAGGTGGTGTTTATTTGTCCTGTTTGGCTATTTATGATAAATGACAATGACAAAAAGAGCCTCTATTCTAAAATTTTGGGTGTGTCCATGTAATCGTTCTTCCTTTATTCACTATGATCACTTCCTTTTCTAAGTTTGCAAGCATTGAAATTCTCTTTTTTCTTCCGGAATCTATGTTTGATAAGGAAAACATTTTTTCTTTTACTTTTTGTTTGTTTAGGTCAGTACTAGCAATAGTGAGGAAAAGCATGACTCTGGTGATAACGGTTGGGATACTGATGAAGGAGAAGTTCCTGCTCATGATGTGGTTTCCGGTCCACCAAAGGAGGTAATTGATTATTTTTCTTGTATTAGGGCTGTTTGGGTCATTTCTGAAAAAATATAGGAAATGGAATCCCCATCTAGAAATCAAATCCATTGCTTTTGATTGGTATCTTGGAATTGCTAAGTTTTTGTTTGGTTCAACATGATAATAAGAAATCAAATCTTAGAATTTGTAATCTCATTTTGGTTCAAATCCCAAAAAATAGGAAAGCAAAACTAGAAAAAGAGAGAGAAGAAAGAGAGAGAGAGAGAAGGGAATGTTGAGGTGACATTAATGTGTAAGCGTTCCACCCAAATCCTCTCCAAAAGTTGGGATTTGGCAAATCCTAAAAATTGGTTGGTTTTTGTATTTTGTAGAAACCTTTTCTTAAAACTTTTTTCGAAACAAACTAAGTATATGGAACCTCTTATGCCAAGAGTACCTCGTTTTGTTCCTAGAATTGCTTTTCCATTCCAAATCCTAGAATTTTTAGTGAACTAAACAGGCCCTTAATGACTTTGAAAATTTTGACCTGTCAACTTCTATGTATATTTGATTGATTTAGTATATTTTAAAGATCAGCTTTCTTCTGGAAGACATAATATACTTTAAAGTTTGCAGACATAATATCCAAACTGTTAAAGTGAATGTAAGCTATTTCTGTTAGATACATGCATATCCTTTTTTTTAATAGTTTGGAACATATGGTGCATCTTTTGTGGGTATTTTAAGAAGGTGGTCATGATTTTTAACGTTCTGAATAAAATGAAGCATTTCTCTATTTTTGCGGTTTTCTATGTGATTCGCTTGGCTGCTTTCTACTCTATCAAGGGCCACCTCCTTAAGTTGATACATTAAACCTTACTTTTTATAGTGAACTTCATCAATCCCAGCTCATCTAGTCCACTCTTCTTGTGGTCATTCCTTTCATCACTCCTAACTTGCAATGCACGTTCAAGCATTAAAAATAAAAGCTTATTAGATACTGCCCATAAACAGGAAAATACTTCTATTATGTATAGATGTTTCTTGAAGCCATTAAGCTCACAAAGGCTTCCCAATCTTGAACCAAGGACTTGCCATAACCAAACTCAGTTTTGCGGTTGAGAGAAACTAAGAAAGTTTGGTTTCTCCAAACCACAGTTTTTTTATCTATGCTTCTCTTAAAAGTCTGTTCTTGAATCAATTACCAGCCATGAAAAATTGCCTAAAACCAATTACTAGCTTAAAGAGGACGAAAAAACTTATAGTATTAGCAAATCCAAAATAATCCCAGAAAAGCAACTTTCAGCTTCTTATAAGTACTCTTTCTTATCCTATCTGTTGTTGCATTACCTGTCTCCATCTCAACATTCTCATTTTTGATAGTTTTTTGGATGCATTATTCTATCTGCATTTGTTTTGCTGTACTTATATTCTTGTTTCCACTTTCCGTTTTATGGACTTTTTGCTTCTTATTGATCAGTATTCAGATTCATGAAGCATGGGCAGTCATATAGCTGCCTGAGATTAACTGGGAATGCTAGTTATTTTGTTGATGTATTCTTCATTTTCATATTCGCTTCTTTTGGGGAAAAAGTGGGGAAGAAAGAAAATGTTGTGGATTTCATTCTAATTTTTTATTGATTGTTTTGGTTCTTATGCAGTGTAAGTTTCTTTATGATCTTTTTTAATTGATTGCCTTTGGGTTTTCTCAAGGCTTCTGCGGCAGGTCCGTCTGGTACTAATTGGGTAGCTCACTTCATAGCAATGGGGTTTCCTGAGGAGTTGGTGGTGAAAGCAATCAAGCAAAATAGTTAGTGCTATTTTCTGTGGTGAAAGACACACTTATATGTGGGTTTAACTACAATTGTTTTGTGGATTGCAGGAGAAGGAGATACGGATGGCGTACTTGAGACATTGCTTACGTATGGTGTAAGTGGCCATTATTGATGCATATCTAGGAGATTTCTTTCATGTAGATTGCTTGCCTCTAGATTTATCACAATGTCTTTTGCGTAAAAGCCTGGAAAAATATTTATTTTTGCAACAATACTGTCTGCTTCATTTAGACAATGAATTTCTTGGTGGAGTTTGGGGGTGGCCCAGTGCACGAGGCTTCCACCATTGTGGGCTCTGGGGAGGGTCAGATGTACGTAGCCTTACCCCCCCCTCTTTGTGAAGAGGCTATTTCCGAGATTCGTACCGATGACCTCTAGGTCTCAAGTCAGCACCTTACTGTTGCGCCAATCCTCACCCTCTATATCTGGGTCGACTTTGATTAGATTATATCAATAGCAAAAAAAGTTCATTTACACCAAAACTTTTGGTGTTCACTACATAAATCCCAAACTGCAAACACATAAACTGATTTGCTTGAGATGACTAATGCAATGCTTACTATAGTTTTCTAATTGTATCTTAGAGCTAGACAGCTATTGACGTCTGTCCAATATGGGACTTCTGATTGTTTGTACTGTTTTATGCGCGCTTATACAAAAGATGTGTAATTGTGTGTTAGTCACTAGTGAATGATTGAGCCATGTTGAAATATATTTATCCTCCTTTATCTAGTCTCCTTGTTTCTTCGACCAGTCAGTCTTAATGCTTATAGGTCTATCTTTTAGCTTTCAACTATGTGTCAATTTTCACAAAGTAGATATACGCGGAAAGCATCATATTATCATGTCATTTTATGCTTGTAACACTTCCACTGTAGTATTTTTTTTTCAGCACCTGAGATGCAGTCTTTTCTTACATCTGGTTTGTGAGACTTGAGTTGGTATTTATTTTAGTTGTTCTTTGCAGGCTATTGAGAAATCTCCTAAACGCGCAGAATCCCCGGAACGCTATTCTTCAGCAAGTGATGAAGACATATTGGAGGATGATTTCTCTGATATGGAAGACTTCGAATTTGAGGTAATTCATAAAGCTGGCCTCTCTTATAAAGCTTATCTTTGTTGTAAGAAGCTGGCCTCTCTTATAAAGCTGGCCTCTCTTATAAAGCTTATCTTTGTTGTAAGAAGTGCTGACAGACTGTTATCACTAAAGTAAACACTCTGGTTTAATTGATGAAAATCAGATCTCGTAACTAGTCATTTATACATTGAACAGTTTCAGCATTTCATATATACTGAAAAGAATTACATTGACATATTAAGTTACACTTTGATGTTTCCCATACTTATTTCTTTTTGAATGTATTAGATTTTTCCCTTATAGAGAAGTCATATTGCTTTATGTCAGATATAATGGCGACCTCTTGTTGGTCTTTATAGTGTTTGGTAGTCTAGAACAAGTTGTAAAAACTGGGTTGCAGTCTTATGCGTTCCTTTTAATTTAGTGTTCTCTATTGCTCAAGCAGTTGCAGAGTCATGAATGGAGTATGCTAATGGAGCCCCACTTAGTTGAGTAGGTAGCAACTGTCTCACTTTGACGTATTTAAAATCTAATTATGCGTGTTTGCAAATATTCCCTACTTGGTCTTTTCTCATAATTATGTTTTGTTAAAGCCGGTGTTTCTTTTACATGACTGCATGACTTGTACTGGAGGTGGACGCCCTTCTTTCTAGTCTCTAGTAAGGAGACTGGCTGGTAAAAAATTCACCTTAATCCGGGCATGGAGGTCCCATGGCTCCTTCTCATACGGACTTAATATTTTTGAGTTCCATTGTACTTACTGGGTACACCATAGCATCAGAGGTCTAATGGAACTTTTAATGGAAGTGGAACATAACTTTGTGTAATTTTTCTAAAATTTCTCTACAGGATCTCACTGATGATTTGTCTGAAAAGGACAAAATAGTATCGACTTTGGTGGATATGGGCTTCCTTGCGGAGCAGGCATCTGCAGCCATTGATAGATGTGGTATGTTAGCAAGACTGCAACAGTTATTAACTTTGAGTAAAGGAAGTTTTGAGAAAATTTTATCCAACTTCTATCTGAGGCAAACTTTTAATTTATCTATGTCATAGATGTTGACCCATTTTGGCATATCTTACACATTTTAGGTTCAACTTTGTCATATCCAACCGATTCACATTATTGTTTAATGTGTCATCTGATCTTTGTTTAGAAGATAATTAAATAGATCTTGAGATGTGACTATCTGCATATATGAATTATATGAATCGTGATCAGTGATGCGACAACTTAGTTCATGCTAAAATGGTAATAGGTTTAGAAACTAGATCAAGCATGTGAAACTGGGTCAAATGGGCTTTCGTCCTTGACGATTCTTGTTGTGTGTTAAATCTTGAAGCTGTGCTATCAAATTGGTGTAAATATGATATTAGGGGTTTGCTTTTATCTCTGAGCCATGAGATTAGCCAAATAGCCTCATGAAACATATTCCCATAGTAATATATGACTTCTGCATGGAGACTATAGATGCATACCGTAGTGTTCATTCAGCTTTCGTTCTATACTTTCCTTCCTTTTAGATATGGAAGTGTATTATATGGACTGGGTTCATTGGATGAGATAATAACCTGAAACAGACCCACGGTGTGTGAATTTAGGAACAAAGTTAAATTCCCTTAAATTTGTCTTACACTTCTATTTCAGTATTTACAATTAGATTTTTTATCCTTCTGTTTCTGTAAATTTAAAACTTTTAATATAATTGCACACAGGCCCAAATGCTTCAATTTTAGAGCTGGCGGACTCCATTCATGCTGCACAGATGCAAGAAGGGCCTGGTGATGGTTGGGATTGTCCTGCATTTAGTTCTGATGAGGAGGTAAAGCTTAATATCTTTGGGTCTTGTTGGCGTAGTATTATGCAAACTTTTCCTTTGTATCCTTATTGAAAGAACATGAAAACCAAAAGTTCCAATAGAAAAGTTTGGTTGAATATGTTTATCAGACAGCTCAGATTTTTTCCCAGGCCATGCTGTTTAAGAATGAGAGAAAAAATACATGTTTTTTTTCTCCTGTGACTGCCTATAATTGATGATAAAGTAGATCTTAGGAAAGAGATAAACAAAGAACTATGGTTCATTTGTGTCGTTTCGACTATCTTATTGAAAAGGTTTTTTTGGTAAGAAGATCAGTATGTTTCATTACCGAAAAATTCCTGAATGTACAGACTCCTCATCAAAACTCATCAACATCAACCCTTTTGAATCTCTCTAAAAAACAAAAAACACTCCCTATACATAAAAAAAACTCATTTCCAATACCACCCAGCTCTAGAAACTCTTAAAAACTGAAGATAAACAAGCTTTTACCTCCTAAGCACTCGAAACAAATTGGGTAAATCTTCATAGCCTTACACCATTTTATGTTACTTTGAGTATCAGTCGTTTTAGTGATTCCTCCCATCTGAAGCTTCGACTTGGACAAAAGAAACGAAATGACTTAGGCAAATCTTGTTTGTCGATAGCCTCGGTCCTATAGCAAACAAACTCTAAACTATACTGTTTGATTTGATCAAAAAAATTTCTTTTTCGCCTTAAGAAGTTCTGGATGAATTGACAATTTCAATTCAAATCGAATAATTATTTGCTGAATCACTACCTCCTTCTTTAGCTCTTCCTTCTTAAAAATCAGTTCATTCCTTGCCCGCCAGATAAAGTACACACATAATGCCAAACCCTCTCTCTTAATGCTAGCCATACACCCTTTATCTCCCCATCTTTTCAAGCGCCAAGGAATTAATTGATTCCATCTCCAAGGAGAATTTGATTCTTGAACAAAAACTAGTATGAACTCCAGATACTCTTATTGCATTGAGCAAATTCGAAAAACAAGTGTTCAATACTCTCATCACAACTCGCACACAAAGCTCACTGAGGATCAACTCTAAACCCTCTTCTAACATCTCGTGTGAAGTTTCTCATGCATAATTAACCATAGTATAAAATTAAATTTACTCGACAAGAACTTACTTCATGGAACTTTAAGGGATTCTGGGACAAGAACATCATAAGCATAGGAATTCAAAGGAGGGCTTACCAATCCACCTGACATCACCATCTTGCACATTCACCATTTGAGCTGCTACTTCTCTTAATTTCAAAATTTCCTCAATCCCCAAGATTGAGTGATTTTAATAGGGGGTTATTCCACAAATTGTCGTCTTTTATATACACCCCATGAGTCCACCTTGCACACAAGCTATCAGTTTTTAAGGCAAGGGCCAAAGATGTTTGAGCGTAAGAGCAGTATTACTATGCATTACATGATGAGCTCCGAGTCCTCCTTGAGTATAATGTTTACAAACAGAGCTCCAGGACAGAAGAGGCACTTTCTTCGCATTTTCATCCCCACCCCACAGAAAATTCCTTCACATACTCTCAACTTCCTTTATAATCTTTTTAGGAAGCACAAAACCTGGCCCCCAGAAAGTGTGCATGCTTGCCAAAACTGATTTAATAAGTACATTCCTGCCAGCATAATATAAAAGCTTGTTAATCCAGCTTTTAATCCTATTTGTGATCATCTCCTGTAAAGGTAAACAGTCAGCATAAGAGGGTGACTTGGGAGTTAACACACCAAGTATCTAATAGGAAGCTCTCCTTCAGAAAAGTGATTTTACTCCAAAATTCCTGTCTTATTTCATAAGAAACTCCACTGAAAAATACCTGGCATCTTATTTTAATGACCGAAAAATGAATCCTGACTGCCTTCCTTGTCTGCATGTCTTCTTAGATAGACCAATCTTTTCCAACCTCTGTTTTTTGGCGTGTAGAGAAAGGTTTCAAACCTCAGGCGGTACTGCTACATGTGGAGATTCCATCAAACCCTTTCACATGGTTCCATAGAGGCCTGAATAATAGCAAACTGATGAAACAGCACCCAAACCCTATATCTTCTAGTTTGTAAAATCAAGATTGTCTGTAGATTACTATTTTAAGGAACCTTGTATAAGTGTGCAGTTCTTGAACTCACTTATCATTCATTCATAAAGCGACAGTTAAGGAGTTGTTCTTGTAACAACTTTTAGTTTGTACTCTGTTACTAGTTTGAACTGATATTTCGTTTTCGTTCAGCATGGACCCAGGGCATCAGCTTATGCAAGTTTTAAATCTTATTTAAAAGTTTCTAACCTGTATATTCACCCCTTGCAGAATTGCACATATAAAGGAAAGAAGAGAAGTTTCCAATTAGAGAAAAAGAAGAAGAGATCCCTTATGTATGAACGTAAAAGGGTATCCATGAAAAGGGTGAGGCCGAACTTTGACGATGATGGAACTTCTCTAATCATACCAAAGCCGATGATTGGGTTCAGCCTTCCTTTTAAACCCCCACGCATCACTCACCGGAGCCTTCCAGAGGCGGCAGTTGGTCCACCATTTTTCTACTACGAAAACGTCGCTTTGGCTCCAAAGGGAGTTTGGGAGACCATTTCCCGATTCCTTTATGACATCGAGCCAGAGTTCGTGGATTCCAAGTTCTTTTGCGCTGCTGCGAGGAAAAGAGGATACATCCACAATCTTCCGATAAAAAACCGATTCCCTCTCCTACCAATCCCTCCAAAGACTATCCACGAAGCCTTTCCTACAACCAAGAAGTGGTGGCCATCTTGGGACCCTAGGACTCATCTTAACTGCCTCCAAACCTGCATAGCTAGTGCAAAGCTCACTGAGAGAATCCGCTCTGCTTTAACTGAATCTGACGGGGCCCCATCAGAGAGAATAAAAAAATGGATTCTTTACGAATGCCGCAAATGGAATTTGTTGTGGATTGGGCTCAATAAGGTCGCGCCGCTAGAACCCGACGAGGTTGAGATGTTGTTAGGGTTTCCACGGAATCACACGAGAGGCATTTCTAGAACTGAGAGATATAAGTCTTTGGGGAACTCGTTCCAGATTGACACCGTAGCTTACCACCTTTCGGTGTTGAAAGACATGTTTCCTAATGGAATTACAGTTTTATCCTTGTTCTCAGGGATTGGGGGAGGTGAGGTAGCTCTTCATCGTCTAGGCGTTCGTATAAAGGCTCTGGTTTCAGTCGAGTTGTCCGATAGCAGCAAAAATGTTGTGAGGAGCTGGTGGGAGCAAACTAATCAGACGGGCACTTTGGTCCATATTTCTGACGTCCAAAAGCTTGATGGCAATCGACTGGAGCAGTTTATCAGAACTTATGGTGGGTTTGATTTGGTGATTGGAGGCAGCCCCTGCAATAACTTAGCGGGCAGCAATCGGTATCACCGAGATGGGCTGGAGGGAGAACACTCAGCCCTGTTTTATGATTATTTTAGAATTTTAGACCATGTGAAGTGTTTAATGGGGAAGAATTAGGAAAGGAAGGAAGAAGATCTAATCATAGTGTTTCGAACTGACTCAGTTTTTTTCTAGCAAAATTGTTTAAATTTTTGTTTTTTTTAATCTTTCTTGTTTCCTTTTTTTGGGAGGAAGAATTGTAGGTGTGGAAAAAGAAAGCATATTGTAGCTATGACCTTCTAACTTGGGTACCTTACGATCTTACTTGAGCTAATTGCATCTATCCTTGTTTAGCTGCTGTTTCTTCCACTGGTAGGAGTTGTTTCTGCTGTATTCCAAGTTATGACGATTGTATGACTCCTGGCAATTTACGTTGATTCTTGCAAGTGATGAACAACTTATGTGTTATGTGTATCTTATGTCAGAACTGCTGCTGTTGCAAGTAGCTTTTGTTTGTTTGAAGTGTTGCACAGAAGTTTTTTGTTGCAGTAAGCATAAACTGCAGTTGAACAGGTTTCTAACTATAGAGCTTTTCGATTCATAAATTAGGGTTGGAATTTAAGGGTGTCTTTGGCAACCTTGCAAAATTGGGCTAGGATAACCAGATCCAAATTTAAGTTGTTTATTGTTTGACAAATTACCAGGTTAGAGCTGGCCCAATTTTTTTAGCCCAAAAATTTTGGCACTAAACCAGTTTTCTTTTGGACTTGGGGGGGAGTTGGTCCAAAAGAAAAGTGGTTTAGCACAAAATTGGACCAGGACCAGTCCCAGTTTTGTGTAGTTTGCCAAAGACACACTAAGAGTTGATATACTTGAATGAGCAGTACAATATCCTTTTACAGTCTTGGACTGCTGTATAGTATCTTATTCATTTTTCCGTCGAAATAACTTATTTGATGGGATTTATTTTCGTGACAAGGCGCAATTCAGGCTGTTGATTATTTGAGAATGTATGTTTTCCTAATGAATTTGTATGGTGAGTCTGAAACTGTAGTGGACAGGGATATTGCTTGCAAGCAGGTTAAAGTGCTCTTTTGCTTTATAAGGTGCACATTTTAGCATGTTGATTAGTTGAGAATTGTTTGTTTATTTTGCTGGTGAATTTGTATGATAAGTGTGAAAATTTCAGTGGAGAGGGATATTTCTGGCAAGCAGAGTGAATTGATCTTTTTCTTGACAATGTGCATTTCAGCTTGTAGATTAATTGATAATGTTTGTATAATTTATTAATGAATTGATATGGGAAGTTCGAAGCTTCAGTGGGGAGGGGTATTTCTTGCATGCAGTGTGAAGTGCTATCGTGCTCCAGGAAGTTTAAAGGTAACTTTAAAGTTAGAATACTCGCATACAGATCCAATTATGATTCTGGTCTTCGGATACGTTAATCCTAAAGACTGGGAACAAAAGTATGTTTTGAATATATGGTAACAATAAATCTAAATTTGTGTGTTCACGGGTCTCTAACATAAGGTTATAAGGCTGAAATGCTTAAAGAACGCAATATCTTGGGAAGTATGAATTTGAAAAAGGTTGACACTATTCTTGGAGAGAAAATATCTAGTGGAACAAATGAGAACCAATAGATGAAAGCACATATCCATAATAATTTTGCTAACCCAGTATTTAATACATTTTGATGCACTATTTGAATATTAATCCAGAACTACTGAATACTTTCTCGAATTGCTCACGTGTAATCTTGATCCATGTCACAATTTGTCCATTGACCAACAGCTTTAAGCAAATTCTATGGACCATGCATAACACAAACACAAAAATTATGGATTCACATTGGAAAATTTTACATGAATACAAATATGAACACCTCATTATTCAATTCATTTCCAGCCCAACTTGGCACCATTTGTGTGCTTGGTGGGTTACTCACACACACGCACATCATTCTTTCCCCTCTCTTCATTCATAACATATAATATAAATTAGGGGTTAAAAAAATCTGTATCTGTGGAGACATCCGTATATATAGGCTATGAAAATGGTCACTAAATATCATATCTGATAAGGTATAGTTACAGATATAGATATATTGTGAAATATCCAGATCTATATCTGCAATATCCGAATATATGTTGATCATATAGTTGCTATCATTGTTATCCTTAAATTAATAAATTTGAGGTTAATTTTGATGATTAGGTCTACATATTAATGATTTCTCTTGCATTATATGAACTATTATTTTTTCCAATATTATCTGGTTTTCTTCTATTCAATTTGTATTGTCATGTGTGTTTGCATTTATATCTGTATCTGTATCTGATTTTAGCAAATATGGTGTGTTTTCCTTGCCAAGGCATATCCGTGTTCGTACTTGTATCTGTGATCGGCAAGCAGATACGGATATGGTAAGTAGCATATCCGTGTTCGTACCCCTATATGCAATTGACAAGCAGATACAGATATGATAAGTATCATATCCGAGTCATATCTGAACCTTTTGAACCCCTAGGCGTAATAAGCAGTTTTTTTTCATCCTTTCATAACATATATAGTGGGTCACTTATGTATTTTGATGATATGTAGCCTTAATTTAAATTTTAAAAATTACTGTTTTTCGTAATTAGTAATATTTTAAATAATTCTAATCTTACAAAATAGCAACCATAAGTTAGACTATAACAAGATTGTTAATAATTATGTATTATTACAACAACCCATGATGTCTGTTGAGTCTCTAGATTATATGGTCTATATTCCGGAACAATATTTTTTTTGTTAGCAAGGAAACTCGAGTCCTTTCTTTTTAAAGTAAACCTGGAGTTTTTTTTTTAATAGGAAAACTCGAGTATTAAAAAAAAAGGAATTCTCGATATCTCTAGACTATGATTTTCGAATGATCAAACACGTTAGAAAAAGTCAGCAATCTAATTTCCGATTAGCATGCACAAATAATAAATGGAAAGAAAAGTCTACCTTCTAAATTTACAATCAGAGCGGAGAGAGGAAATTGGAAACTTAAAAAGAGTAGAAAATTCATCTCGTCCGCCATTAGAGAATCAAGAGAACTCGTGATCCGCATTGAAGAGAGGAGCGACGGAGAGTAGAAAGTGCCCTAGAATTCGAAGAAAATTCATCTCATCTTTGGTTTCCCCCGATTTTTTCTTTTTCATTTTTACGCTCGTAAAATTTTCAGCTACACTTATTCCATGTTGAAAATTTTGCAGGTCTGAAGCATTTTCTTGAGCCGGCGAGATTCTCATAAGAAGAATATGGTGTTTTTTTTTTTGCATTTTCATCACTTACCTATATTCTTGTGTTAATGATAAAGAAGTATTAATTTTAATATTTATCAATTATTATTTTTGTGTAGGACTGGAGTAGCGACAGTGATGGTAGTGATCGTTACAATTGGGGTACCCATGACGCAGATGTAGTACCGGCCTCCAACGGGAGTGCTGGCCCATCGAAAAAAAGTAATATATTATTTCTCTTGATTGAGGAGCAAACATTTTCAACTTATTGACATGTCTTTGATAAAATTGTAATATTGGTCTTAATTCATGATTATAGCCATAGGCACCTTTTCTTGTTAAAGTCGGAATTAATTTGTATATTCTTTTAAATGTTAGTTGGAATAAGTTTTCTAGTGTGATATAAAATGCAGTATTCCGGATCTGGATATCTCATATTGTAATTCATTATTAGTTTTGTTTTTCTTCAATATAATTTTATTATATAAAATTATTTTATTATATAATTATAAAATTATTTTATTATATAAAATTATAACCTCAACTCTCACCAAAATTTTAGAGTTTTGGTGTATGTCAAAGACTTTAAGATGGTATCAAAGCAACCGAATTCAAATCTGGGCCCTCATTCTGTGGGGGAATGTTATTATATGAAATTATAACCTCACCACAACATCATAGTTTTGGTGTAGTGGCAGCGGCTTCAAGATAAAGGGAAGCAATGTGCTTCTATCGTAGTTTGGAATAGATGTTGTATGTTGGTGAGCGTTGTACGAAGGTCCTGTTTAGTTGTGTTGTCGGGTTATTTATGACAAATGCCAATAACGAAATATTCTCTATTCCAGATTTTTTGGTTTGGCTGTGAATATTTCTTCCTCCATTCACTATGGTCACTTCCATTTCTAAGTTTGGAAGCACTGTAGCTTCTTTTTTCCTTCCAACATCTGTGTTTGATGGAGGAAAAACATCTTTGCTTTCCCTTTTTGTTCTTCTAGGCGAAGTCTAGTGGTGGTGAAGAGAACCACGACTCTGGTGATTCTGGCTGGGATGCTGATGAAGGAGAAGTTTGTGCTCATGATGCGGTTTCTGCTCCATCTCCACTGGAGGAGGTAATTGATTCTTTGTCTTGCTTAGTGAGTGGAAAATTTAGATTTACTGTCATAACCAAAAACTTCCACAGGTTCGTGAAGAGTCGAAACATAACTTGTAAGATTCTTAAAGATCAGTTGTCTTCTGGAGAATAATGCATCCAGACTTTTCGTTGTTGTTAAAGTGAAGTAAGCTACTTCCGTAAGATACAGACATAATCCTTTTTCTAGTAGTTCATGACTATGGTGCACCTTTTGTAGGAACTATACGAAGGTGGTCTTGAATTTTAAAATCTGAATAAATGAAGCATTTGTCTTGAATTTTAAAATCTTGAATTTTAAAAACTTCTACAGGTTCCGTAAGAATTCACAATATCAAACCCCTTCTAAAGCCCTCTGTTTTCTCTCTTTTTCTTTCCAGTGTAAGCACTTATTTACTCCAATAGAATAAATCCTCTGAAGTTCTCAATCCAAAAAACATCAGCCCATCCAGGCATCTTTTTGTCAATCTGAAATAAAAAACACTGATTCTTCTCCAAAAAGCCCTCTTTATTCAATTTTCCATTTATTTTTCTTGCAGTGCAGCATACCCCTTTGAATTCATCTTCAAGTTCTCAATCCAAAACAAACAGCGACCACCAACCTATCTTCTACATTATTTCTTCTAAAACAATCCTAGAGAAGTTGTAGGTAGTGTACATTCAAAAGTTATGCAACCACAAAACAATATAGTTGCAAAGCATGTAAAAATGTATCAATCTATCAAACACACAATTCCAAGCCCTTAATCTTCACTGATCAATATCCTATAGAAGTTGTAGACAATGTACATTGACAATTATGCAACCACAATAGTATTAAAGTATTCAAATAAAATAAAAAAGAAACTCTTTTCACTTTTCAACAATGCCACACAACTGATTTCTTCACAAATTAATTCGTTATACTGATGAACAACAAAAATAAAACTCTTCATAAATGTCTGAAACTAAAAATTTCTTCCATATAGAAACATTGTAAGAAAATATCAACTCAATATTCCAATCCCTTGGGGACTTATGGCTGGAGAAACCTAGGTTTCAAACTCAGCACATCACACTCCGAAGTACATTTCAACAGTAAGAAATATGACACTCAGTAACCAAAAAAAAAAAAAAAAAAAGCTGTCTTATTATTATCATCATTTTCCAAAATCCCAAAAACTCAGATGCAGTTCTCATCAATAACTCCCAAAGCAGTCCTCTTCTGTTCCCCCTGCATTAAAAAATAAAACAAAATCAATATAAAATTTCCTTAAAAAATAGAATATTTTGCAGTAAATAAATTAATTAAAAAATAACAATACCTTGTTGTTTATGGTGACCAGAGTCTCCTTGTAAGCAGCCTTGAGCTTACGCAGGCTCATGCTTTGATAGTTCCGCTTCTCCGCCTTAATGGGCCCCACCACTGAAACGGTCAACGAGGTCAAATCTCCGTTCTCTTTGTTGTCGTCGTCCTTACAAATTCCAGTCACAGGCAGCTCTTTTCCCGCGCTTTTATCTGCTGCACTCAGATTCAGATCTCCGACGGCTTCCACTGAGGTCTCGCCGGTGAATTCGCGGGACCCGTCGATCTCCACTGGGACCTCAAGGGTGAGATCATCGATTTCAGCCAAGGTCTCGACGGTTAGACAGTCGTCGTTGCTGGATTCGATGGTAGCCTCTGAGATTTCGGCGGTGAGATTAGATTTCACGGGATCTTGGATCCAATCGGAGTTCAGTGGGATCTCAACGGTGAGATCAGCTTCAGCCGTGGTCTCGACGGTTAGATCATCGTCTTTGCTGGATTCGATGGCTGCCTCTGAGTTTTCGGCGGCGAGATGAGATTTCGCGATATCTTGGATTCCATCGGAGTTCAGTGGGATCTCAACGGTGAGATAATCGGCTTCGGCAGTGGTCTCGACAGTGAGATCATCGTCCTTGTTGGATTCGATGGCTGCCTCTGAGTTTTCGGCGGCGAGATGAGATTTCGCGATATCTTGGATTCCATCGGAGTTCTCTAAGATCTCAACAGTGAGATCATCGATCTCCTCAGGGTCACCAGATTCCATAGCTTTGGCAGTGAGATCGCCATCGTCTTTGCTGGATTCAATTGAAAGCTTTGCGATTTCGTCGGTGAGATCAGATGCGACGAGATCTTGAATTTCATCGGGAGAGATCTGATCGCAGGTGATCGGGATCTCCAAGGTAGGTGTTTGGATGCCTGAATCTTCAATTGATGCCGGCTTCTCATCGGAGATAGGAATTTCTTGAAGCTTGAAGTCTTGATCATCGGAAGCTTCTGGCTTCTCCTCCGATGATTTCTCAAGATCTCCGATCTCTTTTGTGTTGATCTTAGCAACGGGATTTTGCTGAACAGAAGAATCTTGATCTGAGGATATCAGACCTCTGATCGGCGAGTCTTCAAATCCAGGTAAAGCTTCTTCTTGTTTCTTTTCTTTGTTTTGTTCTTCCTTTGGATTGGTCTCTAAAGCTTCTGGCAGAGATTTAGATGTTTCTTCTGATTGATCAGCAGAAATTGGTGCTTCTTTAATCACCTCAACCTCCAAATTCTGTTCTTTTTCACAAACTCTGTCATTGGTTTCTGCAAAGATCAATCTTGCCATCATTAGAACTCTGAATAAAAAAGGAAAAATTAAAAAAAAAAAAATCCTAAAAAGAATTCGCCCTCACCATTTTTTTGGTTATCCTCTTCAGTACAGAGATCAGTCTTCTGATCAACAGCATCCTCACTTTCTTCCACTACTAAAAATCATTGCAAGATTGAATGAGAACAAGCACGTAACATCTAACTTAATAGCCAAGAAAGGAAAACTAGAGTGAAAAATTCTCACCCTTTTCTTTGTTTTGTTCTTCCTCGACATCCTTAGCCAAAGATGCCATCTTTACGGAATCCCCCTTGCCTCCAACTCTCGTGCTCCTCCTCAATCCTCCACTCATCAAATCACCCACTTCTTTCCTCGACGATTGCCTCGTCGTTCTCCTAGTCGCCGGAGTGTTTGAGACCACCTTGATATCTTGCTTTTTGATCGCCCTGCTCCTCGTAGTCGGTGCTTTCGGAGACTCAGCATCCTCGACCATGTCCAAGATTTCAGAAGCTTTGACGGTAACCCTCCGAGACCGAGGCAGCGGGCTCCCTTGCTGCTCGACCTTTCGGGATGCCGTTGTTCTCCGCCCGGTCCTCGGTGGGGCCGGGGACTCGAGGTCCAGTTTCTTGGGGGATTGGAACTGCAGGGATTCTTGAATCTCAGCAAGCCCTTCCACCTGGTAAAATTTTAAAAAAAAAATTGAAATTTGATTTAGTGAAGAAATATGGACAGGAGAAAGGGGGGTTTGGGGTTTGGGATGATTGATTACGGTTTGGAGAGCTTGGAGAGCGTCAGCCATGGCGGCATTGGTCATGTTGGCGGGGATGCGATTCTTCTTGCAGAGGGACTGGAGGTCTCTCCTGGCGAGGGTGTGGAAATCCATGGCGAGTTTTTTTTTCTTTCCTTTTTTGTCTTTGAGAAAAAGACCTGATTTGTTTGAGAGAGCGAAGAGCTGGGACTGGGAAAAAGAGAGAGCAGAGGATGATGATGGGTGAAGGGGATGAGAGATGAATTGTGTATATAAGGGAGAAGAGGTCGGTTTGAAAATATGACCGTTGGAGGGCTCGTGCTGTGGGGTTTTTGAAAATATGACCGTTGGGTTTAAGGGAGAGGAATTTGATTGGATTTGAGCGGCTAGGGTTTTTTTGAATGGACACTGAGCTGGATTTGTGGCATCAAGTGTTTTAATCAGGACCGTTGGATGATGCGCAGGTGCATGCATCAATATCTCTTGTACTCAGGCTCGTAATTAATGGGATTTTTCCTATATTTTGTGGTGAGAACGAGACTGGTCACGTTACAGCACATTTAAATGGAGGAGCTGTATCTACAATTAATCACCCTGCACTAATTAATAATATTTTGCCATATTCTTTCTTTTTTTTTCACATTAGTTAATTTATTATAGAGATATCCAATATTCATGGAAAAAGAGGGGGAGGGTTGAGGTGGGGGGTGGCGCATCAAGTTTTTGTTAAACAGTATGAAAATGTAACAAAATAATCCCTCTTATGTATGATTCAGTTCATATACACTCGGAACATTTTGACGAGTATAATAAGGAGGAAATAGGACCCTCATCTATATCCAACTTTACAAAAATCGTTGTAATTGATTAAGTTCGATCCAACAAAAAAGGGGGGGGGGGGGGGGGGGAGGAAAA
>JBAKGM010000200.1:9549324-9570841 GCA_037177215.1 Asparagus racemosus | reverse complement strand
TGTTCTTGGGTAAGTCCCCCCCCCCCCCCCCCCCCCCGCACACACACACACACAAAACAAAAAAAAAAAACTTTATGTTATAATTATCGAGAATTTGGTCAATATTTAAGAGACTGCACTATCACACGCTGACCATATGAAACTCTCTTTTTTAATAGTTCCATCGAATTTTTACTTGCAAATGTGAGAAAAAAAAAGAGAATATTTTCCTAATTAACGTTTGAATAGAGGGTTTGTGCCTTTTGAAAATAGGAAAAACGAAAAAGGAAAAAAAAAAGAAAAACATCAAATGAAGTTGTGATCATATATAAAAAAATTTGACTTATGAATAGATCGCGAGCTTTTGTTGAACGCGCTAAATTGCACTACCTTTTTGCATAATGGTACACACAAAGATGGTTTGTTGTAAGTTCTTCTAAAAACAATAAAGATAGATTTATTTTATTATTTTTTGGGGATAAATGAGCGTACCGGTTCTCTTCACTCCGAAGGCTTTTAGCAAACAAGAAAAAGGGACTTAGGGACTTGAAATTATTGGCTTCTATAACATGACCACGGCCTTTCTATAAATGGTGCTGGAGAGTAGTCTCCTCTCAAAAACCTTAGAGCAACACCGTTATAGTTATAGGATTTGGATTCCTTCCGACTCTAAAAAATTAATTGACACATCATTACATATAATCACATCAGTTGAATGAACACTTATAACAGTAAACTGATCTCTATCACCTAACATCTTACCCATGACTGACCCCATCAATTTTACCATTAATTACAACTGAGCCCCTTTAAACCGTTACAACATACAGTAATTACATGGATGGGCATTATATCTCTTTATTACTGTATAAATGAGATATGTACAGCAATTACAAGATGGAAGAATGTTCATTATTAAACACTGTACAGAGAGAGCTTCATTTTCAGTGGCCTGGTGTTTCTGTAAACGTTTCACATCCTTACTTCTACTATATCACCATCCTTGAGCTCAGTATGTGGCCAAACAAGCTGGCCATTCACGAGTACTAGTTTTCCATCAAGACCAATCCTATAGGCAGCATCAGCTGCAGTGCTTCCAGATTTCATCCTCATTATATCGCCATTTGGCCAGCGTACTATAGCTACTTCTCCAATAGTTCCAGAATTGGATTTATCTCGCCTCGTTTCTCTAGTTGATACTCTGCCTCGAACTTGCTCTTCCCATTGAAGCATCGTCCTCAGCAAACTCACCTATTCATCATAAAGAACTAAGATTAAGGACGAACGCAGCCGATATGATGTCACTTTGCATGGAAATAAGAGACTACTGCATCCTCTAGTTTCAAGATTATTCAGCATGCGAGTCTTTCACAAGGTTATGTCATAGACTCATATACAAAGGGCATGCTAATAAAAGAGTTAAATAATTGACTGAAGAAACAAAATACAGGCATAAACAAACATAAGACCACAAATAAGTTTTTGATGTACCTCCAGCATTTCATTTGAACCACTAGTTTGTGTTAGTAACCAAAATTAGGATCTTTGTCGATCAATAGTAAAGCATGTGATAAATATTAGTACAGCAAGTAACAAAGAGAAGAGAGACTCACAAACAGTCCATCTCTTAGACTATAATCATTCCTGTAATAACAATACTACATTACATGGGCATAGCAAAAGTTTGTGGTAAATAGTAGGTAAAGCAGACAAGAAAAAAATCGCTTCTCAGGCATGCCTAGCTAATAAACATGTAGTCAAAATTCAGCATCCATTATTTCAGTAGACAAGCAGGAACTCAACAGAAAATCTGCAAGAAATTATATAAAAAAGCTATAGGCATATAGAACTTACCGCACACCTAAAACAATGCACAAGGTACACGGAGGATGAAATGCAAGAGTACACTTGTGAGATTTAAAGTGTTGCACTTTTGTGTTGCATCTTTGATGAAGTGCCAGAAAGGATAATGCAGTTGGAGAAATCTATGAAGGACAGTTCGGTTTAATCAGTAGTTGGGATACTCCACCAACAGGTTGGAGTGAAAATAGATTGATAATCAACAGTCAGACGCCACATGGTTGGATAATAATAAAAGAAGGGCTGTGGTGCTTGGCTTGAGGAAAGAACAAACTAGAAAGATCAATACAGTAATATCTGTAATGGCAGAAACAAATCTCATGATAATAAGGAAGTCAATTGGAATAGGAATGGTAGATGTTGGCTTTGATTTGGGACTGTTTGGTTATTTGAAAGATCAAGAAGACCTTGGAAAAACACTACCAAATGTAATGGGGAAGGAAAAGCACTGCCATTATTGCTTCCATGCTTTTCCTCCCACTTTCTAACTTTAAATCTTGAAATGGGTTAGAAAGAAACTAATGACATGGCAGACTCTCCTTCACTCCCCGCCTTTTTTTTAACCACAGAACTTGCATGTTTTCAGTAGCCAAACTTCTACCTTTCCCATGGCAAATGAAAAGTTTTCTACTTCCTGTGCAATTAGATGTAACCAAACAGCCCCACCTGAACATGAAGTGATTGTAATACACACGACGCAAGAAAGTTTTGGCACCAGGAACAGTGAATAAATATATTTGTCAACAATTAAGCTGGTACTTCCCAACATAATTAAATTTTTATATAAACAAATACTATAATAGAACTCTTAGCATATAACTCCTTGTGCTTTTGTCATTAATATAAAGAACTCTTAGTAATTTGCCAAGTAATCCTCCTGTTTTGTCAAAATATTTTGATAACACTTAGTGAAAAACTTCTTTGTTGAAGTTGTTTTTAAAAATGCAAATACCTTATCAATATATAGATTGACAAAAGTTCTACGACTATCTAGAAATGAGCCAGAGCTTTTTTATATATCTAGGAGAGAATTTGAAGTTATATGCTAAAATAAACTCACTAGAATGACAATTCATTTGATGTACAAACTAGAGAACATTAACCGACATGGAACTGTGCTTAACTGAGCGCAATACATAAAAATTAGTTATTTTTAAAATTGCAGGACATTTTTTTTCTCGCTCTACCTGGGTGCAAATGAGTTGCTGGGCTACTGACCTTGTTATTGATCCCATTTTTGAAACGAGTGGAAGAGTAAGAGTCCAGGCTTGCCCTTTCAGAGTAGTCTGCAGCTGAAGGAGCAGGTAAAATAGTTCTTCCCTCAGATACAGCAGACACAATCATCCAGTATTCGGATTCCTCCTGCTCTGTTAGATCTATTATCTGTATGAAGGTGGGTAACATCCGCTGAAATTGATCTTGCTAGAAAAAGAAGAAGAAGAAGAAGAAGCATTCTGATCAGATATTTAACCACTGTTTGACATCCAATCAATACCAGAACAAATTTTTAAGGACAGAGATTATCACTTCATAATAATGCATATGCATGGTCTGCCGAAAACTAGAGCTAGAAAAAGTATATTATTGGGCTGCATCCACGGGGACAATCTAAATAGTAGTACCAGTGTTTTCACAATTTCAACAGTGCTTGAAAGGATGTATAAGACAAGATTCTTCTCTGAAATCTTAGTTACTGTTCTTACTGACTAATAAGTAATGATGAAGAGAAATATAGGAATACACCCTCTTCTGTGAAATCTTAATGAGACTATTGTTTCCTAAATAACTGATTATCAATCATGTCAAAACAGAAAAATGAGATATTGGTTAAAAGAAAACTATTAAAATATTACTAGTAGAGTAAAAAACTCCTGCTACAGGAGAGCAAACCTATTTCTCCAATAGCTTATCACATCTGAGCTCTCGTACATTTTCTCATGGATAAGAAAATCAATGGCAAAACCTGTATCTACTGAAACCAACTTCTAGAGTGATCAATGCCATTATTAAGGACCAAACATCTCTAATTCTCATCATTAAAATTTATGGTCAATTACAAGAAAAGATACATTATCCTCTCCTTGTACCTGCCAAGACCTAGTAAATATCTAGTTAAAATGATCTTTCTACAAATAATGATATCCAGCATATAAATGCAACTTTTCTTATGCTTAAGTTGTTCGTGTAGCAAGCACCTTATGGAATATCCCATCTTGGCATAGTGTGTACTTCTCAAGGCATGTACACCAATCACCATGGCCTGGTGCAAACCACCACTGATCAGAGACCTGAAATATCAAATTTCCTTCAGAGGCCAAACCAAGATAGATACGACACAAACTTGCAACACAAATTTACTGAGTAAATGCATGAGCATTATAAGAAATCCAGAGCACCAGATAATTTTCAACAGGAGGATACATAGCATATACACATAACATCAAGTATCACCGTCATACACAAAATAAGGGGTTACTTGATATGACCACTTGGCTAACAGAGCTAGAACTGATGGATAACAGAAACATAACAAAGGTCATATGACAAATACCAGGAGGTAGATATTTACTGACAAACTTTGAGTAAAATAACTAATGGCAGATAATCCTTATTGCAACTTTCTTAATGTCTTGTGGTCTCTATCAGTGGCGGATCCACAAAACTTTGTTAGGGGGGCGGACGATAAGTATCTAGTGACCTAAAAATAAAACTATTTTATTATAAAAGTATAGTAGCTGATGGGAATGCAATCAGTACATTTTATCGGCTTCATGGCATTATATTTTAAAACTTTTCCAACTAGTTGCTCACTTTCTGTTGCACTCAGTACACTTTATCATATGACGGAGTGCAAATTTTTAATACAACGGGGGCAGACTATAATTTTAGAAAGCCTTGAGAAGCAATTTTAAATTTGCTAGGGGTGCAATTGCACCCCTAAGACCCAAGTGGATCCGCCTGTGGTCTCAATCCACTGGATTTGTCTCGCTTTATGCAATGTGACGAATATGACACCAAAGCAAATATAAATACCTAATCATGGAGTAATCTTGCAAAACATGGATATATGAACATGTAGGTTTCAGTATATTACCCACGTGCTTCCCCAGAATCACTTATTTACAACTTAAATTATAAAATACCAAATTTAGCAATAAAACTCATTATAGAGTGCCAATGAGGATTACAAAATGCAAATTGTAGAACTTTTCGGTTTCAGGATATAAATGCTTTGTAGAATAGTGCATATCCAGATACTGAGGGTTAGAACAAAGGTGCCTTTAAAAGAAGGTTTTCTTCTCATGGCCATAACTCGAGCCACGCAATTAAATGCAGCCCCAGTTGGTTAAGGAGCTCACCTCAAAGTCAATAAAGCTTCACCCAAAAAAAAAAGACCAAGTTTTGCAAGACTGATACTTGTTAAAAAAGATAATATTATACCAACTGGTTTTACTTCATCAATATGTGGAACAGGATCTGAACAGTTGCAGCTTGTGAATTTATTGGTGAATTGTGAGAGAACAATAATGTCCCCACCATGCAAAATCAGTGTGTGGATAGAATCAAGTTTTTGGATTTGAAATTTACAATTGGCTTTATAACTGAAAATAAATATGAAGCAGACCTTTTTATAAAGCCTAGCATAAGCTTCCCAACGCTTCTTCTGGAATGAAGATCTTCTTTCCGCTACTGCTTCAGAAGCTTCAAGAGCAAAACTCACTGCAACTAGAAGCTCCCTTCCACCCTTATCTACCCTGTGCAAACAGAGCTCTATTATATAAGAGATATATCCACCTACGAGTACCTAATTGCAATTACGGCGAGGTTTTGCTGAACCTGACAATGACCGCTGCAAGTAAATGACTACCCTCTACTCTAAGAACAGGATGGCCCGGTTTTATAGAACCATACTTCTGGTAAATATCATGTTGCAAATAACCTTCATGCTCTAAACTGTTACTTTGGAAGGAAGATGCACTGATCTTATCATCATATTTGCTGCTTGTAGTTTCCCCCTTATTCTCCTTATATAACCAATGGGCGGCAAGTCCAAACTCAGCATTGGCATGCATCATCTTCAAAGAAAAGAAAAAAAAAACCATTATCATATGAAACTCTAAATTTCTACCAGATAAAAATAATTTGCATGGGTAGCTTCTGATTTATGAACTTCTTACCTGTGTTCTTATTTGTACCTCTAAAGGTGAGCCATCAGGACCCTGCACAGCTGTATGAAGAGACTGAAACGACAAGCAGGTTAGGGCCAATGTTTGATGATGAATGAATTGCACTTTGAGTTAGAATCCACTCCTCAGTGTGAAAATGGTAAGAAATAAGGAAAAAAGTGTTTGGAAATCTAGAACTTCCCTTCTAGTCATAAAAATATAATGATGTACTGCATTTTACTGGGATATCCAAGAAAAAATAAATTCTACAGGAAAATTTTGGCCAAAAACATCTAGTGCAGAAGTTTGCCTAAAAAACTCTTCATTTTGACAATAAAGGCAATGTGATTATTTGATTAATCAACTTAACATCAGAGGAAATAACAATCACCTGATAACCACTCGACTTAGGATTGATAATGTAGTCATCAAATTCACCATCAATTGGAGTCCAGAGCCTACATAATGAATCAGCATCAAATCACGCAGGTCAACGCAATGATGGCTGATCTATAAAGGATTAACAACTATTACATCCATCCAGAGACTTTTCCAAGCATAAATTGATAAGGGGATGACACAAGTAGTGTTATTGCTTTTGCACGAGCATAGTTCAAACATTTTATGATGCACTAGACATGGGAAAATATTAACTTTCTCAATACATCAAACATTTCAACTCAAGCACAATGTTACAGTAATCCTAAAGCAAAAACAAAAATGAGATTGATTGAACTATTTTGGCAGAAAGGGTGGAGCCATAAAAGAAAATCTATCTGCTTCCTTGAGGCAAAGGACATTAGATTAACTTGGAAAATATTATCAATAATATAATCTCAGACATCCTAAGCTGCACGGTTACAGGACACGGCAAATTTGTAAAAGGTAGGGTATGGCTACATGGCTGAAAATCATGGGATATTATCATAATTCTGAGCTATATATGTAAACAACGCTTTTAATTGTAGCTCTTAAGGCTGAAATAAACTCGACCCTTATCCGACAAGTTACGAAAATGGATGTAAAGTGTCGGATATATATCCAAAAAATGTATGACAGATGCTTTAAATGAAACGTGCATTGTATAACTAAGTACATGTCTGAATATATACATACATATATTTAAGGAGTGTCCAAGAAGTGTCAAGCACGGGTATGAGTCCATATTAGAAGTACCCAGGTAACCTAGGTTACTCGGACACGGCATTTTGGGTGCAGTTTGGACACGGATTCTCCGCGGACACGCCATGGGCACGTATGGTTCAAAGAAAACCCCGATTTCCCCATTTACTTACACCATAAATTAGTTTCTTTGGTAATATCGGGTTCAAAACTAATCGGTTTTTTAACACGAAAACTGACACCCGTCACTTAAATATTTGAAAAATACTCATTGTGTAATCCCATGTGATCAAAACTAAACTTTTGTTGTTAAACCTTATTCTTAGTTTGATTTAACACGATCCTTAATTGGTATAGATAATAGAAAGAAACATATAAAATGTTACAGGTACTTTAATTCAATATTCGATCTAATGTAGATTATATATAGACAATTAGACACACACATACACAACACACACACACACACACACACATAGTCGTGTCCCTGTATCCCACAGTTTACAAATTTGCCGTGTCCCGTGTCCGTATCTGTGTCCGTGTCCACACCCGTGTCCGTGCTACCTAGCAGGTAACGTAGCAGACATCCCATAAAAAATTGGCTTGGCTGTACAGCACAATTCTAAATTGAAATGCTAATATAAGCAATTTAACCAAATGTTACAACCATTTGACAGAGTCGATTCAATACAAGTTCATGGGATGAGCAAATTACGTGCGGTATGCACTTTGCTAGCATGGAGAATATTATAGAACCAGAATGACTGCATATATTTGATCTCGGAGGTTCAAAAAGTGCTTAGAGAATGAAAAATATTATCAGTTACCTGTGGACAATGTCAAGAAGACTATAGCAGCTCTTAATGGCAGGTCCATGGAGTGTTCCATTCCTGTCCCCCACGACAACTCTTAATGCCCGAGCATCGTAAACGTGTCTAATGCTAACATCTTTCCTTTTCATCTGTTAAGAAAATAATGTAGAAGAACTGAAGTTACAAAATGAAAGCACATAGCTGTGCAACAGATATAAATATAGCCATTAGGCATTGGTATTTAAGGGAAAACATTTGGTTTAACATTATGAAGAATAATCTATTTGAATCATTTTGGCACTGAAAGTAACAGAAAAGTTAAAACAATAAGGAAAATAATATGAGCTTTATTTTCATGAACTTGGCAAAAGTATGTGGATGAGAGTGGTAATGTGTTGAATGGTAAATAACAGTTGTAAAGACAAAGCATACTGAAAGAAAAATGATGAGTGCAGGAAAAAATCTCCCAGTGCGGTCAACAGGCCTACACAGCACTTGAGCGATAAGGGAATATATAGTTTTATAGTGCATATATAGAATCCCTAGCGTAATGGCATAGAATATGTACACTAAGGAAGGAATAGCCAGAGGAGTCTGCCTATGTTTGTACCATAATCACCTAAGAGAATCCCACAAAAAAATGTAGGACATATTGATATAGTTTAATCGAGTTCAAAACTCACTGAACTTTCTAGTTGACAATAACAAAAATTAACTTATCTGATTTTTTTCCCTTTTCCTTATTTAAAGTAACTAGCCATTAACAACTGTAATTTTGATTTCTATAACTCTTTTCATATTTGGATAAAAAGAAACAAACTTTGAGAGATTTTGCACTAAACTTCCCTAGGTTTTTAATACACATGATTACAACTAACACCCACCAGTATTTATTTATATGATTTCAAGTAACTTCTATTTACTTTGCGTGAAAGAAAAAGGGTACCGAATGGTAGTTGGACCCAAATAAAGAAAAGTAGAAAAAGAAATTTCACCAGAACCCAAATATCTCTAATATGTGAAAAAAAAGGAATAGGGGAGAATCATACGGCAAAGAACCACTTTCTGAAACACACTATAACTTACAAATGCCAGATCTTGCTACTTACAAAAAATTGAAATACCTTGCAATAGATACTGTATATGCTTTTAAGTCGACTAGACAGAGTTACTTCCATCCCTGGAATATAACTGCATAGAGTCATTGAAGGGGGAAAAACAGATTAGTCATTGCAACGATGGACTAACGTCTACTCCTAATATTTGCATACAATCTTCCATACAAGACCATATTTGTACAACATGGCAGGTGTCCTCAGTGTAGAGTATGAGGTTATATGTTCTGTTAGTTATTTATTTTTATTTTTAATAAGGAGCACTCAGAAAGTAAAATATCATCCTTAATGAATAGCATAGAGAATTATTTTCAGTTTGGCTCCTTAATAGAAGGTCATCCTTAATAAAAGTTCCAACATATCATCGTTGGCATGCTACATTACATGGATATATAAACAGGTGACTAAACTCGACAAGAGTTGCATTCAGATTCTCTTAGTACGTATAATTTCTGACTTCGTCATGAGATATAACTGAGGTTTTAAGCTAAGCATAGCTTTTCTAGAAAATGCAACATGAGCTAAAACAAGTTCTGCAACAAGTCATAAATGTTCAGTTGTTTTTCAACTTTAACTACTAAATGGGGCACGTTACTACTCACGAGTTCGATATTAGTAATTCCCTCTCAAGTGCTTCCTCACAAACCACTAAAGATTCTAGTGCAATGACAGCATCGATTACCACCTTGGGCATATTTTGTGAAGTTTGTAAAAAGTTCCTGTGGTTATTAAGAAAGTTAGTGCGCTTTTGGCGATCCAGCAACAGATCAAATGGCCATACAGCCTGCAAAAGATCCTGCAGATAAAATTGATACGAGGATTAAGGTCAGAAATTAATAATTGATAGAAGACAAGAAAAATGTCAGTACTGTGGAGATAATAATAGCATGGAAGAAACTAGTCTATGCAAAAATACCAATTAAAATCAGCTTACTAGAAATTGAGTTAGAGACAAGACCATTATATTTCAAGTTGATGTCTATGAGGAATCAACATACAGGAAGGAAGATGCCAAAATTTTCAATTGAAATCATAATTAATCAAAATATTTCATAAGTATATTTACATGTATTCTCCACTCATAATAATAACCACATTAGATACAGAATTTTGAGAACTAAATGGAATTGTTATGCCACGAGTTATTCACTATTCGTCCAAAACCTTAATAAATTGCCGTGATATACCTCTCACCTGTATGTTATCCCTCCCATAGCTGGAAGTAGGCCGATCATAATTGGAAACTACATTGGTGTCCTCCAGCTCTAAATGACAGTCAGACTTAAGTGATAGTCTTCTAAAACTTTTTACCCTGTTGACAGGATTCCACATTGAGGCAAGCTCAGCTCGCATCTTCCGAAACACATGTGGCTGCATAAATAAATAAACTATTGATGTTTTTTGTTTGATAGTTGTAACAATAATTAATAAAGCAAACTTGTGATACAAGTAGAAAGAATCATATATTCATATCATGGAAAATTTATTTATATACTGTAACATTGATGGTATAATAAAAAGGGAAGGAGAGAAAGTTTTTAATGAATTTGCTTATTAGAAGTTCTATAGTTCCAGAAAGAATTTACATATGCTTATCAGAAGATTCAGAACGATTGATGGTATGCTTCCCCATAAATTTAGACATTTATAATACTACTGCATCATATTAGTTCAATTTTACATTTTGGTATAGTGGCAATGTATGCTATATTTTATTATAAGTTATAATACTACTGCATCATATTAGTTTCATTTTACATTTTGGTATAGTGGCGATGTATGCTATATTTTATTAGAAGTTATATAGGTCGACACCTTTAGTTACCTAAGGAGGACACGTGAACACTCTAATGCACAGATCATTACCTACTATTTATATCTTTTATTTAGAAACTCTTTTCCCATATAGGAGTGCTTTTATTTGTTAAGAATTTACCTTTAACCTTCTATTCAGATTGTGAAATTGATAGGGAATTCATCTATTTTTAATCTGAGTTAACTTAGGTTACTAATGAATTTAGTTTCCCTTGTTTAAATTTGAGTCGAAGACTCTGCTTAGTTTCTGTTAGTTGAACGGAGGACATTAATTTCAGCTGATATCATCATCCGAAATCTCTGGATTTTTTTTATCATCATCTGAAATCTCTGGATTTTTTCAATATTCTCACCAATTCCTTTCTTCAACCTTCTAACCCCTCTTCTCTTCCTCAAATTTCTTCTCTCCTCAAAACCAATTCTCTACAAGACGTACCTTGGTCACGTGTGTGCACACTTACATAGCATTACCATATACCAGAAACAACATGTCAAATCTATATGTAAGTTTAACACATTTGCCACAACTAACTTTTGTTTTAAAGTACAGCACAGATGGTCCATACTATTTAATCTCCACTCTCATTATAAAAAATTCATATAAATTGCGACTTATGGTCAGGAGATGTCTATACATACTTTTGATAGTGAACGCAGTGTGTACGTTTGTGTTTATCTCTCTCTGGTTGTATATGTACTTATGAGTTGGATATACAGCACTAGGTCTATCAACTTTCCCTTTCTCATATATTATTTCTTTGTTTGAGAGAATTGCCTGCATCAAGTGACTTCTCCAGATTTATTGATAGCCTCTTTTTTTGTGTCCTTTCCTTCAAGAATTCTCAATCATTTAGAGGGTTGTTGTGGTGAGTATGGAGAAGTTTGTTGGGAGAAGTTTGTTGAAGCCTATGTTGCATGGGTACAGGTATGGGTAGGGGTTTCGGTATGGGTACGAGACACAGCAAATTTGTAAAAGGTAGGGAAAGGGGACACGGCTATATATATATTTATATACACATATACACATATTATATTACTGGAATTAATAATTTATAGGAGAACAAGGATGATAACTAAAATTCCTATAATAATTTTTTGTTTCTTTTATTATGTGGATTATAAATTGGAAAATCACTAGTTTTCAAACTAGACATCCAAACGACCCTTCAAAATCATAATTCAGAAGTTGAACTATGTCCAACGAGTTTCAAGAAAAGGATGTGAAGTGTAGGATATATGTCCAAAAAAAAAGTGACAAGTGTTTTAAATTAAAACATGTATTGTATAATTGAGTACATGCCCGAATAAATATATGCATATATGCAAGGAGTTTGGGTACGGGAAAGTGTCGGGTACGGGTACGGCTTCAGATTAGAAGTACCCATGTAACATAGGTTGAAGCTCTTTCCTTGGCTATGCTTTCCTTCAGGATGTCTCAACAACTTAAAGAGGTTCGATGTCAATTGCAGTCTGTAGAGGGAAATTTGTCGAAGTATTTATGAACAAGTTTAAAGGTTGATTTCAACCTGCACTGTTAATGATTCCATTCTGATGGGAAAAGACTATATGATGACAATACATGTACATGTGCATATTGGGCGGCAGAGATTTCACTCTGATGGCAAAAGTGCATGCACAGACATATTTACAGATAGGCGGAGAAAAGAAAAAAAAAGTTTAAATTACGAATAATTATAACAGAAACAAGTTATTAGTCTTTGAAATGAGTGAAGGATGATAGTTTTGTCTGTTAATAAATATTGTACTACGAGGGATAAGAACTTCTAATGTTCTGATAAAGAAAATGTTTAATGAAACCTAAATTCGAGCATCATATACTTTACCAAAGTAACTACAGGCTAAGGAGAAATCATATTACACTTCAGTGATCATAAATTGTCAAAAACAGAATGAAGGCATCAGTTATATCAAAACCAAAAACAGGATGTATCAGAAACAATTCTTCTGTGAAAACCAGTGAAGGCATCATTTCTATCTAAAATATCTTTTCCTACAAGAACTCAATGGATTAAAACCAAGATAAATTAGATAAACAGACCTGGAGAACAGCAAAGCATAGATCTTCCAGTTCTGCTTTTAAAGCCCAAATCCCCAGTCTTGATGCAAGAGAGCACCATACAGCCAACGTCTCTTGAGCGACTGCTTGTGCTTTAGGTACTGACAGAGCATAACTGAAAGATAGGCAAAGAGGAGGGCAAAACTCAGCATGTTCGGGAATTCGCTGAACTCATGAAAAGACGAAATATAAACATATATCCCCATTCAATAGCTTTTAAGTATCGTCACTCATCAGTTTCAGCTGGTATGCAAAGATGACAAAGTTTTGAAAGCTAAGTATGATATGACTTGACCTAAGATATTACTAAAAACCTAAGTCGCATGCAAACAGGTATGGGTACCTGTACGGATGCCGGAATGGATGCCAGTACGGGTCAGGACACGACAAATTTGTGAAATATAGGGTACGGGGACACGGCTACATATATATTGAAATTAATAATTTGCATGAGATCATTATTATTTTTTTATTCATGTGCTATTTTAATTTAAATTCCTATCATATTTTAAAATTTCTTTTATTATGTTGATTATTATAAATTGGAACTGCTCATTTTTTAACTAGACACTCAAACCACCCACTAGACACTCAAACCACCCATTTAAATCAAAGTTTTAAACTTGGGTATGGAATGATCAAACCCGACACATGTCCAACGAGTTTCAAGAAATGGACATGAAGTGTAGGCTATAAGTTCAAGTATATGACAAGTATTTTAAATTAAGACATATATCACATACTTGAGTACATGTTTGAATAAATGTATGCATATATCTAAGGAGTGTCCATGAAGTTTGGGTAAGGGTACGTGTCTGGTACAGGTATAGCTTCATGGTAGAAGTACCTGGCTAAAAACTGAAAAGTATACTGTTATCTACTGCAGATATGAGGGATGTTAAGTATAAGCTACGAAGAGAATTGAACGGATTTAGAATTTGTATAAAGGGGAGGGAAATGTGATATCCAATTTAATGCAACTTACCATAAAAGGTTTGTCTCATATCCCCACAAGAATCTTAGGAGGAAATATGTATTTTTAGTCAACATAACATACAATCCTTGCAAGGAGAGCTGCACCAGCTGTTTGCAAGCTAAATTACTTGTTTTACTTGTCTTTTGGATAAAAAATCACTTAATAAAATTTTAACATATTTTAATAAATGTGTGTAATATGTTTGGCATTCATAAATCCAATATCTTTCATATGAACTGCTGAAAGATCTCTCTTCAAGGCCTCAAATTCCATGGTGCAGTCTGTCACCTGTTTTTTTTTTTTTTTTAACTTTTACCAATTTTGATGCTGTAAACGGCGTTTTGTTATGTTCGGATCTCAATTAGAGAGATTAAGGAGCTACAGGGATTTTAATGAGAATATTGTTGAGAGGGAAGGATTGTTAGGTTTTTTTTTTAGTTGGGTGGTTGGGGTGATTAGGATTGTGGTGTTGACTTTCAAGGAGAAGACAGCAGAAGGTTTGATGGAGAGACAAGAAGAGGGAACATACCAGTAGGAGCAAATGTTTAAGACCCTGAAAATTGGGGGGTCAAGTACTAAACATGATGATTTGAGAGACATTTTCTAAATGTGAATGATTCGAGGGTTGTACATCAAGCAATCCTTTAATAACTAAACATCAGTTGCACGATTAATATGGAGGATGAATCTCAATAGGTTGGTCAGCGATCCAGGTTTATGGTATATGGTAATTAAACTGACCAATGAGCAATAAAATTTAACAAATTTAGAACTCTTATACAATATGTACTTCATAGGTAGATGAGCACTTTTGAGGATCAAGACAATCAACAACCAAGGTCCAAAATCTCGATATCTGTGCCAGTTTTGGCTCAGAATGTTTGATCAACATCAAAAATTTTAATGGTTTCAGTAGTTTCCAGTCAGGATAGTGGGATTATTGCCACAGCCAGCTTTAAAAAACAACAGGAATTTTTAGACTGACAAATACTAAACATGATTGATAATGTTGGTAATGCTTAAAGCCTTAAACTATTGGGAAAAGTACTTACAGAATTGGAAATGTATTGAGTATGAAATAAGTGTAGCAATTCCTAAACTATTAGGAAAAGTACTTACAGAATTGGAAATGTATTGAGTATGAAATTAGTGTAGCAATTACGTATATGCCAGTCTCAACCGGGGAAATATAAAGATATTCTATAAATGTATTGAAGGCAAGATTGATTAGAGGATATGCTTAAATATGACATAGATAAATGACTTACTAACCAGTTCACTAACCGAAATATAAAAAGCGTTTGGAGATTTTGATAAAAGCATACATGGTTCTCATGTTATGCAGCCTATCTGCAAGCTTGATTAGGACAACACGAGGATCGTCAACCATGCCCAAGAGCATAACTCGTAAATTATTTGCCTAGAGAGACCACATGTAGAACTTATCAGAGAAGCAAAAGAAAATACCAAATTAACCAGTATTTACAGTGGCCATATACTCAAGTTAAACAGATAATACGAAATGAAATTCACATTAGCCATATATTCTCGTGAACACCTAAACTCCTTCACAAATCACAACTATCATACCACATGGTATCAGAACACAAATAATGGGTATCATAGGCACAAAGCATGTACATGATTAATATGAGCAGAAAACAATTGAAAGAAAATGATCAATTGACACTGGAAACCAGTTGGGCAGGAACTAATGTCAGATGTAGTTGATTGCATACTATATCGCTCATGCTCTACAGCATTAAAACCAAACACAAGAAATTGCTTTTTTTCTCCACGCTCACGACAGCTTTTATGACAAAACAACAGGAATTCTTTCCTGCAGAAAGATCTTCTGTACCAAATTTGATGCTTCATAGATCAATTAGAATGATCAATTGTCTATGACTAAAAGATTTGAAATAACAGAATATGTGCAGGAATTCTCAATGGAAGAGAAAAGAAACTGATAATTTTCTTAAAAGAAGAATAACTACAGAGTCATTGCCTCCAAATTCCAAAAGCTAACTTATCAGTACCAAGTCCTCCAGAAGCCAGACCAAAGAAGAGGAAAATCACATCTATTGGCTCAGTTTTCTTAAATAAAGAGGAAACTAAATTTCAGCATTCAAATCAAAGAAATAAGGACACTTAGATAAAACAAACATAACGTAATAACCTTTAATAAAATAGTGCTACAGTACCAGATTACTTTTTACGGTGTAGCATAGCACCTTGGGTTACAGTCCCCATACTGTATATTATTTCCTCTCCTCTTCATTATCCAGAAATGTGAAAAAATCCTTCCTTGTCCGGCCTTGCTTATCCTAAGTCAAACCAAATCCTTTAAAGAAAAATAGCTACAGAATTCGACTTAAATCATTTATAGGTTCGACCAAGCACCTCCCAGTCTGCTTGGTCCAATGTTGTTTTTTTCTATTGTGGATAATTGTGTGCATTCTGTTGTCAATATGTATACAACTGACACGAGACAATGTCCTTAATACTCAGGAAGAAAAGCATAGTAACACTATTACTTATTACCAACTTTCACATTCAAGGGAAACTCCATACTATCTTGAAGTAGGAGATCTGGACTTGATTTATTGAAAACCATCAGACAATTTAAGAGAATATGATACTATGAGGTTGATGAGAAAACAAAAAAATATTAGTTTCTGTAAAAACCCATCCCCCTCACCCCCCCACCCCCCCAACCCACACACAACAAACAAACAACCAACCAACCAACCCAAAAGAATGAAAAAAACAAGAAAAAAAGATAAAATTGCACATGAACCACGTGAATATGTGCATTGGCGCACAAACCATAGACGTTATTTCTTAAGAGACTCCTCACAATCTTCCAACTTGGTTCAAATTCTGTCTATTAACAAAATACTTCTTTTACACAATACATCAACCATGTGATTATTAATGATATATACCCCATTACTATAACCCATTAATATGTAACATATCATCAATGTAAGAGAAAAAGAAGCAAAGGTTTGGTTAATAGTGCAATTAGAAAAGGACCCTAACCTCTTCAGGAGTAAGTGCACTTCTACTTATACTTTTTCTTCGATGTCTTCGCAGTAGCTGCACCACATAAGAATAAACAAAAATTAGATCTGATTTACATAAACAAGGAAATGAAATCATATGTACATAAAAGACTAAGAAAAAAATTGGTTGTATGCGCACAGAAAAAAATTTCACAAATTGGAGAGGTTTCTACAAAGGTTCCAGATGTAAAAAAAGAAGATTCCCCTAGCACAATGCAAGCTAAAATACAAATTATAGTTAGTTGAACTTTATACTGACTGCGAGCTAATGCAATAAAAGACCTTTTTAAAAAAAAGAGACAAAGGTAAGTAGTAACTATCTTTACACCATATTACAATGCATATCAGGATATGACATCTGCCTTCATTTTCGCTCATTTTCTAAAGAAAGATGGGGTCAGTTAGTAAAGATGAGAAAGATCATCATATATGCCTCCATTATTTTATTATCTACCTCATTTAAAGGTAAGAAGCTTCAGGTGCAGTTTGCACTTTTGCAAAGATAAACATTAAATTGTTTGGCTGCTTTTCAAATAAAAGTTAGCCTGTTGCCATAGACTGATAGCTGTAGACTTGTATCAAGTCGAACTGCCCTATCATATTTTTTGTCATATAAAACTCCACAGATTGAAGTGTTTGGCGCCCGCAAACACAAATAGAGAAATAGACACACACGTGCACACAGAGAGACAGACAGACAGACACTGTGGGGGTTTTTTTTTTTTTTTTGGGAGGGGGGGATGATTCTCCACCAAGAGGAGGAATCTCCGCCCACTTTCTCTCAACCCTTAAATTTTAATAATCATAATTCACAATTTGTAAATAGGACGTAAATTACAGTACTAGTCATTGCCTCATTGGTTATGCAACTCGAGTGCAACTCTCCAAAAGTTGAATGGTCTAAGAAAGAGATTTATGGGCAAAAACAGGGTGAAGATTATTTGCATTTTACATATTTAATATAATTTTAATCTTGTAAAGAAAAAAAGGATGAGTTATATAACGAGAACATGTTTAGTAATGCATCCATTATGCAATAAAAGGGTTGCATAATAAATATTTAGTACAATTATTATTATTATGCTTATACATATTTATGTAATTTTGATTTTGCAATCAAATCAACTGAAATGAAAAATTGTACCTTTTGGTCCAAAAGAAAGCAAATAAAATGACACTCCCAAATCTTTACTAATAAATGTCAATATAATTCTAAGCAATATAACAAATATCTCATGCTTAAAATTTCTAAGTTTCTTCATAACTGGAAGTAAAATTTCTACAAAGTAGTATATTTTCAGGCCATACCTGATTTATGTAGCTTAATTTTGAAACTCCAGCAACTAAATGAGCTACATCTTCACCAAAATGCTTTTCTATGCTACTCAAATTTTCAAAAGTGTCATCAATCACATCATGAAGAATTCCAGCTATAACAGTGTCCACAGCCTGTACACGAACAAAGCAAAGAAAGGAAAGAGGAAAAAAAAGGAAATGTAGGAAATTAGTCACACGACTAGTTTTCAAGAATTTTCACATTACGTAGTTGTAAATATATGCTAAGACTTGGAACAAGATCACGCCTAATAGATTATCGAGAGATGAACATAGTTGTAAATATATGCTAAGTCTTGGAACAAGATCACGCTTAATAGATTATCGAGAAATGAACATACTCGTTTGCCACTTGATGGTACCAAAGCAGCTAAAATCTTTCCTGTATGGATACAATGTGTAACATAAGGTTCCCCTGTCTTCCTTAATTGGCCACAGTGAGCTTTTCTCGCAAACGCAATAGCCTTTTGCACCTGAAATAAAGGAGAGTGACATGTTAAAGATGAAAACAACATGTGCAAGTATAAGGGAGGCTGCATAGTAAACCTCAGTATCATTGAAGATTGGATACCCAGTTACATCTACTCCATCAACTATGAAAGAATCTGCAGGACAAAATCAATCATAAGAGAAAATGAATAAGTAATGAGCATTGTTTACCATGTCCTTTAACAAATGGGATTAACTGTACTTGTGACAGAATCGATGAAGAGAAGTAATGAAAGACATCATCAAATAAGCTGGAATAAGATTATGATGTGATAAACAAAAGCAGGTAGGACATTTAACTATTGAGGCCTCAAGAACCACCTTTTGAAACAAGGCTATCAACTTAGACCCATAACTGGTCAAGACAAATACATGCCTTGCAGCAGTGCTTGATATCTAGTTGGACAGGACAACAAATACCTGGATAAAGCATTTGTTGAGTTTTTCTATCACCAGTATGGAAAATTATGGAGCCTCGCCTTGGAGTCTCACTACCCAGTCAGCCACTAATACTCTAGTTGTTACTGACAGGAAGCAGAAGAACTTGAATACTCTCCAGATACTGTATTAAAACAATAAACTACAAAACTGGGGATTGCTTTACTTGAATACTTTCTTCTTCTATACATAACCACCTACAGTGGTGATTTCAATTCAACCCATAGATATTATCTAAATCTAAATAGGAGAAACTATAGGATGGAAGAGTTGAAATAAATAACAAGCATAAAAAATAGGTCAGTATCTAGTCTGACTTCTTAATCACTATAATCTCAGTCAGTATCTAGTCTAACTTCTTAATCACTATAATCTCAGTCAATCAATCTATAGAAAAACAATCGACATTCTACTTTAAGGAAGAAGGGTTGTTAATCATGATGGTTGAAACAAGAGGCGAAAATTAACTGTTAGAAGTAGGGGTGGAAAATGGGTTGGGTGGGTCCGACCCAGCCCGTTTAAATTTGACCCGACCTCTTTAACTTTGCCCCAACCCGACCCATTTAATAATCGGGTTACCCGACCCGACCCGTTTATCAAATGGGTTACCCGACCTGACCCGTTTAACAAAAATCAAATTCAAAACTACCTCCAAACCCTTGTAACTCCCTAACCTAAAGTATAGATCATGCTTTCAACAAATAATAAAACACACAGATGATGAGGGCAATATTGTAATTCCGTGCCTCTTATATCTCTCCTCAAAATCGCTCAGAAAGTACTAATTGTTTGTTAACTTTTTGTCATTACTCTAGAGAGAGAAAGTAATAATTACACACAATCCAAGAACTCATCTTCCTCTTTCCCTTCTCCTTCCTCATTAATCAATGGAGCTCCTTCATCTCCTCTAGCAAGAGAATCCCAAATCCAATCGAGCCAAGCAAAGATCTATGTTGTTACTCATTGGTAGCCGACGGGCCGAGGAAAGCCCGTCACCACCGCTCATAGAACCTGCACGCTGTGGGTTAGGGTTTGCAGAAGAAATAAATGGGTTGAGAGCTTTGTATGAAATGGGTCTTTAAATAGGTCATAATAGGGTTGACCCATATAACCGGGTCGACCGGATAATAACCCATACCCATATATGTCAACCCGTACCCGTTAATAACGGGTCAGGTCGGGTCGGGTTGACGGGTCAGGTCATATATTGCCATCCCTAGTTAGAACTGGTAGTTGATTGAAACCCTTCCACAGAACATGACATCATTAACATCAAATAAGGAATCTACACTCAAGTTCCGTCAGTTCCATGATTCAAGCTTGCCACAAAGAAGTTTTTTTTTTTTTTTCCTTTTTCTTGCCATCTCAGATAGGTGAAACGGTCTATTACAATTGCCACAAAGAAGTTGTACGTGGGATTCTGTCAAAACTACATGCAACGGTTAACAACTTCCCTAGTCGATGTATAAGAAAAAAAAGTTCTTTCGTATTTTATTTATATTTTTCTCTTCGATTTTATCCACAGGAAGAGAAGGGTAAAATCTCAAACACTTTCAATTATCTCTGAAGGAGATGAATACTTTGATTTTGATTTGGAAAAGGTGCCCTCCAACTGAACATGCAAATCTTATTATGATCTATTATCCCCAAAATGTATAGAAACAAAATTTCCAATACTTTCGATAAAACACTTTACCTATGCATCAAAGCGATCAAAAGTTCTGCACTTGTACATTATTTGAGTCGATTTTTTGGCAACAAAATGCATGGGTGACAAAAGAGTTAGAAATTTCCATTTCTAGATATTTTACGGGTAGTAAATCATACTTACTGGTGTGTACTTTTAGGTACATCTTCCAATATAAAAGGAAAGTATTTGCTTCATGGATACTCCTAAAAGTAGGCTCTCCAACAGGTACAATACCGACCTTGACCTCCTCTTCCAAATCGAAACAATTCAACATCTCCACCTCCAAACAACATCTTGTGAAACAATTTCAGCATTAACTCTTGCAAGTTATCGTCAAACCATGGGCATTCAACTTTCCTCCATTAAAATTCAATAAAATACAGTAGTATAATATCAAAATTGGATTTTTTTAAATAAATCAACAAAGAAACAACCATGGAATTTTAAATTCTCTAGTTTATATAGGAGTTAACGAGAATGGAAAATACCCTTTTCCTGTCCTCAATTTCAACCACTAAACAAACGAACACACGAAAGTTGCTTACTTGCTTTTTAAGGAGTTGTTAGACATCATA
>JBAKGM010000200.1:9510413-9527191 GCA_037177215.1 Asparagus racemosus | reverse complement strand
TTGAGAAGAAAGTCAGACACCCAAAATTCAAGGTTATTTTATTTGTTACACCATTAAGAAACTATAATTCACTCTCGGTAGGAAGAATGACATTTTTGATATTTAATGTTATTTCATAATCCTATATACCTTTACAATTACAAGTTCCATACATGTCGTTGGTATTAGATGTGTTAATAACAAATAGAGCCAAACAAATTATTAAAAATTTAACTCACTATAGTCTCCTGGATTAATATATCTCAGGACTATAGTGAGTTAAATTAGTCCCAGGATAAAATAAGTCCATAATCGAAACATGGCCGTATAGTTATAGCACGGGCTAAGGGTTAATTGCGGATAGAACCCTTGTACTGTCACCCAGTTGTGGATATACCCCTTGTATTTCTATTGTGGATATACACCCCAGTCCCCACCCACCCCAGTGAATTTTGTTGACTATTTTACCCTCAAAGAAAGAGAAATTTTATTTTATTTGGCAAATATACGTCCAGAGGGTAAAGAATCAAAAGATTTTCACTCACGGGGGTCTCCGTAATTGGATGATTAAAAGGGGTCCATCCGAAACAATAGTTCTACAGTGGGCCTACCGGAAACAAACTCTTATAGTAAATGTTTTTTATCTATCACCTTTGATAGGATTCCTTCATTGTGCCACGTAGTATCTTGTATTCATCTTATTGCACAACCAAAGGGAATATATTGTCCATAGGAGTTCAACAATGTGGTAAGTAGCTAAAGTATCAGGCAGGTAATATGAATGTTTAAAAGTGCTTTCCAGCAGTTTAACATAGACCAAGATATGAGCCATGATAAGTATTTTTGAAGTGAAGGCAGGAACAGGACAAGGCAAATCACCGAAGTAAATGAAACAGAAACAAATAGGACAACCTATTCCCCGGAAAAAAAGTAACTGGCAAGGCGTTCTAATGTGATTGTTTTATCAAATAACAAATGCTCAAACTATCTCATTAATGCCATCAAGCAAAACTTCTCCGAGCCAAAAGGAAGCAGAAGGTGCACATCTTTAATGATATTGGTTTTTGGCATGGGAACTGAGCAAGATAAGAGACATCGAGTAGTGTGGTACTAACAGAGCAGACTTAGTTGGATCACTATTTGGAGTGTGGCATGCTTGAAGCAAGGGTCATATGTATACGTGGATACATACATCATTTGTTTCCTTCTTTGATCAATTCTTTTCAATATGGGTCGAATAAACCCTTTCCTTTACTCATTTACTGTTTCTTCTGTAATATTTATGCTGGTTACCTATTTTGGAGACCACATGTGAATCTTTGCAATCTGAGGGCGGGAAGTGGGGACTGGGGAGTACAAGGATGAGAGTCTAGAGAGTAAAAACAGCTATGACTCTGGTGAGACTAAAAAGAGTTTACTAGCACTGGAATATGACAGCATTTTTTTGTAGGAAAATTTAGACTATATCATTATCTAACAAGAATAAAAATGAAAAACAAAGGGAGCAGTACCTTCACGCTTTCGAGCTTCTTCCTCTTCCTGCTGCTTGGCCAGCCTCTCTTCCTCAGACTTCAAATAAAAAAGCAGCTTCCTTTTTATCTCTCTTTCACGCTTCCTTGATGCAATTACCTGGTTGATTCGATCCTCTCTCTCTTTCTTCAGACGACTAAACTCAGACTCACGACGGCTGACAATTCGTTCCTGAAAAATAACCTAGGTACAAAAAAGATAGATATTTAGCTGATCGGTCATAACTATTTCAATGTCTATTGACAAAAACAGAAATGCCAAATGTTGTAGCACATAATTCCGTCTTAGGCAGAAGACAAGAAATCAAGACATTTAGCTCGCATTTCCATGTCACCAGATAAAAGAAGGCAACTTGGAAGCAAAAACAAGAAGGAAAAAGATACTATTAATTACTTTAAGACACCCCTCTCCCCAGAGCCCATCTTACTGAGCAAAATAACGAAAAGAAGCTACAAAAGCATACTTAAGTGAGCCAATCAATTGGATAGTATTAATTACTTTAAGAGACAGAAAAGCTATAGTGTGTGTGTGTGTACAGAGAGAGAGAGAGAGGGAGGGAGAGAGAGAGAGAATAATGAGTATGCTTGGTACCAAGCACAAAATTAGCGTTTGGTAGTGAGGTGGCTCATTCTCATCCACTTATTTAAAGGGAAGACAATATTCACATGGGTTCACATAGGTTGGATAATTGAATGAGTGGATGAGAAGTGGTCACCTCACTACCAAGCACCAAATTGGTGCTTGGTACCAAGCATACCCATTATTCTCATATATTAACTTATTACAAATAAAATAAATTCAGCATCACTGACAATGAGCCTAATGGGTGTTTTGTACTCTAGTCCTAAACTAAGGATGCATGTGCTAACAGTTGAAAGATAGAAAAAGTTTGTTAGCTATCTAGCAAATGAAACCTTACAAAGAGAGGTTAGCATATCAAAAGGATAAGAGACTTACACAAAAAAGCAGTTAAAGTACAAACTTCACAATCCTCTACCTATGATATGAACACTTACTACATTTCTAGGCACCCCGTCTCTCCTCCAACAATCTCTATCGTGACACTATAGATTGTGGAGCCACACGAAAGGCGTCAAACAAATTTAAAATGATCATTTGTTCTAAACGAACCCTGGAAGAACACAGACATGAATTGCACAGATCAATAGTCGTCCTGCAGCTGCTATAATCGATTCATGGGCATGATGTTGCTAATTGATTGATGGACTCAAGATGCACTGTTGCTAAGTAAAGGAAATCTTACCAACCAAGTTACTAGAAAGTATGGATCAAACCATCATTGTTGTTTTGATTGAGAACTTGTTCAACCTATATTTTTTTCGGTAGCAACACTCCTAAGCTTCAGACGGAAACAAGAAGAATGTACCAGTGTACCCTAAAAAAGGTGGTACCTCCAGAGGCTTCGTAATAATATCTCATTCAGATGAAGCACATACAAATTACAAAGAGATACAAAAGAACAGGGGTTGCCATCACATAGAACCTATTTGGTATAACTAAGGGGAATTTAAACATAAAAAATTTACAAACCAAGTACAAATGCATAGAGGTACCGATTTTAGATGACTAATGCCAAACAAAGACATAAAAATTAAGATAACCAGCTAAAGACTCCATAAGCCACAAATATTCAAGGACCTTAAACCAATGTGTAAACAAGCTATACTAACCTTATTCTCCAAGATCCTTGAAAGTCTATTCTTTTCTTGGAGATCGCCAGCATGGTGCTGCCTGCTCAACTCAATCTCTTTCTGCGAAAAGCACAATGGCTTTAACAATATATTGATAAATGAAAGGAAAATAAATTGTGTACAACAAGGAAACAATCATAGAGCAAACCCGCTGCTCGCGTTCATGAAGAATTTGCTCCTCCAGAAGGCGCTGTTGGAATGCCTGCTCTATCAGTGGTGCCTCTTCTTCCCTTTTTGCACGTTCCAGGTAATCCATTGTTTTAGCTAGCTTCTGAAGCTTCTTTTCCATCTCGTGACGCTCCTTAAGTTGTTCACTTAAGGCCATCTCAATAAGGGTTTGCTTTGTGACTTTCTCCTGAGGATTTACAACAGAAATACCTCAGTAACTAATGAAGAAATGGTCAAAGAAAATGTCATCAAACAGTAGCCTATATTAAGATAAATTGGGAAGCCTATCAGAAGATAAAATGGAAAAGGATACACCAAAAGTGGGGCGCCAAAGACTTTAGACGGGACTTGAACAGGAAATAAAATATTAAAACAGCAAATTTCAGAGGAAATAAATAAAAAATCATACTAATTAATAAATCATTTACAGTAGCTTAGTGCCTACTTTAGCAATGACCAACGGTAGGGAAGAATATAACAGATTAGGAAAAAATTTCAGCTTGAAGTAAACTCAGAAGTATAAAAATGCACGCGGGAGCCTTGGAAGTATAAATTAGATTCATATACCCTAAAGGAGATTAAAGAAAGGAATCTTAAAGAGTCAAGAGAGAATTTCAATTAAGGAACAACAAGAAGCTGCAGTAAACAATCAGTGACCAGTCCCCACTCAAACAAGCAACTTTTACCATCATCCAACAATCAACCAGCTGCAGATATTAACAGACTTGGATTAAAGAACAAGGACAAGGCATGACTAGCTTACCCCCTCGAGCATAGTCTTCTTTATCTTTTTATTCTTCTTAGCTTCAAGAAATAAGGCCTGAGCATCTTGATATTCTTTTTCCTCTATTTCACGACGAATTCTCTGCTCCATTCGTTTGTTATATTCAGTGGCAAGTCGCTTCTGTTCTGCTTCCTCAGTTATCTTCTGAAGTTTCATTTTCTTTGATTCTTCTTCTTTTTCCTAAATAATTCACGTTGCCTCTTTAGTATTCAAATGTGTCTTCAGGTAAAAGAAAAGGTTATCAGCTATATATACCATTTCTAGCATCTGGCGTTCATGTTCTTCCTTGCGCTTTTCAATAATGGATTTCCTGGCAAGTAGCCTTTTGTGTTCCTTGTCAACAATGTCCGCTAAACCATATAGGTTATCACCAAGCTTTGATTGCTTCTTTACTGGTGGATATATCAGGCTCCTTGCTTTGTTGAGAGAGTCAGCAAGAACAGTTAGGTGATTGCAGATCTTGTCAGATTCAATGTCCTTGAACAGGGGAAAAAACATATTCACAACTTATCAGAAACTAAAATTGGAGAATAGTGAATCAAATGTTGGTGATGCTATTTTACTTCTTCAAAGCATGGTGTAAGTTACTAAGTTTGAGTACAAAATATCATTCCTACATAAGAATAACAGCAGCATTGAACATGAAAATTATAGTGATGACAGGGTGTTGATGGTCACTATTTATAAAGTTAGGGGGTGATAGGATATAAAGACTTCATCCATAACAACCTTGCATAGAACAAAAAACATGCCTTTAAGCACGTTTGGCAAATGGTCAAAGTCGCTTATGAGCCACTTTTGTGGCTTATAAGCCATTTTGAGACGTTTGGCAAGTGGCTTATTTTAGCTTATAATCCACCAAAAAATAAGCTAGGGTACACTAGCTTATTTTTTGGTGGACGAGCCATGAGGTTTGATAAAGTAAAAGACAAGTATACCCCTTATGACTTCACAAAATCCATGGCCTCATTAAATAACTCACCACCAACCCCATGTCTTTTCTGGTCATTTGAACAACAATGATGGATTATAATCCACCAATTTGCCAAAAACTCTACTACTATGATGCAAAGTTCTCAAACATGCTCTTAGTACACAAATCCTAACTATGAAAAACTTGGTTGCCTTTCATTGTTTCTGCTCGACATATCTTATACACCGTCAGATTTATCTAGATGACTAGCCTCTACGTCCAAGTATCATAGATGTGATCTATGCTCAGTGATATTTTCCTACTTAAACAGAGAGACATGTATAAACACTCAGAAGAATGCAACTTCTAGAAGGATAATTCCAGATGTATGCCAAACCTTCAAAACCAGTTTCATCCATGCAATTTCAATAAAATGTCTTAAACAACAAGCTTACTGGTTGCTTGAACACATCTTTAAACAATTTGAATATAGAGACAATAGATTGGACTTCGAATACAAATTGATTATCAAAGAAGAATGAACCTTATAGAACAGGTAATGTTAGATGACCTTCTGCATGACTGCTGGTTATCTTCATTGTCATTATACTGTCAATATACTCATCAGCAATTCTAATGAATAACTTATCAGCTAAAAAAACTATAATAAACAATTGTGTTCCAGTGTATCAGAGACTTAGAACCACATTATCTATTGTGAGACCTACAGCAGTATAATTCTATACGAGTAAAATATACGTATGATTAAATGACTAATTATCTCACTTTTTTGAGGAGAAAAAGGCATGAAACTAAAATCTATAAGCAAAATATCAAATTATGAAGTGACTTCAGGACCTGGAAATTTTAGCATTCAATAAAATCCATATTCACAACCTAAAACAGATGAATTAACACAGTCTGACACAGTGGAGTAGAGACCAAATTTATAAGATTGAAAACTTATCCTTCAACAAAACCAGAAAAAGAACATATAACTCTTGAGATGCAGAGATAACTTATTTAGTAAGAGAAACCACAATATGATCATAAACCAAGACACTTAACATGTTCTCATAAATATGAGAAAATGCACGAAACAAAGTAAATAAGATGCAAAACATTAAGACTATTGAACAGATAATTTGCTGTGCGTACACACCTCATTACCAAAGACAACAGCACCCCTCCGATGGTCAACTTTAACAGCTATGAAATTATATTTTACGGCATCAACTGAAATCTTTTCCACGACTGGAAAGTCAAAGAATGGGATCATCTTTGATAGCACCTCAACCTTCACCGACTGAAAAACCTGTGAGACCTGAAGAAGAAAGGGAGAGTTTGCAAATAAATCTAGATATATCCCCAAAGAAAACATAGTGTAATGCAATAGTACATTTTACATGTAAACCCTGATTACATTAAATTAATAATAACCTTCTACTCTCCAAAGGTCACTGATAATTGCACTCATAACTTAGGCCCTCTGTTTCCATAGAAGTAACTTTTATGTATGTACCAACTGATATGATCCCATACCATACGCAAACTTACCCCCTCCATTTAAATGAAAGTAAATTTAATGTACACACCAATTGATATGATTACATAACAAATAACCTCCATATGACCATGGGTCTATCGGTTGAACTCTTATTTTCCAGAAGTACCAACAAAATAGAAATATGAAATGCACTTTTTATGTACAGAGACTTAGGACTGTAATAAGAGATGATAGAAAACTAGATAATAAGTGCCATTCACATGAAATGTTGCACAGCAGTTAACGCAAGCCTACGTTACACAGATACTGGTGCGGGTGGCGACACGGACAGGGGTGCAGATACAGGACATTGCAAAATTGTAAAAGTTAGGATACGGGGACACGGCTATATACATACATATCAAAATTAATAATCTACATGAGACTGATTGTTTTTCATTCACATGTTATAAGAACTAAAATCCTCATACCATTTTTATGTTTCGTTTATCGAGTAATTATAAATTGACAAACTACTTGTTTTGAACTAGATATCCAAACGACCCTTTAAAAACATACTTATGAACTAGGTATGTGCTAAAACAAACCTGTCCCGAGTCCAATGAGTAGCATAATTTGAGGTGAAGTGTACGATATACATTCAAGAAGTGTATCACAAGCATTTTGAACTAAAGCGTGTGTTACATAATTAAATATATGTCTGAAAATGTATGTATATATTCAAGAAATGTCCAAGGAGTGTCGGACACGAACAAGGACACGGATAGGGAAGCCTAGATGAAGTGTCCGGATAACCTAGTTGCATGCCAATGTCAAGGCATGCCATTGGAGTGAGGCCACTAAAATGCATCAAGCCTACTAACAGGTATCCAGTAAAAGCATCTCTACAAAATTAACACAGTAATATGTACCTGTTGTAATACTCTCAAAGTTGTCAGTTTTTCTAGGGCAGGAACATATTGTGATAGTTGCACTTCTGGAACAGAGGAGGCAGAGGAGAGTTTGCCGCCAAGCTTGGAAATCTTGGTAAGCAAAGGCTGTGCTTTTGATGCAAGATCTAGTGGAAGGAATTCGTGTTCCAAGAGATTGTAGAGATCTTTCACTTCTTGTGAGACGCATGTCATTACTCCTTTGGACGCCTGTAGAAAAATTAGAAGATTTTTATACACACAAAAAACTAGCTAGTAAAGTAACGTTTATCGAATGTTAAAGGAAACTATGCCAAATAATAATAGCTGAGCTTTCCACGATTAGCAGTGGCCATTTACTAACATTCACAAGAAAAGGCTCACTGCACCCCTGGCACGATAAACTCTAACATAAATCTCACTGCAATACTGCTTATGCCAGTTGGCAACAGGATAAACTTATGCCAGTTGGCAACAGGATAAACTACATAAACAACAAAGCAAATACAAACTTAAACAAATAATGAGCTATACAATCTAACAATAAACTTACTGCAATACTGCTTATGCCAGTTGGCAACGGGATAAACTTAAAACAATAATGCAATATAATCTTAAACTAGTAATAAACCAACAATATAGACTAATACTTGAAAATACAAAGCAAAGAAACAGTGGCTCTCATGTCTCAAGAATTCAGCAGTATGGTGAGGCTAGTCAACTGGGCACAGAAACAATCTATCATCAAATTAAGGTTACAGTTATGTAAGACATCCAGTATTAAAATCAGGTCATTGTCTAAGACAGCTCTAGATTTGCTATCCCCTTATGTTTATGTATTACAAGCATAGTTACACAGTACACAGTACGTAGCGGGTCACAGTACGAATTCGGGTGCACAATTCGCCACTTAGAAAATTTGAATTCGTTAGGTGGTAGCTTGCTTCGGTATGCAAGTTCGGTTAGTGGTACATTGTAAATTTTTTTCGAATGCGCTTAAAGTTTTCCAAAATATATAGTAGAAAACTAGAAAGCTAATTACGAATTTTAATATTTTTTTCATACAAAATACTTAAAATACTTCTTTTTGGAGTTTGTTTCTTTGTTTTGTTTTTTTTTTTCACAGAGCTCGTTTTAGGATCATGGTTTGGTTTTACATTTAATTAACATATGCATCTAGTTACAGTAAAGTCATGGGCTCATACACTCTATTGTGTGTCCCTTCACTTAATTGCACACATTGCATTGCGTCTTGTGCAAATGCACTTAAAGAGACTTTGCATATAGCATATTTGTAAGTGGTATGCCAATTTTGGGGAACCGGTTCGTGTATCGGAGGGAATTGGTTCGCAAATGTACCGGGAATCGGTTCGCAAATGCACCGGGAATCGGTTCGCATGAACTGTACGACAGTTCGAGGGGGATCCGGGGAATCTCGCAACAATGATTACAAGATAAGTAAATGCAGTATAGCTATCAGAAACAAAATAGTAAAATACTGCTCAATGCAGTAAAAACAAACTAAACATATGCATATTAAAAGTAGCATGTATGTTTGGAATCATACCAATTCGTTGAGGAGCGATGAGCGTGAAAGCTGCAAAAATAGAAGTATCCTATATGTTATAATGGCAAAATCTTACAGAGACTGATACAATTAGTAAAAAGATCAAACTGAAAGTAACTTACAAGTTCTCTGCTCTCTCTTTTAGGATCTGGATTAAATCCAATCAAACTAGACATGCGAAAATTGCGCTCTTTCTCATTTTCAAGTTCCAAATGTGAAGCTCCATGCTTATGGTCATATGGAGTCACTGAAAGAGCAGCTAATAAAACTGATGATGCTATCAGTTGCAAGTCTTTTTGTGTCAAATTTTTGTTGTAGCTTTTCTGCAAAGTGAAGAGCTTCAGCCATGCATAGGCATGGTAAAGGTGATTATCCGCGACCCAAAATATCTCAGTTAGCTTAGCATAGTATACAACCATCAAGGAAGGCTTGGGGGTTTTCTTCACCATGGTCATCAAACCATGAATATCCTCCACAGAGCGGAAAGCTTCCTGCATAATAACAACAGCAATCATGCTACAACAATAAAGAGACTTCACTTGGCAAACATATAAAGCATGGAGTTGCTGCATGACAAACCTGCCATAGAGACAAATCTGTCGCTATCTTGAGTTGCTCTACTCTTGTATCTAAGTAAAGCTGCAAACTTTCGGGAGCTGTCAGATCAGGCCTATCTCTTTGATCCCGGTACTTATTTAAGTTTGCAAGATGGTTTCTTATAATTTCGCATAATCTCCGGAACTCAGTGGTCCTCTTGTACTGCTTACAGAATTGAAATGCTCGATGTGCTGTCATCTACAAACCAAAAGTAAATAGGCATGATATGCTAGCTAGAAACTGATCATTTGACCAAGAACTTTCAATTGTTCCTTCATTAAGGCCATTATTTCAAGGTACCAATATTTTGTATGCAAAAAGCAAAAGTAAGATTATGGAAAGCTTACACGGTCATGCATCAAGAGATTATTAAGAAAATATTGTGATATATGAGAAATCTCATAATTTCACCAAAAGTAATTTCTAGGTATCAAATTCGAAACATGGAGTCCAGTGAGCATAGCCTGTTAAGTAGTCAAGAGTCAAGACGCTCAGTGAATAAGAGAAATCTGGTGTAACAAATTGTAACAAAGTCTTTTGAAGGAAACTAGGAATCAAAGGTCAAACGTTCCTAGTCAAAGACACCCTTCCACTTCAAAGACAACCAAACAATAAAAGACCAGCAACATTGAAAATTTACAAATTACAACCACATATCTATTGAGTAGATGTAATCATGACTTACAGCATATAATGCTTCCAACTTAGAGTTGTTGCGCAAAATCTCAAGCACAGTCCTATAGGTTTCCCAAAGAAACTTGAACCACGGAGTCACGAGCTCTCTGTCAGATCTATCCTTCCCTTTCTCCCCACTCACGTAACTCAGCATCAGGTCTTCTGGTCTCTTATCAGCTTCAAGATCCTCAACATCAAGAGCATCTTCCAGAGCCTGTGCCTGGCTGCGAGCCTGTTCAGCCTTCTCAGTAGAGAGATGCATGAAATGCTTAATCACCTCTTCCAGAGAGCCGACATTCACTTGTTGGCACACAATACGGTACTGAATAAGCCCATCTTTTGCAAATCTGCCTCTTCTCATGTCGACACAGAGCTCTACATACTTGAACATGATCCTTTCAAGGTTCTTCTGCCATGCTCGGTACCTCTTTGATGTAATGAGGTCGTGGAGTGCTTGCAAGGCTGCTTGCTTTTGACCAACATTTATGAGTTCTGAACTCAAAAGGCAAAGAAATAACAAAATTAGTTACCTTCTGCAAACCGAAGTAAACAATATACATGCAGAATAAATTTTAAAAACTTTTTACCCGTTCTACAAACTGACAACTACAAAAATTAAAATCATTAGCACAATTCGCAAAGCAGGAATTTAAAAACTAAGAGGTATTTGCACTTTAGCACCCCAAAGCTTCAACCTTTCATAACTTTGATGCCATAAAGTTCTATTCTGACAATTTCATACGCCAAAGAGCAAAAAAGTTGCCGTTAATTATGCTCAAGGACATCAACATAGAAAAGTGAATGAAAACAGGTTTTCTTATCAAATTTCAGTTTCTTTCAGTTTGGGGAAAGTAAGAAACAAAGCTAGGGATTTGGGGTATCAAATCCTTAAAATAGAACTTCAGGAATTTAAGAAAGGCTGAACCTTTGGGTATTTAACTACAAATAAACCTAGAACTAGTAAAGCAAACAAAACCCAATTTCCTACACTGGAGAAGCAAAGATCAATTTTTTTTTAAGAAATTGCACTGTGAAATATCCAGTATAGTTTATCCATCAAACAAACAATGACAAAATCAAATTGTCGCCAAAAAGATTCTTAATTTGTAAGAGAACTGACCTTCAGCGCGCTTCAACGCGTTCTCAGGCTTCGCAAACTGAGCCATGATCACCCAAAAAGATCAAATTACGCCTGCTAAAGCTCAGCAGGCGCAATCAACACCTGTAATCACAAGATCAAAAATTTCGCTCATTTCATTGGATTACAAGACCTAGCAGAAAAATTAGCAAGAAAAGTGTGAAATTGTAAATCTAGGGTTTCGATTTGCGAACCGTTTGAATGAGGATCGAAGGGTAATTTTGGGGGAATCCAAAACCCTAGAAAACGCAGCGCCGAAGAATGAGTGTAGAGAGGAGAGAGAAACAGCTGACATTGCTAGGTTTTATATGAGTGCCTCATAGGATGTGAACGGGTCGGGTTCATGAATATCGTAATTAGGATCCGATAAGACAATTGCACTTGGGTTCGGATCCAAATTCAAGTTTTATCTATTATGTTCGCACTTTGTATGGGGCTCGCTTGTAAGTTGTAACTCCTTAATGGGTTTGTTTAGATTTCAGTCCCTTACATATTCCACAATTTGATATTAATCTCTCAGATGCAAGGCTAGAGGGGGGTGAATAAGATTGCTACAACTTTTCAACTAAACTCAGATTATGTAGTGAAAATAAAATATGTGAAAAACTAAAAGCAACCAACACAAGAACACACGAGATTTTTATAGTGGTTCGGATCAAAATCACACGTCCACTCTTCCTTCTCTTGAAGGGTCTTCTTTACTTTGACCAGAGTTATCCCTAAATCACAAACTAGTTCAGTAGGCTTTACAAACAGAACCCTGAAATCTACCTGAAACCATTCAGGATACCCAATTCTTCACAATGACCAGAAGAAACCCAGTCCTAGCTAATCACACTCAACTACCCTGGCTTGAACACGCCAACCCTCTATTACCCCGGCTTGAGTACGCTGTCAAACTCACGAGTTTGTAACACAAAACCAACCAAAATGATTAAAGCACAACTAGAAAAATCTTACATCTGTTTTATCAAATCGTCCTTCAATTTGATTGAAGTGTAGATTTGGAAGAACGATGATGATAATGAAGTCTAAGGGCAGCACTCCTTGAAGGTTGATGATCAAATGATGAAGAACGACGTCGAGGATGCGATTGACGAGGCATTGGGGGATAAAAAGCTCTCCTTGTTTTCAAAACTCAAACCCCAGATCACCTCCAATTGATAATCTCTTCTTCCTCTCTCTTTGTCTTATGTAGAGCCCACAATAGACTATGATTGCATTAAAAAGAAGTCCTCTAATCAGTGTTGAATAGGAGATTAAATCTGTAATCAAACAGTTGAGATTGAATCTGGAAATCTACCAAAACGCGTCTAAACCATCGATGGTTAATGCCGATCATCAATTGTTCCCTATAGTCCATCAATTTTTCAAATTCTAGTTTCTGAAATTCACAGATTGTTAACTGTAGTCCATTGATGGTTGAAGCGATCATCGATGGTTCGATTTCTCATTTCTGAAAAATACAAATTGTTGATTGTAGTCCATCGATGATCTATGTACCATCGATGATTGCCTCATGACCATCGATGATTAATGAATAAAATCAACTGTTCATGTTGATTTTAGCATTGTTTTGAGCTGAAACTTTTTCGTACATGTTTATTCCTGAATATATCATCTCACAAACTTATTAGTACCAAATGAGAGTTTGTTATTAATCAAACAAGAGATATTGCATAAACAATATTCTTCCCGAACAAAGTTCTAACAGAATTGTTTACCACTATAGAAGACGAAGAATGCGAGTTTTTAGAATTTTAGCTTGGGGGTTTTGGATTTAAACTGTTTGTAAAAGTTTTACAAAATGATGTGATTAAACATAACTAGAGACATAATTAGAACTTCAATCAAAAGTTAGATGTAAGGGAATATTCCCTTCAGACTAACATAAGTCAACTAGAGGGACCAAATTGCAAGTTTATTTATGATATGAGAGACCTATTAGAATTTTTAACGGATTTGAAGGATTAATAAAAGATTCTCCTTGAAATTTTATTTAAATGAATTGAATAGAAAAAAACCAAATCTGGCTTTTTTTTAAAAAAACTCATTTATTTAATGAGGCCAAGTAGGGCCGAGTCCTTCACGAGAGAAATCTATGGGCCCGAAGAAATACCTCACACTTCACCCATGCATAATAATCTTCATTTCATAAAGAGATATAGGCATGTCCAAACGGGCCAGCCCGGCCTGGCCTGGCTTGGAAATCCGGGTCCGAGCCGGGCAAAATGGAATTTCAAGAGTAATTAAAATATGCAAAATTTTGACAAAAATTCAATTATATTATAATCATTTATAATTCTACAATTTGTAAATACAAATATCATAGAAATTAAGATGATAAAAAATAAATTTTTATTATTAATCACTAACAATTATAATTTTTTAAAAAATTTGTCGCATCACAATAAATGAATACATCCCAACTAGGTTGGCACCTACTCATCTATATCACTATAATTTGCAACTCTTTCCAAAATAATTTATCACAAATTTAAATCTAAGATATAAAAATTACAAACTACTTTCTACTCTCTATCTCCTATCATCAACTCATTAAGTTTATCTTCAATATTAGCTATCCGGTCGATACCTTGAGTTCTCTTCTCGGACCTCCACCAACCTTATAGGCACATTACTGCCTGTAAGGTAGAAGGATCTAGAGATATGTTGTGATCATCGATCAAACATCCTGATCTGCTGAATGCGAATTCCGAGGGTACTGTAGAAACATGCATTGTTAGTAAGTCACGAGTCATGATGGAAAGTATAGGATATGAACTATTCTATATACTCTCCACCATTGCAAAATATCGAAATCAACATTATTTTGAGATTTAACTAAAGGTGCAACTAAATATTATTCAATTTCAAAAATTTCACTTGATGATGATCCAGATCCAGATCCACGACTACTACCAAATAGCCTCGCTATAATCGATTGCCTATTAAAAATCTTACCTTTGCCCCATCTTGAACTTATAGAAGCTGTAGGTTGAGGTGTACTTACACCATATCTACCTGCATACTCATCAAATAATATTTGAAAATAATATATAATAGTGTTATGATGAGTAAGAGCAGTAATAGTCTGACCATCATCAGTGTCTATTATCATGTTCTCATACAAAGAATTTAACAAAATTTGAATTGTGTCGTAGTTCCAAGGACCGAGGCTACTGGAGGTAGATGATTGAGAAAGTAGAGATTGATGGATGTCTCCTTGAGACGTTGTTGCTTGAGCTTTGTTGTGTTTTTCTAAATGGCGTTTGAGGTGGTTGATTCCACTCTTATGATGAGTTTCAAAAATATGGTCACACAACGCACATTTGGCCTTCTGGGTGAGAAGTTTTCCATGTTGATCCCTGGTGACTTCTATCTTCTCAAAAAAATTCCGCACATCAGATCTTGGCCTTTTAGGAGCTCTAAGTGTTGGATCATTACCACCGGATTCGGGATCAACATCTGTAGTAGGAGGAGTAGCTGTAGGGGTAGTAGGAGGAGTAGCTGTAGTGGGAGTAGGACTCATTTCGGTGTTGGCAGTCGGAATTTGCACTTCATGATCGGAGGAGAGTATAAGAGAGAATAAGAGAGTATTAGAGACTATAAGAGAGTATTAGAGAGAAGTAGATGAGTTTGGGATGAGAAAATCAAATGAAAACCCTCTCTATTTATAGAGGCAGCCTCCTAACCAAATGATCAAAATACCCTCAAATTTTAGTTATTTTTTGACTATTTTTGGGGGTATTTTGGTCAAATGACCAAAAATAGCCGTTATCAACTATTTTCTCAGCCCGAACCGGGCCGGGTTCGTGCCATCCGGTCTAACGGTCATTTTTTTATCATTAGACTGGGCCGGGTCTGGGTGGTCCGGTCCAACGGTCATTTTTTTATCATTAGACCGGGCCGGGTTCGGGTGGTTCGGTCCAATGGGTAATTTTTTGCATGTTGGATCAGGTCTAAACCCGGGCCGGGCCAGGCTTAAATGCCCAGCCCCATCCAACGGCTACCGCCGTTTCCAGGTTCAGGCCAGACCCAGACCGGGGTAGTTCGGCCCGACCAGAATTTCTAGCAGGACTAGGCCCGGGTGACCTTCACCGAACCGACCCGGACTAGGGCCCTAATTCCCGGGCTTTTCCAGGGTCTGGGTGGGGCACTGGCCCTGTCGGGTCTAGGCTGGACACCGGGCGGGGTCCAGGTCAGTGGCCCATTTGGACAACCCTAAAGAGATATTTGAAAGCAATGCTATCAGGAATATATTAGTTTTCTTTTTTACAGATGATCATCTTAATGACCCCCTCTATATTTTGGCAACAATTTGTTACTTAAGAAATATAAAATTAAAAAATTAAAAATCTCGGGAACAACTTCTGTACTCCTAAAAAAAGAAAAGAAAAAAAAATCAGTTTCCAATTTCGTAGATAGATTCGATTATTGTGCAGCTCATTCTTAAACGGTCTATCGTGCAACTCTCCTCCTAGTACTAAATACTAGTACTAATAAATAAATAAATAAGGGAGTGGTTGGTAAATTACATTTTATGATAAATCTCCAGGAATAAACTAATATCAATCACACCAAAGTGCAGAAAAATATTGAGAATACAAATAATATACGGATATACATAGTTCGACCTATGTCCATGCGTGAAGGAGGAGAATAACTTTACTAAATTATGAGAAATACAATATGGAGATCTTTTAATCACAAATCCCAAATCACACCCTAGAAAACACTTAAGCTCTCTAATAATCTTTACGACCTGTAGAGCCAACTAAATTGAGAGCCAAATCAAGAATTCTGGAATCTATCGCTTCAGCCTACAGTGCTTGTCTCAATGCTTATTGCTGCCATCGGGTTGATCAAATGCAATCTCTAAAACTTTTAGAGAAACAAAAAAAGAGCTAATTACTTGCAGCCTTAATAAAGAACTATCCATTCTTTCCCTTGAAGTTGCGATATAGGTTGGGTGAATTCTCATGAAAGAGCTTTTGCCATATTTATAAAGACTAAGAATAAGAAGTGTTGCTAGATAGAAATTCTACAAGATAAAAATCTTAATCTCAATAGTACAAACAAACTCTTTTGTCTTTATCTTAATACTAGGCATAGCTAAGAGAAACTCTAATTGGATTGCATATCCTATTCAAAAATTAGGATTTGAATCACCCGGAACATTAAATGTGAAAAGCATTTTCTTTACAAGTGTAACGGTGCATCTATCATACTCCCTTTAAAAGCACGAGTTCGAGAAAATCTTTCGATAGACAAAAATACCCTTAACTCTTTTAGATATT
>JBAKGM010000200.1:9486750-9500181 GCA_037177215.1 Asparagus racemosus | reverse complement strand
ATATAAACAAAACCTTAAAATTACTATTTGTGATACAGTAAACGTTATTCTTTTAGGATATGATTTGGAATATTAAAATTATTATTCTACCTACAATAAAATTTTTAACCTTAGCCATATTGTTCGCGTTGTAACAATTTACTTCCCATAGACAATGTTCATGCACAGTGTATTTTTTTAATCTTAAACATGCTATATATGTTATAGTGAATTCTTTGGCTCTTTACCCAATATTCAAGCTGAAGAAACATTTTTAACCTTGAAACAGTGTTTACATCTTTCTTTCTTTTTTTGGGTTCTTGCAAATGATGAATTTAAACTCTATCAGACATTTCACAAATATAAACTTTTATAGCTCTATTATAGAAAATTGATAAAACTTGCTAATTTGTGTATTATTTCGTTAACTGATTTGAAAATTCACTCTATAAATAATAGTAAAATAATTATCGTTAAAATTTTTATAATTAGTTATATATAAAAATCATATTATCAATTTGGTGATAGGTATACCTCTATAAATAACACCTGTATCGACGCGCGGACTTTAACATTCGTATAATTAATAGCACAAAGTTTGGGCAGTGAACATACGGTAAGAAAAACCAACGACGACTTTTCCCCCAGTAAGAAAGGCATGAATCACACGCCAGAACCAAACCTTATGACTAACGGTTACTCAACAGAGGAGAGAGAAAGAGAGAAAAATGAGGAGAGAGAAATATAGAGAGCTTCAAAGCCGAGAAATGCGGCTACTTGCCGCCACTTCTTTATTTCACGAAAACAAATCAAGAAAATTAAAAAAATAAACCTCCTCATAAAAGTCTACCTCCCAAAAAGAATAATTAAATACAAAAATAGTTCCCAAAAAAATGTAAAAACAAGAGGGAACCCATTACACTAGAGAACAATAGCTACCCTCTAAACACTACCCAAAAGCTAAACCAGTACCCAACAGTTGTGTAGATTTTGGACTCCCCCTCATTTGCTGTGCTAGTCTCATGATACTCTCACCCTCCCTCTTTTTTTTCCTCTACTCTTTGGTTGCGTATGGAGAAATACTTACGATGAAAAAAGTCAGCGTCCCCTTCGTATATATACAAAAATATTTATAAGACGTCTTGTAGGATTTGTCTCTATCTCTCTCTCTCTCTCTTTCTCTCTCTGTACTCTTTGTTTTGCTTTTCTTCATTTAACTAGAGTTCAGAGAAAATCTCCGCAACTTTTTTTCTCTTTTCTCTCTCATGCACGCTCTTCTTTCTTGATATCAAAAGTTATGTGTGACTTCTTCTGGCAGAGGACGGACAGCGTTGATCATGGCGGTGATCTCGCCGACATCGTTCGCAGTGTCAACGCTGCTCCGTCCACGTCCTCTCCTGACGTAGCAGCCACCGCCGACGCAGCCAGCTGGCAGTTCCAGCAGCTGCCGGCCGATGATTTTCCAGCGCCACGGGACCCGCTGCTGCACGAGCTGACGGGGACCACTCCCTTCTTCGACGGTGGGACCGACAGATCAGCAAGCAATCTTGACGGCTGTGGCGGCGGAGATGGTATTAGTAGCAGTGCTGCGAGCGATCAGATGATCGCTCAGCAGCAAAAGTTAATGAGAGTTGGTGATGAAATGAAGAAGCCCTGCAGCAGTCTCTTTTCGAGAGTGCTGCAGATCTCACCGGCAAAAGTGCCCTTGTCGCTATCGCCAAGGGCGATAAAGCCGATGCCGATGTTCGGCGATGTGGTCAAGCTTGAGCATGGTGTGCAAATCTCCCCTCGTGCTCCCGGGATGAAGAGAAGGTAAGCAATAAATTTTAATCTCTCTCTCTCTCTCTCTCTCTCTCTCTCTCTCTCTCTCTCTCTCTCTCTCTGGGACAATTCGTGGTAGTGGATTTGTTGAGCTGAGCTTTCAATTTAGTTATCTGAAACTTTTCCACCGGAGCAATCTCTGTCAAGGCCCAAACTATATTCCCATGATCACCAAACTTTAAATCTTACTTTTTGAATAAATTCCAAGATAGAGAGTGCTCTTTTTATCACTAGAATCTAAGGATTCCTTGAGGGGATTTTGTATGTGATTGGTTCTTTTGGTGTAAAACATTGCAGAAAGAGCCAGGCAAAGAAAGTGGTTTGCATTCCAGCACCGGCAGCAGCAAGCAGTAGGCCAAGTGGAGAAGTGGTGCCATCTGATCTGTGGGCTTGGAGGAAGTATGGACAGAAACCCATCAAGGGTTCCCCTTATCCTAGGTAATTTTTCATTTTTATTACTTACTTATTATCATATGCTTAAAAATAAATATATTGATGGAATTTATAAAGATTAAAAATTTCTAACTCCTTGACTTTTTAATGCTAATGCAAGAGGAAAGGGATGTGTTCAAGAAGTAGGGAACACTGCATTTCTCCTTCTTTCTTATTTGTTCTTTTTTCTTTATACTTTCTTCTCTCTTACTCCAAATCATGGGTAATCCCTTCATATCTTTGGCTCCTTTAGTCCTCCTCATCATCTGTTTACTAAATTCACTAGCTTATTTATCGATCAAAATTAAGAACGTATTAACAATAACTCAAGGTAAATTAAGTTAATTTCCATAATCAATTAAATGAATAATAGACACTTAATTATTCATTTCAGTTCCTTATCACTAAATGAAAACTTTCTTCCACAAGCTTCCTTGTCAATAAGCACAACATTCTAATAATATATACAACAAAAATACATAAGTTCGATTAGTAGGATCAAACACTAAAGTTTATTATGATTTTTCCCTCCTTGTATTCAATATAATTTTATCAATATAGCATCCCAACGATACCAATACACAATTCATAATAACATGCAATATAAAGCAACATTTTATCAACAATTTACAGCGGCACTAAATTTGATTTGCTTTTCTCTTCTAGAATCTCCAAACTTTTATCAATAATTAACCATTGGTATCAAATTGCTACAATTTGATCAATATTAACATAAAATTTTGTACAAATTTCAGGGGCTACTACAGATGCAGCAGCTCAAAAGGATGCTCAGCAAGAAAACAAGTAGAAAGAAGCAGAACTGATCCAAACATGCTAGTCATCACCTACACATCCGAGCACAACCACCCTTGGCCTACTCAACGAAACGCGCTTGCAGGGTCCACGAGAGCACAGCCACACAAGAACTCCGCCACCTCTTCAACCTCCAAATCGTCGACCTCAAATTTGAAGGAAGAGCCTAAAGATATCAACCCTAATAAAAATTTAAGCTCAAGTTTGCCTACAGTTAAAGAAGAAGTCGTTAGTGAAATGGATAAGGTAACGGTTGACAATGTGTTCTACAATGAGCCAGCGTCAATGGCTGGTTCGAGCCAAACCGATGATTTCTTTGCTGATTTGGCCGAGCTTGAACCTGACCCGATGAGCCTTATTTTCTCAGGGTCAGGGTTCGTTGGAGAGAAGCCTGAAATTGATCAGGAGAAGGAGAGTAATAAGGGATTGGACCCTTTCATTGATAATATGTTTAATTGGTGAAGGTTTGATCGTAGAATGTCTATTAGTTACTTACTTGTTAATTAGTTTAAGTATTGGTTTTTGGGCTACTTCTAGTTTTTAGTTTCTTTTCCTTATTTTCTAGGGTTAATTGCGGATAGAATCCTTGAAGTTCTATTATTGCAAATAAGCTCCTTAGTGAAAATTCCGACTCTTTTATCCTTGAAGAAAAGAGAAACTGTTTTTTAACAAATAGATCTCGTGAGGGTAAAAGAGTTTAAAAGACTTTTACTCGCGGAGTCTATATACATGCAATGAGCGATAGTAGAGGGATCTATCCGCAATTGGGAAATACTAGCTATAAGGTGGTACATCGGCAATTAACCCTATTGTTTAAGGAATAGAAGAGAGTCTACAACTCTGCATAGTTTGGGGGTGGATTAGAGGGGAGACCCACATAGATGTGGATGTTGGAGGATGAGACAGAAAGCTGAAGAACAGAAGCTTTCAACAGTTGGAGAGGGCAAGTACATGTCTGAGATGTGACAGGAAAAGCCTAGATTAATTACATGAAGAAGTTGATGTAAATTGTTCATTAAAAAAAAGGTTATGAATTTACTTCTTTATCTTTTCATTTTCACACCTCATTCCCTCTCACTCATTCTCTCTCTTTTCCCTCTCTCTGTTTTCAAACTATGGGAGTGAAAGATGATTTCAAGTCTAGTGGTCATACAGTGGTTCCTTATTGATAAACAGGGGCTTTTTTCTTTGGTGCACTCACTGGTGTACTTTGACAGGATTGGTTAAAGGTACAGGTGTTAAAACCTGCAGTGTGAGTGGACATTACGAGAAATATTCACTTTCTTAATCATAATTAATTAAATAAGAGTATATAAATAATTATGATCTATTCCAATATAATTAACATCATATCTCTGTAAATTATACTCATTTTTTTTCATTTGTTTCTCGAGATAAATCATGATGGCTCATTAAATAATAACTATTAGAAACTTGACTTCTTCCCTTAGTCTTGTGGCATAATGGAGTTGAGACTTGGATTTGATTTTTCATTGTTCTAAGCTTTCAAAATTGTCCTAGGTTAGTGAAGGTCATATTTCAGTATATCAATTTTAGTAATTGTAGGCAATGCTCCTAGTCCTATTTCACACTCCAACCTACATTGCTTTTTTAAAGTGATTCATATTGTTACTAAAATTATGACTTTCTATATTACTATATTAGTTTGAATGTAACTTCACTTGACGCATATATATATCTAATGCAATATAAACCCAAGGAAAGCAGATGCATGTGCAGCCCATGAATTTATATGATTAATATTTGAGAGAAATAGTTCATGTACTTATATACATACATCATAAAGTGAATGCACTGCACATGTATATTTACACTCAGGCAGCATCCTAAATACTATGAATTTTATTTTCTTTGAAGTAACATGTGGCGTCTTAAATTCCTAAGCTAAAAGTTATGGAAACATATAGAACTTCTGTAAAAAGCACGCGCATGCATGCATGTGTACGCTTGAGGAGTCACGTGCATGCATGCCCAATTAATGCACTGGATACACGGCAACATATTCGTCATTAATTTTGATATTTGAAGTTACATTTCTAGTCTATGAGCAAGCTTGATGACTTCAACTAGGCCAATTCCCCAATCTTGAAATTAAATTTGAAATGTGGCACAAAAAAATTAAATCTTTGAATAAATCAGAGAACATCGCATGAGGGGTAAGCAGGACCAAGTTCTTGACCTTCATTTTATCATCATCTAATATTTGCTATTTTTATCTCATTACAAGATGTGGGTCCATAAGTACCCCTTTCGGCGAATGGTGGGCTTCGATTCAAGTGGCGATTCCTATTCTAGATTAGGGTTGGATTTAGAAGATCATATCATTGAGATTGAATTGGTACAAACTTTTCCCTCGTCCTATCATGCACAAATTCTCTTTTTTGTTTTCTTGGTCCAAAAGTATATGTTATTGAAATTTGTTTGCTAACAGTGGCGGAATCTTCCAAATATGGTCTCTTCTCTGCCATCCATATAATCAATCAAATACTAATTTTATGCGCTTTTCATGGCACAAAATGTTTTGAATCATTAAGAATGGGGAGTTTCTCTATCAATCATTCAATAAAAAGGTATGCAAATTAAAATCCCCCCCACTTGTTGCTTTTTTCCCCTCTCATATTGTGTAAGTCACTTCCAATTGAACGTAAAGAGTCTAAAGCTCTCCTCAAATAATTGATCGTCCCTTTTTGTTGATGGGAAGTATGAGACATCGTGAACTATGAAGGTGATATCAATGAGGGATCAACTGTGGCCATTAGGGATCAACATGGAAGACTTTGGAGTGTTTCATTTGATGCTTGGAAAAAGATAGAACAAGCCTTGACCTAGACCTTTTTGGTCACACCACTAAAAGTTTATAAGGCTAAGAGAGGTTTCATAATTTGGATGCGCAGAATAAACGATGCTCTCTGATTTTATAGTAAACAATCACTTCATCCGAATTTAAGCTAATATGTGCGAACTAGACAATCTATATCAAGCATGTGTTTGTCCAAGGACTTGACATAACTCATGACCTTTGATGCCATTTAAATACTTAGATCAAACATTTTCGTTGCATATGCCTAATTATCAAATCATGTAGCATAATCATTTTATAACTTCGTAACTTTAAGGGTAACTTTGTTCATGAGGCACTGTTAACTAGGAATAACTGGAGCCTTTATCCAAAAAGTTCGACATTTCTCTTATCTCAAATACCTTTTTGCGCAACACCCTTATCTCCAATATCAAATCTTGCACAGCGACATAAAGTCACATAATGCTTATTTTGAAACTAGAGCCACGAAAATTCAACAAAGCTCTACTTCAGCACAAAACCAGTGTTGGATCGAGTGTCCTAACCTTGCCATCTCATCAATCCCCATCAAAATCCTAACCTACATCCAATCCAACCGTCCGATCACTATCCGAGGGCGGCCGAAGCCCTTTTTGGATCTTACATAAAGTCCACAGAAGAGGATTAGACTAATCATTTTGCCATTAATATAAAAATGACGTTAATGCTGTTAAAAAAAAGCAATCTCAGTTGCTGACATGTGTTGATGGGATGGGTAGGTGCAAATTGGCTTCATAGGACACATATGTCCATTAGAAAACAGCTGCATTAAACTTTTATTTTAATGGTTCTAACAATTTGTTAACAGCCATCCCGTGGCACGTACCTTAGCTGTTGGCTACATGACATACACTGATTAATACTGAAATCTATAGAGGGGAATCAAAAATATTACTTCCAAGTACCAATGATTGTTAGGTTCTGCTTCTTGCTTAGCTGGATCACCGAAGCATCTCCTGCATTGTACTTTTTGTATTGCAGTTTGGTTTTTTCTTCCCCCCCTCCCAGATAGAAATGTAAGAAGCAGATTAATTTACGTATGGCTTCGTTCTGCTGCAGCTTTCATTGTTCGTTACCACACACGTAGCAGTTGCGTACAGACTGCTGAGAATCCAAATTGAGGGTCAATTTCACAAAAAACCCCACTGAAAATATGAAGTAGACAATGGAGATGCACAGAGAGACAGTATTGGATTCATCGTGGTAACCAGTCATCAGCTTCTAGCGAGCACCGTACGGCAGTGAATGTTAAGAGAGTTCCGCATGCAGGGGTATAAAACTAAAGAAAGCCTGTTGAAAGCGTATCTTATCGACATCCAGTACCCAATATTCAAAAGGAAGTATATACTGCTGTTACATACTCTGAACCATCATAATAGCAATTGCGAAAATCTCTAAACAAAACATTGCAATTTGGAAAGAAAATTCAGAATCAAGAGGAAACCACAGCGTCACTATAGTGTATAAAAGTTGGTTCCAAAGAACAGGGAACGGAAACTACTGCCGCAAAGAAACCCATATTGCTGGGACGATAATTTAACCTTGGACATTAACCCTAACCTTTCTCAATGCCTAACAAATAAATATTGCACATACAAAAATAAGATTTGATGGCATCAGCAACGAAACAAGCATGGAAGACTCCTTGTACTGAGATCAGGTTCTTTCCTGCCTCTCCAATCGGAAATCACTAGTACCCATAGCCTGCTAGGACACAAAAAGATCAAAAAAATGGTGAAATATTGTTGGAAAATAAAGCTACCACAAGCTCAAATATTTTTCTGAGATTGCATAGCACCTGAGTTGTCCATTGGATTCCCTGCAGGTACAGGCTGAGGCTCCTTGATATCAACCACCACAACATCTGATGTTAAGAACGTTTTCGCAACTGACGCAGCATGCTCCAAGCAGCATCGTACCACCTGGAGTTTACAAAAGAACATCACTCATCTTCTAATTGTCAAATCGGCATATGATAAAATGGGTTATGAAAGTTATTTAAGAACTTCAAGAAAGAATTTTTAAGAACTTCAGTATCTGGACACCAATAATCATATATCAAGACAGGGCCCCAGACTAAAACTCCACTAGACAATTTGAATAAGCAGTATTAGAGGATTGTGTAGGCCAGCCGGATTATCCATCTAATTTTTCCAAGAAGGCACAGCAAATATTACCTACAAGTTAGCAAACAGATGCAATTACCTCCAGTTCTACCAAATTCATTGATAATGAGTGATGAGTGGCTATCTTGTCCCAATTGGAAGTGGCATGCAACGTTTTTGATACACTAACATTCACATGGCCCTTATCTCAACCATTTGAGATTAATAATCATCATAATTATCAATCATCCAGGTCTCTCATCAAAACAGGGCTCTGCTGGCAAGCAGACTACTAATGTTCCCTGGATAAGAGCCTAGAAGGAAAATGACATGGTTGCTGAGGCATCATAATACTCCAAAACCAGTGAAACACATTCCCGTCATATAATTAAAACCTACTAGAAAAAAAATTAAGCTATCACAGTGCATAAGAAAGTACGTCAAAAATTTTATAAGAACTATTTTAGTAACTTCAACAGATATTAGCATATACTGTAGAGTTTTGCATGCCAAAAGGTACCATAACAAAAATTCTTGAAGAAATAGAATATCAGAAAAGAATAACAAGAGTAGAATAGTCAAGAGGTCTTCAAAAGGGGGTTGCATATGAATAAAAGTCAGAACCTCCACGCAACATGCTTCCAAGATGGCTGTGTAAATGTATAGAAGTGACAGAAGAAGTATACATGTCAGTTCATTCAAATGTTCTATGCCACGAATAAGAACCGCATACCTTTGTGGGATCAATTATCCCAGCAGCCATCAAGTCCTCATACTTTCCAGTGGCAGCATTATAACCGTGTTTGAGGTTGTCACTAGAAAGCACCTAATGAAACAAGCAAGTAGTCAACAATGTTAGTTTGAACAAGTAATGAACAAAGAAACTATGTTTCCATAGAAAAGCAAGACTGTACCTTCTCAGTGACCACACTTCCATTAACTCCAGCATTCTTTGCAATCAATTTCAATGGATAGCTCAATGCCCTTTTGACAATATCTGCTCCTACCTATATGTTTATCCAAAACAGCATGAAAAACCTAGGTCATTCTTTATTTGTGATAATTAAAAGAAGATCCTAAGCAAGTGGCATCAATGGAGGTTAGCTAGTGACTCCTCACGCCTCATTTGTTTTTATCTTTTAAGTAAAGGAGGCAAAATCTAAGAACCCAAATGCAGAAAAATTACCTTTTGCTCATCGTTCTCCAGAGTTTCCTTGATGGCGTCAACCTTAGACGCAAGCCTCAGCAGGGTACACCCACCACCAACAACAATACCCTCCTCGACAGCAGCCTGTGCATAAATGCAAATGAGTATACGATAGTGATATACAACAATAACATTTAATGTTATAGCCACCAACCCCCACACCTTACCTCACACAATAAAAAGAACTAGAAAAAGGCCTACCACCACAAGATAGTAGATCTAAGCTTCTCATTCACTATGTTATTTGAGTGTTGTAAACAAAATTCATATTTGCAAGTAAAGCAAGACCATAGCCAAACTTCATCCTTTACATAGAGTAATTAGAAAGGAAAAAGAATCAGGTCACAGTTCACAGTACACCTGCTGTACATTATATGTCGGAAGAGAGTAAATGAGCAATGAAAAGCAACCTCCCAGAAAATTTACCTTAGTAGCATTCAATGCATCTTCCACTCTCAGCTTCTTCTCTTTTAACTCAGTCTCTGTTTGTGCTCCAACCTGAGAAATTTTCAGTCTTTTAAATAAGAATCTAATATATTTTAAATAAATTATGACCTAATTGTTAGAATATTTTCAGGTAAATGAACAAAACCTGAATAACAGCAACACCACCAGAAAGCTTTGCTATTCTTTCATTTAGTTTTTCCTTTTCATATTCTTGTTCAGCAGCCTGAATCAAGAAACAGATAAAATTCTCACAAGAGGTCTAAAACCATTCACGGTGTATGTAAAACAAGACAATAAGTATGCACCTCTATCAAATTTCGGATCTGTCCAACTCTTTTAGCTACTTCTTCTTGGGTGCTTCCATCACCAACTATGGTGGTTGAGTCTTTAGTTAGCACGACTTTAGCTGCAGTACCCAAGACCTCTTTGTCAGCCTTGTCCAATGTCAGTCCAACCTCATCTCTGATTACAGTTCCTGCAAAAGGTAAAGAAAGCAGAGATACAAATTCAGATAACATGAAGATTCAAAGTAAAACCTACAAGAAAGTAAGACCTACAGAGATAAATAGTACAACCTCCGGTCAATATTGCTATGTCATCAAGATATTGACTTTTGCGCTCCCCAAATCCAGGAGCTTTAAGTGCTGCGATCTTGAGGGACCCCCTTAGTTTATTTACGACAAGGGTGGCAAGAGCTTCCTGTTCAATGTCTTCAGCAATTATCAAGATCGGATATCCACCCCTTATGGCGTCTTCCAACACATTGATCAGATCTCTTGCATTTGTAATTTTCTTGTCAACAAGAAGCAACTGAACAGAAAATTTGACAAAAGAATCACTTAATTAGTTCATGTCAGTACACAGAAGAAAACAGATATTAAACTAAAAAAACATAAACCATGTCATAACCAATTTAGAAAAGATCTCAGCAACAGACCTTGCAGTTCTCATATTCAACTGACATCTTTTCACTGTCAGTTACAAAGTAGGGGGAGATATAGCCACGATCAAATTGCATTCCCTCTACAACATAGAGGCTGTTTTCTGCACTTTTACCCTCCTCGAGCGTCACTACACCCTTCCTACCAACCTTACTCATAGCCTCAGCTATCATGTTTCCGATCTCATAGTTGTTTCCAGCACTAACTGCAGCTACATCTGCGAGCTCACTGTCTTCAACCTAAAGCAAACTACAGAAGTTGATAAAACTGCCTGTACATAAATACACACAGGGACACGAACCTCTCCAGGGGTTTTGAAAATGCAGCTTATACAATTGTGAAAACAACAAACTTATAACACGAAGTTCATCACTAAAAGGCAAGCTTCCTTTCAAAAAGGTAATATACCTCCTTTGAGATGAGCTTGAGTTCAGCAACTAAGCCTTTAGCTGTTTTCTCTATACCTCGGGTAATTTGAACCGGGTTGGCACCAGCTGCAACCACCTAAAAGTTTCAAACTGATTTAGGACGAATTCAAATTGTCAAGTATAGACATTTACTAGAGGGAAGGGAAATATTCAACACACCTTGACACCTTCAGCAATTAGACCTTGAGCAAGGACAACTGAAGTTGTGGTCCCATCCCCAGCCAAGTCATTGGTCTTTGCAGCTGCTTGTCTTACCAACTTGGCACCAATGTTCTCCACTGGGTCCTCCAACTCGACCTACAAAAACAGTGTCAAAGTCTCACTCACAATACCCAATTCCTGGTCACCAAACTATATGAGCATCGCACTTGAACATGAACTATTGTTATTTCAAATTTCAATAGCTAGTCGTTACTACCTTGAACATACTTACAAAAACAATAGACGGCCTATTTGGATAAAGTTTTCATTGTACAAAATATAAGCACATAGAGTACAACTGGTGGAAATTCGGGATGCAGACTAATATCATATGGGAAAGAAAGAGCTAAAGAACTTCCGGGTCCTTTAATACACAACTATTCAGAATGAACAACAAAGCAATAACTAAAAAGAACAGCTAGAACACTGAACCATGGAATATGTAGCTTTTAGCCATGTAAACCATTATCTTGCAGCTGCATATTCAAAGCATATAAATTGTACAAGGTAGTACTAAACAGACAGATTTCTCACCGATAGTGGACATTTAAACCAAACCGTCGCAACTTATTATTAGTGACCATTTATGCCAAATTGTTAATGATGCTTGTCAATTATTAGCTACACTATTCAGGGCACAATTGGACAACATACCTCTTTAGCCACTGTGACACCATCATTAACAATCTTTGGGGACCCATATTTGCTTTCAAGAACGACATTTCTGCCCTTTGGGCCTAAAGTAACCCCAACAAGATCTGCAAGCTTGTTAACGCCGGTCTGAAACAAAGAGAACAATAGTCCAGATCAGGTTAACAACCTCCCTAACATGCAGAAGCTCCATGCCGAAATAAATAGAAAAAAGATTAGATACTGACTTGCAGCTTCTTAATAGCTGAACCATCCTTATTAAAATACAGCTCTTTCGCCATTGCCCTGATCTGAGAGTTGCATCGTTTCTGTAGTCGGAAGTTCCGCCTCCTACTACTTAAAGAACTAGAAGAAATCGAGGCAAAAGAAGATAGTTGGGACGGCCTCCCTGTAAGGGCTGAGAGCTTCTTTTCGGCTGCAAGGCTGCTAGGGGCAGCAAAAGAAATAGCACTGAAAGTGGATGCCATTACCTGTTGACCAAAATAGAGAGAAAAGACGAACAAATAGCAGCACTTAGCTGTGAATTTTACCAACAGGAAAAGAAATAAAACATAGTTGTGAAAAATTTAGACAAAGGAGTGGCACAGAGAACCATGAGGCTGACATGTTAGCCATTCTGCACTAGACCTATTATAAGCATTAGAATGGCGACATGGTACATCCTTTATATCATGCAATAATATGTTAATTCTCCAGGTAAACAACATCCATCATCATATCATAACCCAAGGAATCCTACATCTATATTTATCCAGCACTAATACAATTGTCAGTTTTTCAAACTAAAGCACAGGGCTCAAGAATATAGCTTCCATAAGTGTCTTGCATTCACAGAATTAATCAGTTCTCCGATAAGCACAGGGGTCATGGAGAGAGCATTTAAAGAATGAAAACAAGTTTGAACTTGTTCTCAAATGATTTACTAATAGAAAAACAGCATGCATATTTATTTTTTCTTGCTTTTTTCTCCATGTTACTACTTATACCGTGCTTTTTGCTCGATAAGAATGTCAATATTGTCTTACAATTATCCATGGTTATTGTAAATTGTTTTTCTACTACTTTAGGACTTCTAAGATACCTTATGACCAATGTTTTAAAAATCAGCCGATATTATCGAAAAATCAGTAATATATAGGAAATTCACTATGGCTAATACGATTTCTAAGAAAAAAAAAATCAAAAAATCGTTTTTGGAAATGACTTTTGCCGATAAATCACTCAAAATCTGGTTTATTGCCCGATTTTACAGGGTCTTAAAATCGGCCAATTTTCTGTTAAAAATCTAACCTAACTATTGGTTTGGGTTTGCAAAACCCCCAGTTTCTTAACCCGACCCACAACCACAACCCACAAAACAAAAGGGAAAAAACCTAGCCCTAATTTCTCTCATTCTCCCCCATCGCCTCCCTAATCTCCCTTCCCCCCCACAAAAAAAGACCCTCACTCTCCTCGACAACCCTCTCTCTCCTCAACAACGACAAAGACCCTCTCTCTCTCTCTCTCTCTCCCCCGCAGACCCTCAATCTCTTTCTTGAAGCCCCCC
>JBAKGM010000200.1:9442396-9453113 GCA_037177215.1 Asparagus racemosus | reverse complement strand
GGTGAGAAAGGGTGGGTTGGTGGAGGTGCCGAGGTGGTGTGGTTCTCTATAGATTGTTTGATCCTCCTCTTTTCTTGAAATTTCAATTTCTTCATCTTTATTCTTCATTCTTCTTTGGGGATCAGTTTTGCTCTCCCAACTTATAGAGAGCTTCTCTTACTTTTGAAATTTCACTAGGTATTCGAGTTTAATTTATTTAGGTATTTACAAGTTTTTGGCACATATCGCCATCAGCGGTGATGTTTCCTTCAACAAAAAAAAGTTATCCTTAAGGATGACGAGGATGGTTATAGTTGGGCGGCAGACATTTTGAATGATTATGTGGGAAAATCTCGAATTAAATTGATTATTTTCGCCCACATCATTTTCACTTCTTGGAATTTTATACAAGTTTTCCTCAAAAAAGTAACTGTACAATTACAAAATGGGTTAAATTCATGAGTCAAAATAGATAAGAGCCTGTGACCAGAATGTCATCTATTGCAGCTCATAGCTTCAAATCATAACCTTAAATTTGACTACAGAATATGGCTTCTATACGTTATCAATTCGCATAGTGCAACCTCTAGCATTTCATTTGCAAATTGCAGTCATATTAACCATGCATGACGTTAAGAGAGTCTGATGAGAAAAGCCCAATGTTTAGGGAGGTTTTGTGAAGTTGTTGTGAGGGGGAGGAGGATTATGTGAGATAAACAAGGTTCAAGTGAGTTACGTACAACACCCCCACATAGTTTAGGGGGTGATGTGACATTAACCCTAAAAAAACCAAGGCGTGCTAAACATGGTCCATTTTGTTAGAATTGGGAGGTAAGCCTAGAGGGGGTGAATAGTATTGCTACAGTTTTTCAACAAGACTCAGAAAATGCAGTAGAAATATAATAAGCGAAAAATAAAAAGCAAACCAACACAGAAACATACGAGATTTTTATAGTAATTCGGATCAAAATCCTACGTCTACTCTTCCTTCTCATGAAATATTTTCCTGTGTATGACCAAAATTCACTTGAATCACAACTCGATTCAGTAAGCTTTAAAAACCGCACCCTGAAATCTACCCGAAACCAGTTATTTAACCTAACTCTTTACGATGACCAGAAGAAACCTAACCCTAGCTAGCTCAACGCTCAATTACCCCAGCTTGAGTACACCTTCAAACACACAAGTTTGAAATACAATCAACCAAAATAATTAAAGCACAAAAAGAACAATCTTACAACCCTTTATCAAACCATTCTTCAGATCGATGAAGATGAAAATCCTTGAAGAAATGGTGTAGCGATATAAGTGTAGGGTACTCTTTCTCACTAAATCAAACTCCGATGAAAAAAGCGCTGAGAAGAAGTTGAATGAGGCTCAAGGAATTTGATCAACTCTCTCTTAAACCCTAGAATAAATATCTCTCATTTTTATTTATTTGCCTCCTTTAACTTCTCTTAATTATGATCTTCAACTCCTCTTAAATAAACCTTGATAGGACAGGAAAGAGATACCTAAATCTGAGTGCAAATAGAAGATCAAATGGATCGACGAACGGCTGAGATTAAATCCTGAAAACTGCTAAATTTCGTCATAACCATTGATGGTGAATCACGACTATTGATGGTCCCTTGGTGGTCATCAATGGTTCCACTGTAGCCATCGATGGTGCTGATTCTAATTTCTAAATTTCTTCGATTGTCTCCTGAAACCATCGATGACCATCAATGAGTCATTAAAGACCATCGATGGTGCTAACTCCTATTTCTATTTTTCTCTGATTGGCCCATATAACCATTAATGAGATGCTTGACCATCGAGGGTTGTCTCTTGACTATCGATGGTTCGAAGGCTGAAATCAATGTTCATGTTAGTTTTTGCATCATTTGGAACTGCATCTTGCTCGTACCTGTTTATACTTGAAATGTATCGTCTCATAAAACATATCAGTAGTAAATGAGTTTTTGTTATTATTCAAACAAGAGATATTATACGAACAACGTTCTAACACATTTCTATCCGCTGTAATAAACAAGACTCTGGACCAATGTTACCCAGACCATAATGAGATGCGCACTGTTTGAGTCCGACAACTTCATGAATGGAATCAAGTACTGCAATTAAGACTTCTGTCAATTTGGGCGCACACTGGGCTCATTCAAGACTGAAGAGCATCATATTTTAACCTCCAAGATCCAAGGAAACAACAGAATCAGATACTGATCTCTGTAATGGTAGCAAGGTCTAATTGAGAGTAAATTATACAATCTTGGCTTCTAAGTTATGCAAGGTAATATTTAAGGGATATCTAACGTCAGGTAATAAGGGTAATTAGTTGGAATTTGAACGGTAGAGTAAATGTTAATACACTGAGTTGTTAGAGTTTTATGCCTTAAAATACTCATCACATTCTGATGCTATTTTATATTGGATGAAGTTGATATGTAGTTCTCTAAAGTAATCCGATGATACATTACGGATCGATTGTACTTGATGTTTTGAGTATTCAATTTCAAGTTTTCATACTTCACGAGATATATAAATAGACTTATAGATCAACTCCTTAAGTATTGCTGATTTAACAACTTTCCTTTTAAAACATCAATTTAATAGATTGAGATTCTCTCTAATAAGGCGATAAATTCAGGAGTGTCTAATTATCTCAGTTCTTACTCTCTATTTCAATTTCAGGGTTTAGATTAAGCCACGTAGGACTCTAATATTATTTAAAAAACCACTAATATGATAGTGAAAATTCTATTTGGCTTCATCTGAGTCGTTAGAATTGAAATAGAGAGATAGGACTGAGATAATTGGACACTCTCCAATTATCATTTAATTAGAAAGGATCTAAATTTCAATTTAACTATTATCTTGTTATATACACTATGTGCACAACCTCAATGCGGTCATTTTTTGAGTCCCGAGTCAAATATTTAAACAGATTGATAACATGATAATGTTTTTTAATATTTTTTTTTGAATTTCTTCTAAAAGTTTTATCAATCTGAATCATTTTTCTCCAAATGGAAAAGTCCAAACTCCTTTTCTCCAAAGCTTTTACCCTTTATTATTCAAAAATTGGAAAATTATTTTTGAAATTGAAGAAAATAGAAGAAATGGAAAAACATTGCAATGTCATCAATCTGTTGAATATTTAATTGTGAGCTCATAAAATGACAATGTCAAGCCAATACATGTAGTATAAGAGGATAATTGATAAATTGATACTTAAAAATGAAGTTGGAAGTTCAGCAATGCTTTAAGGGCAGGTTGGCAATTTTGCTCTAGATTTATTTTAGAAAGTAATTTATTCAGAATTTTTCACTGGAAACTCATTTTTATTTTGTGAGAAAAGTTTAGGATGGGAAAACAACTAGGTAATCTAGGAGAAACAGGTTTTACTCTATTTTCATATTGAGGTTTAAAGAATATTTTGAGTTTGAAATTCAAATAAGACATTCTTACATTTTGAATTTGAAATTCAAGTGATATTTCAAGTTGTAATAGATTTACTTTCCATAGCCTTAGGGACCCTTCTAATACCGAACCATGCACATAATACTCTTGTGACTTTTTTATTCTTAGGGTGCATATTTGTCAAATAATTTTAAAAAAATTCTTTCTCTAAAGGTAAAAGAGTTATAAAACAAAATTTTCACTCAGGGGTCCATCTGCAAAAATAAAACCCAAGAGATGTTAAGTTCAAAATAGTTATACCAGAGGGGGTTTATCCACAATTAATATTTATGAATTTAAGACCAAAATATATCAACTTCAGGTCCTCTCCGTTATAGTCCAGCGTTTAAGTCTTTTTCATAAGGTTTACAGCGACCGAAAGGTTTTAGCTTCCAAAGATGCATCTGTCTGAATATTTTTCAACAATGTGAGGAGGTGAAAGCGATTGGGGACATAAACTATTAGGTATGCATCTTTCTTCTGTCTTATTATGTCATAAAGTATAAATAATCAAATGATGAGGTAAGTAGAGATTTTGAAATCACTATGTGACAGCAACAAGGTAACTACTACGATTAATACAAATTTCATCTTCATTCAGTGTAGTGGAGGACGGAGCGGGGGAGCCTTTTTATTAAGAATATCTTAGCAAGAAAGGTCTCTGCAGGGCACAAATAACATGAAGCCTGAGAGCTCAAATCCTGTTGATGTGCAGTGGTTCTCTCATGAGGGGCACGTGGGAAGCTTTTGCTTGTAGAAGAGAGACAATTTTGGATTTCTCAATTTCTCTCAATCTCTTTCTTGTCCCCCTTATTGAGGGTCTCAATAAGATAACCGATAAATTATCGAATTGTTTTTTTTTTTTTAAACTCCCTCTTAATCAGTTTGGTGCTAAAAGTTTCTTCAGCTACTTTTTAATATAAAAAGTCCACTTATTGTGTGATTAGACATTTTTCTTTGCGGCCAGTGAAATTTGGAGAAGGCTTTTTGCCAATTTTAAACAAGTTTACATAAAAAAAAACTATGTTTTTGTTCAATTAGATATGATAATCATCCTATTAATCAGCATAATTTACTAGGAGTTCTTTATCTATAAAATCGTTTGAATAGGGCATCTTGCCCTATTTATTACGTCAAAAAAAAAAAAAAAAAGATAATCATCCTACTAACCACCTACATTTTCAAAATCACATTAGATGTCAAGAAATTTATAATTTTATTTGTGTCATGTCATCTAAATCCAGTCACATTAGCATTGTAATAATCTTAAAATTAAGTCATGTTAAGTCGCATGTAATTTTCCCTCCAAGTTTTCACAGGCGGCAAAAAAAATGCCTAATTGCATACTTGGCTTACTTTTCACTAAAGAAACTTTTAATACCAAACAGATTAGGAAGGTTACAGAAAATACCAATTTGGTAATTTTGCCAAAAAGATAACCGAGTATAAAATTATACTCCTCACCAGAAAATCATATAATCTAGTGTAGTGAAAGAAGTTCAAATGGTATCAAAGCATCTCAAATTCAAATCCCATTGAACGAAAATTTAAAACTGATTTAAAAAAATTGTTCTTTAAGTTGCTCATATTTCAGCCGATAAAAAGCATTTTACCTGCAAAAATATGATTGAGAATAACTTTATAACTCTTAATCATTATAATTTTAAAATTTTAGGATGTGTTTGACAACCATTAAAATTAGACCGGGAGAAATCCTAACTTTGTTTAGTTTTGTTTTGGACAAGTGGGGAGGTGATTCAAACTAAATTTGACCTTGGAAAAAGTGGATCTGCGTTAGCCCAATTTTACCCAAACACAATCCCCCCTCCACCATCTGAACCCCCCACCCCCAGCTCAAATTTAAGATCAGGATCAAACCCGGCTCCATTTTAAAGAGTTGCCAAACTCAACACACCCTTAGTGCAGGGGAAGAGAGTTTCAGGCTTGGATACATACGAAAACAAGGATCTAACCATATTATTAATGGAAAAACAATATAATGCATCATCATCTGTCTCATTAAAAATAGATATATGAAATAAGAAAAATGATTGTTTTTCTAAAGTCCGGAGGTTTCGAAAGGGGGGAAAAACCCTGCCACATATCATAGGCAAAGAAGGGAAATAAATGTCTACATTAGTACTGTCAACAAATGTTTCAAACGAGTTCTTTTTTCGGTGTCAATCCATTAAATACATTTTCAAATTAGTTCTTCAAACTATTGAAATTACTCATCGATCCTGCAATTCTTATTTCTCCTTACTGATACTTTTAATTAGAGGGACTAATTTCAAATAACAAATTACAATTTGGAGACCTAATAACAATTCTAATGACTGGAGGGACTAATTCCATGGTCAGAGGTAGAAATATCCAACTTGCCTATGATCTGTGTTTAGAGGCCATACTTGCTAGCTAGTTTTCTCACAGTTGGTGCAAACCATTTCAATATCTTTTTGCATCAGTTTTGTCCATTTCCGATAAATTGTTTTTGATTGGAAGAATGCTATATGATTATGACCCAACAAAATCTTTGCCTATCGTATGCGAAGCATAAAATAAACAAATATAAATGAAGCTACAAAAGAATTTTATTGCTTGCACATGCCATTTAATGGGAGTACGGATAGCTTTCCCCCAACTTTTTTGTAGCTTTCGATGGGGTCACATTGAGTAGATTTCAGGTATTAATCTTTGCACAATAAACCCAACCACAACCAATGTTTTTCCTTGAACTTTCAAAGAACACTTGATTGAATTTGATATAAGTTACAAGTAGATTAAATGTTAGAGTCCTTTTTCTTGTATTTTCCTTGGTGGGTAAGTTTGGTGGTTTTGGACTCAATTAACTAAGATGATTATTTAGCCAATTTACAACCTTTTCACATGCCTTTTCCTTTACAGAAAAAGTTTACATCTAAGCTAGTCACTATTAAAGCAACATGAGACGTAAAGATTTGTACAACTAGAATTTGATTATACTTTGCTTAGCTTGATGAGAATGGCTTAATCAATAATATACACATTTTGGATGGAGTAGGTCAAACGTAGTGTTTGGTGGGCATTTTGGATCTTTGTTGGACTACTTTGAACAAAGAAAACGGAACGAAACTAGATTTTCTCCTACCGTTCGAACTGCAGCTCTTTTATCTAAATAGACTTTTGGGTTTTTGGTAAAGGTTGTCATTTGCAAGGAAAGATGTTGCTTTTAAGGTAGTTTAGCTATATACCTAAAATAGAAGTTGACATAGATCACTACATGTATCGGAACCGTCGATTTGTCTAATAGGTGATTATGTTTTGTCTTTAAGTATAAATTAGTAATTAATGAGATCATAAGAATATAATGAGTGCTATATTTAGAATGAATCATAATTACCCACTAGATAAATTAACATGCCATTTTTTGATGGGGAAGAAAATTTAAATCTCAAATTGTCCCAATAAATTGGACTGGTCATAAAAGGAGACAACATATATGGGTGAAAAGTAATTTTTTGAAACTATAATTACTAGCAATAGGTGTATTTGGTGGTGGTTAAAAGAAGAAGAAAGAAATGGAGGGAGAAACTGTTCCGTGGTTTTTGTTTTTGTTTTTTTTTTTTTTTTCATTGGTTTGATTCGAGTCTTTTTGTCTTGGATTTTATTAATGGGTCGGCTGTTTATTAAGACGAAGATATATATTATTTCATTTGTTTATATATAGCCTTTTTAAGTGGATTGTCTATTTATAGTAGGTTTATTTTTCTTCGTCACATCTTTTTTGGTAAAGCCCTCCCACAACATCAATACCTAAAAAGTACCGTGACCGAATTGTGATCATAAAGAGAATTTTAAGAAATATGGTACAAGCACTAATTTGCCACTCTATTGGAGTCAATAATAACCTCAAAACTTCGTGTTTACCATTTATTATATAATTCATGATAACTTTAAAGAGTTATGCAATAATCTAATTTATTTGTTAATATTAAGCCAGTACTTCTTGTGGATTCCGCTAAAAGATGCACAAAAGCTGATGCCATGGCCCATGGACATAGATATAATTTGAATATTAAGGTATATACAGACAAACCCATTTTGAAGGGTATATATGCAACTAGAAAACTTTTGGGGAGTAAATATTGTAGGCATCGAAAATTACCGATGAACCTCAAGTGTGGTTTAAACATGAGAAGATTGAAGAACGACGTCATCAAAACTCTAAAGAAATCAACCACAGTGGTAAAGCTAACAACATGCACGTGCAAGACATTTATTGTGTCTCGGCCATGTCCGAGACACTTGTTGTGTCTCGACCATGTCCGAGACACTTTTTTGCATCTCGGCCGTTAGCGAGACACTTATTGTGTCTCACCATGAGCGAGACACTTTTTGTGCCTTTGCCGTTGGTGAGACACTTTTTGTGTCTCGCCATTGCCGAGACACTTATTGTGTTTGAAGCATTTTCTACGTATTTTATTGTTATTTATGAGGCCCATTTGACCTTTTCAACACGTGGGAACGTTCATCTGCATTAGTGGGCAGATAAATCCTTTAAAAAACGCCCACTAAGAGCATAAATGGGGCATTAAACGTACCTTTAAAGTAGGGGGAGAGGTTACAACAGCCTAGAAGGAAGACTCTTTGGCCGAGACAGTACAAACTGTCTCGCCAATGGGTGAGACAACTTTGATGTTCAGACACTAAAAAGTGTCTCGCCCACATACAATTTCGACAGGCTACAACTTGCGTTCTTTTCAGCTGTTACACTTCCCAAATACTATAAATAGCCCCTACATCCATTGGGGCAGAGGAGCTGGAATTTTGGCATCGAGGGCTGGAATTTTTGGGATTGAGATCTTGAATTTGGAGATTTTGGAGAGTATTTTGAGAGCTAAATCCTAACCTCAACAGAGCAGAGAGAGTGAGTTCAAGAGCATTCCATCCAGAGGTTCCTCGAGTTTAAGCTTGACCTTAAATCTTGGGAAGAGTAGTATCTTACTTAGCTAAGATATTTGCTTAATTTCTTGTTTCCTTAGTGAAACAGAAACTCAATTTTGTCAATTCGGTAATCGTTGCTTGGTGGTCCACGGACGACGCGTCCCCGGCACAGGCAAACAACCCATAAAAGAAGGAGCTCGCTGCGTAGTGACTTTTGTTCGAGTTTTGTACGAGAGTGAGATATTATTTTCTTTGTATTAGAGAGAGTTACACGTGTAATCTTTCACTTGTTTTTATTTTGAAACATTTTAGAATGGAAACATCAAAGAAGCTCGTTCTCGGTCCAACCAAATATATGCTAAGTTTCGGAAGGTATGCATGGGGGAAAATTTTAAGGTTTACCTAGATAAATAAGGTTATTGTAGTGTTTTCCATTTTTAACGTGTTAAGTGTTAATAAATAAAGAAGTCCTTTTACAAATACACGACTTTAGCAATATAATAGACGTTAAATATATGTGACATATGTTTCTTTCGATTGTAGTAGTAGCTAACAGATTCCCATTCCCATATGCTGGTCACCCTTTTGTCATTATCTTCTTTAATTTAAAAAAACAGCGCACGAAACCAAACCTTTGCGCTTGTTTTACAATTATATATTTCTATATTTCTATTCCTTTCAACCAAAGATAATGTGCAATGAGGCAAGCTCTTAGTCTCATAACTTATTAGTTAATTTATACAGATGAAGGATATGTATATAACTTTAGACAAGTACAACTCAAATTATCTTTTGCTTTGACTCGAATTTTGGGGTCACGACTCACATATCAGCACTGCACTTTAACTTGAGATGTACACATGAGAATAAACTTTGGGGATATACGTAAAACTAAACAATTTCCACTCTTATAGATATGTTTATATACGAGAGTAAGAGGTCAAAATGTTATCTACGAAAGTGTAGCTGTTAATTTTTTTCCTCAGTTTTTATTATAGTTTAAGAAGAGCTTCCAATTTCAGTTGTTCATATGTTAATAGAAAAAGACTAATACCATAAACATGCTTAGAAGGTCAAACTTCTTTAATGTTTATACAAATGACATGCATCTGGATCCTTTCTAATTAGGTGGTAATTAGAGAGGGTTTAAAATAAATATTATTTATTTGAGAATTACTATTATGACTTATGAGAACCACTTTGTGATAGTGGAAAGTATAGCTGCAAAAGGAAATATAATGTTGTAAATGTACAGCTTTCAATCTAACTTTAAGATTCTCTAAATCATATATAAAATTGTATTAAAAAAAAGAAACAATATTTGCAGGACAGAAAACACACTTCTTAGCTTATTCCTAATTCACCTGCTTAAAAAATAATTTGAGAATGAAATAAAAGCATTCAGTCCAAATTTTATACATCATTTGATTTAGATACTAGGCATGATCTTAGCTTATTCCTAATTTCAACATTATTTTTCCCCAAAAATTTTCTGGTTGCAGTATTTATATCCTTCATTAGTGATTATCTCTAGCTATATTTGTAAAGTAACTTATAAAAGATAAGTTTGGTGAAAACTGTGTTTGAGTGTCATTATAAGTGAAAATGAACAAAATAGACATAATTTTAGCTATCTATTTATTGATAGTAAAAACCCATTCTTATTAGCAAATAGGATAATATTGTCAAAAGTTAAAAGATATATATGATACAATAAAAAAATTATGAAAAGAGCAATAACTTTTAAAAGTATATTTGAGTTACTTCTAAAGCACCCCCTTAAAATTAGAAGTAGTTTAAATCAATATGCACAAAAGTTTATAACAAATACAATTAACTCCTGCTTAAAAATAATAAGCAGAATGGATTAAAAAAAATTAACCAGAAGCAATATAATAAGAATTTGGATCTTCTTCACTAAAAAAGTAGTGGAGGACCACTACTTTTAATTGCAATCGTTGATTATCTAGTAGGCGATTTTGATACATTCTAAATCTAACACTTATCATACCCCAATGAATTTCATTTCTATTTTGCACTCAAGGAAAATAAATTATAATCAGCCACTATATAATTAATGGTTTGAGTTGTTTTATACAAAACTACCCACAAAATATAGTGGCTTTTCTGAAAACCACCAAAATATTTTTAATTTTTATAGAACCACCACGAAATATAATGGTTTTTCGAAGAACCACCACCATTTTTTTATTTTCATTGAACCACCATGAAATTATGCATCCATAATAAAGTACCACCAAATTATAATTTTGCATCTTTATCATGTTAAACTAAATAATATGCTAAATCCCTAAAATACCCTCATGGTGGGACCCACCAATCTATTATTATATTT
>JBAKGM010000200.1:9404498-9422158 GCA_037177215.1 Asparagus racemosus | reverse complement strand
TATAAAAACGCCCCTCCCTCTCCCCACTTCAAATCCTCACTCCTCTCTACCGCTCTCTCTCCTTCCAAAATCGACGAACGATGCGATCTCGATTCCTTAACAGCGACTACTTCTTCTCCGCTCAATCCCAATTCGAAACCCTAGAAAACTTCAATCTATTCACTCTCTCTCCTCCTCCTCTCTCTCCTCCCGATCCTCAGCTCGAGCTCGATTTTCCCTTCTCCGATCTCAAATCCGACCTCAGTTCGGAGATCGATCGGTTCCCTTTCGCCTCCGCACTCTCCGATTTCCTCGCCGATGTCGTTCCTCAGTTCATGCCCGATGAGATCGCGATGGAGGTGAGTCGTCGATTTCTCTGCGTTTTCGTGGTATTTTGTGATCAGTAGTGTGATTTGTCACTGATTTTTTTCGTTTCATCGTTTGAATAGGAGGAAAATTTGGGGAATATCGGATCTGGAGCTAGAGAGGTAGTAAATGTGGTTTTCCACAAGTTCTTTTGGTATATTTTTTAATCTGGTGTTAATCCCCAGCAGAGAGTGCTGGATTCTCTTTATGAAGAAGAGTTTAGATCCGATTCACCTGAAATCAGAGTTTCGGAGGTAAATTTCAGGCATTAGTTTTACTTTGTTAAAATAATTTTGGCGAGATTTCTTTTTTTTAATGCTTTTATTTTGGTGATAGGGGACCGAATGGATGAAGAAACTCCAGTTTGAAATAACAGAGGAGTTCCCATTGGTAAGAGGAGTTTGCATTTAGTTGATTTGTGTTCTTTTCACAGAGTGAACACACACTAGATAATTTTTTGTTTGGTTGACAGAAAGAGTGTCCAGGCTCTAGTGAAGTAGAGGAAACAGCACTATGCTTCGAAGTTCCTTGCATTAAGATACCTTTGGTAAAGCATCTTTTACTTCACAACAAGTTTTTTATTTTTTATTTTTTACCTTACTGAAATTAATTAGATACTTGCCATTGTTAAAACCTTGTTATTTTCTGGGTTTTGGTCAAATCTTCTTTCACTATTTCAAAAAGTTGAGGAGAAATGTCTATGTAAATTCACTTTGGGAAAATTTAGACTTGAATTTGGTTAATTTGTATTTTAACTGGTAGTCTAAAGTGCATTGAACCAATGTGGCTAATGGAGTGGTTAGGTCATTGCTGGCAAGAGGGTGGAAGTGAACGACCTTATTAACAAAGATTGTATTGAGTGTCTCTCATTAAATGTCGGTCTAACGTTGCTGATAATGTGACCACAGTTACTTGTATGAGCCTTTTGAGCTAAAATCTATTGAAAAGAATAGTTTGCTTAAACTACACAACAGTGATAGTTCTCATTTTTATCATTATCATCATCATCATCATCATTATTTGTGAATAGCTCGATTAACAGTAGATTCACCTCTTTTTAAGCCTTTGTAGTATGTTTTTTTTACGTCATAATCCTTTTCTTTATAGGATACTGTTGAGATTGATATGGGAGTGACAGTCACATATCCTTACGAGGTTGTAAAATCAATATGTTCAGTGGAAGTTATTCCTGATTGCTTGGCTATGGATGATGATAGTGCAGCACCTAAAAAAACATCAGAACGCACTGTCATTGTGCCTGAATTTGAAGTCAATGAGATAGGTTACGGTCATGAAAGAGCTCCATCGATTGAAGAGGCTTTCAGTGCTTTACTTCCTCATATAGAACCCCAGCATGGTGTACATAGTGATGAATTGGTAATTAATGCAAAGGAATTTCTGGGATCCAGTAATCTCGATATTTTGGATCATTTCTCAGTGAATGCTTCATCTGAAACATGCCTCAAGGATGAACCTGTATGCCTCAACTCTGTTTTAGAGATGAACGTCATAGACCTCAATGGTAATATGGTTCTCGAGGAGAATTCAGCTATCTATCCTATGGCATTGGCTGGAGATTGCTCTTATATGCCGTGCCCAGTTTATTTTCAGGAAGTACAGATCCTTGATATTTCTTCTGTTCATATGTTCGACCAGTTTAGTGCTTCACAAGCAACTGAGTTGCCTGATATCTCTGATAAAATGTTCAAAGATGACATAGATTCTGTTGGGAGCTTTTATGGAGCGATGGTCAGTTCTGAGCTAGCATTGATAGATGATGCATTCAAATCATTGCCAGTCCCTATTCTTTCTGATGGTAAAGATATGAAATTGCACAGCAGAATTTTTGAGAATGTTTTACATGTTCTAAAGCCACATGCATCCACTGCAACAGATGACTTATACTTAGACTGGCATCCTGTGACTGAAGGGATATGCACTCGTGAAATCTGTTCAACTTACATATGCATGCTGTATGAGGTAAGCTTCTCTTCTATGGACTCTGAGCTGCAGTCCAGTGACGAAGATGTGTTTTATTTCAACTTAGACTTTATAGATGGTTCTCCAGAAAGGTTAAGAATCTTCGAACGCAAGGAAATAATTACCGAGCTTCATGGGATTATACCTCAGGCTAATGACACATATGTGAAACCTGCTGATAGTCAGGTCCTTAAAGATGGTGTTAGCAATAACCTCAATGTAAAGAAGTTGCCAACAGGATATTCAGAAAAGGTTTCTTCTTTATTTGAGTCTATGTCACAATCAAATGATTTCGACTTTTTCTTGGGTGCACGAAGAGGAACTTTTAGCAAGAGCTGTAGTGGTGAACCACTGAAGGAAGACAGCAGTAAAGTTACCTCTCCTACTGCTTTCTTGAAAGAACCATCTCAACCATCTTCTCTTCCTGATGTACATTTGGAGCAGTGGAATATCGAGGTTCATCATGTTAGCCTATCAGATCACATTTTAGGCCTTATTGATAATCTCCAGAAGAGCTATCTAGCCATTTTGAACTATGGAACAGATTTAAGAAGCAATACTCTTTTGGCACCAGAGGATGATCTTAAATTTATAGGTTTATCAAAGGAAAAGCTGCTGGAGCTTATTACTGAGAAAAGTAGGAGGCAATTCACTTCAGGCTGTACAGATGAAACTTTCACGGGATTACTTGCACTGTATGCACTTAAGCAGTTGGCATTTTTGCTGTGTTTGTTTGGTATTCACACTGCTCACTTATACATAAGCAATTTGACAAGACAGATAGACAGTTTGGTAATAAAATTGAGACCCTTGGAGTCCTTGATTGAAGATGCGCGCCAGAAATCTGACAGACATCTAATTGAATCCCATTCATCACTCTCTCTCATTGAAGTCATTCTAAAATCCAACACATCTCAAAATAGCAAAATACTCATCATAGCTGAAAGATTGTTTTGGTTGCCATTGAATCAGAAGCTAACTAGTATGAAGGTAAAGCTTCATGAAGTAACGCAGGTCTATAAATTCACTAATCAACTTGATACAGCGGACAATATCAGATTTACGAACCACATACTGGAAGTTCTGCTACACTCAGACTGCTTGCTGACTTCTCATGAGTAAGTTCCAAAGGCTATACTCAGGTCTTATAAAGTTTGTGTTTTTTTCCCTGCAAGAAACCGGTTTCTTTGCAAAACTAGTTTCCCAAACTTGAAATATGAGAACTGCACTTTTTGTGCTAAGGTCACAAGAGCATTGCCATTGTTTAATAAACTCTTCATTTTTCCTATTATGGATATTTCAAAATTGTTGCATTCAAAGTTATTTTGAACACTTTGGTCGATATATATCTTGAAGTTGAGCATGAGAAGGTGTGCGGGCTAAATATTTAAGTGAAGACAGTCTTAAATACAAGGGAAAAACTACTAAACGATGCATTGGTACAAGTAGAAAGTGTCCTCTTTATCTTTTGAATAATAGGGGTTTTACAAATATACCCCTCAAATCTTCTATATTTGCAAGTTTACACTCCAAATCTTGGTCTTCGCAAAATTAATCTCCAAATCCCTTACATTGGGTTTTTCTGCCTCCAATTTAGCAATATTGGTTTCTAAATAAGGAAATGTCAAAATTTTTGAATAATTTCCTATAGGTTTGCAGTATTTTCCGTTTAAAACTAATGCCATAAAGAGAGAGGTAGAAAAACTCAATTGGAGAGAATTGGAGTGTAATTTTGCAAATATCAAGATTTGGGGTGGTGTAAATTTGAATATATGGAAGATTTGAGGGGTATATATGCAAAAACCCCTTATAATAATATTAGTTTCATGTGACGTCCTTTTTGCATCTAGTAAGATGACTGTGGATTAAGTCCAGATCATTTTAACACTAGTATAGGTATTTGTGGAAATGGAAAATATCGATTACAACAAAAATATTATATACTCTATGTACGCTTCAGTATAATATAGTTCTCTTTGTGTTATAGAGATCAAATTACACCACAAAAGTATGAGACATGTTAATCTCAGGGAATTTACATACCAATCAACCACTGTTTACTATACATAATTTTCTCAAAGAGAATGATTCCTTATTTGAGGTAATGTTGTTAACTCTGATGAAAAAATACAAGTTTCCTTTCTAGTTCCTTGTTATTATAGTATAACCAATTCATAATTAGATTCTGTAGTCTGTTTTTTTATTATATCTTTTTCTCCTTTTTTTTTACTCATGAAAGAACTCATACATGATCTTATTAGAGAATTTCACATAATAATGTATGCAGCCTACACCCATGATATATGACATAATATTTTATGTAGGACTGTACCTCTCTTGATGATCTGTTTCAAAGATGTAAAAGTTTTAATGAATAAGATTGTATCATACTCATGCTTGCTATCCTTTCATACTCTTTTATTTTCATTCTACTTAATATCTATTTTGCACGAGTAAGCTTAAATTGTGTAGTGAGCTACACTTTCATGAATAAATGCTTACATGTCTTATTTTTATGTTCACTAGGAATGTCACGGATTCATTCCCATTTGACAAGTTCAGCATTATCTTGGAATATGGAGGTTCATATACATCATCTAGAGTATCCTCTATCACTCCCAAGTTAAATGCTCCTCAAATTCACTTCCTCAAAGTTCGCGTGGAAAATAATAATATGCACAAAGCATTTTGGGAAGGCTTTGATGTGCCCCATCATCTGACTGTGGTAATTCTATTTCTTATTGCACAGTTGTTTCTTGGTTAATCAAAAGCGGCCTTAAAATAGTTGTAATGTTTGGTTATGATGCTTCCTAGTTAATCTAGGAGTACTTCTATACATAATATGCTTTAGTTTCTGTTGAAATTAATTCTGAGGGAAACCAGAGACTCTATCTAGTGCTCTGTTGATCTGTTATATTTATACTAAGAGCAAATAAACGAATATAACATATTATTAGGAATATGCTAAACATATTCTTAGCATATTCCTTATTCTCTCAATCACTTACCTAATATCTCTCAACCACATATTCCTAATATATTATTCCTAATATAACTATAACATCATAGATCTCCATAATATATTCATTAACAGTTTCTACCAGGTCTTCTAATTGGTTTAAAACTTTAGACATAAGTTCAGACAAATGAATCAATGTTTCTTTATTCTCTGAAACAAGTGTGTGCACGAGCGCGTGCATGTGTGTCATTAAAATCAAATGCTGCCTCAGCAATTCATGAAGAATATGCTTGTGAATATCTTTCCACGGTCCAGGATGTGAAAGTCAGCATGATTATTGCTTATAGTTCAACATACTGCTTGAGTTGTAGTGATGCCTGTTTAAATTAGACAGTTATTAATGAGATAAAACAGCAAGCTTATCCTTCTTTAGATAAACTACATTAAAAGTGAACAATAAAGAGCAGAAAAAATAATGTGGCATTGAAAGTGCTGATGTTCACTTTTGCGTTCACATCATTGGCCTGCAAGTTGCAACTCCCTGAGATACAGATAAATTTGTCAGTTAATTGTTTTCTCATTCTGAAAGACCACAACTGGTCTTCCTAGCGAACTAACTACAATGATTGGCTCTGTTGGTGACATTTAGACTATTGTAATCATTTAACTTCAATATACTTTGTTTAATTAGTTCTTGTTACATTGTGCATTATCATTAATACTCAATATGCAAGGTTAAAAGTATTTGGTCATTTTAAGCTGTTTAATCCTCATCACTTTTCTTACATATCGCTTCCTTCCCCTTTTGATTATCAGGGAGGAGCCTCACAACATATTCCAAGTCTGCAAGGGATCTTGAACAAGGAACACATTGAAGAACTACTAAGTTTTGTTCCTATTGGGAAGAGTAGCTGCCTTTCTTCTGAAGCTGAAAATCATACAGATGCCTCCCATGAAACTAACTGTTCTATGAGCATGTCACATTCATTAAACTCGACGAAAATAAATCCAAGCGAACCTTCCTCACCCGATGTAGTCATTGTTGTCAATACTCAAAATTTTGAGAAAAAAATGCTGATATCTCGAAGAAGTTCGTACCAAAAGATCCTGGCGCTAGAAAGAGATGGTGTACAAGTTGTAGAACGAGAGATTAATCTTCCTTTGGACCTTATCTTCAGTGCTGCAGGCTGTCTGGTTTGGTTTGAAACTAGAAATCTGGGGGACAACATGACATCAACACAATCTATACCCATGTTCATGGAGACAATTGCAACTAACATTCTGATGTCGCTCAGTTTTTCTTTCAGTGGCTGCATATTGGTAACCATACTTTCTGACTTTCTTTAAACTTTGATTTCTCCTCTTGATATTATTCTTAAATTGAACAAATGAACCTTTTCAATTCTATTTCTGATAGTCGCTGAAATGTTCTAAATTTTAGCATTAAATTTCCCTTCTTTCATTACTGTGGAATTTAGTATAATTAGCAAGAATAGCTGCCCTCAAATACCTCGCAGAATGTATTATAACCTTTTTATTATAGTGCTTAAACTTAGTCAAAGAGCAATTGATAAGGGGTTCGACCTTGCTTTAGAATCCTCGTTGTTAATTATAATATCTTCGGAAGCTGTTGCAAAGAAACTATAAAAAAACATCAATAAGAGTATCTGAATTGCTTTAGGCACCTCATTGTGAATCATGACACTCTTGAAAACTGATTGTAATAAACATCATGACTTCTACAAGTCTCGTTCTTGTAACAGTTTTCTAATGAATACTAGTAAACTGCGTGACTTCTACAACTTTTTTTTTAATTTTAAACTTTTCAATTTGTTCCAGTGATAATGTAAACTGCTGAGCTAAATGGCAACACCTTTCTAAGTAAACCCACATAATAGAGCAGGACTTTGTCTTTTGAGATACACACACACACACACACACACACACACACACACACACAGAGTGCCACCTGTAACCTCTCTTTGTATGGATAAATTTTTTTCCCAGATCTTTGAGGGAGAAACCAGCTTTCTATCAGCTGTAATGGAATCATCCGATACACTTTATGCTGCAGCAGCTACCCTTGATTTGAACTTGCAGCTATTTTGCTCATATACACCCGAGTCAACTGAAGAAATAATTCTGAGCTGCATTGGGAGTGCCAGCAAGTTAAATAGAGGCATTTTTCCAACAATGCCTGAATTGGAAACTATTGGTGAATCATTTCTGACAAAGTTTCCTTCTATAAATCCACTCTCAGCACATGCAATTCTTAACTCTGGAGGCATCCTTATAGAGTTTCTGGAGTGGTCACAAAAGCGCAGAATTCAGGCTATTGGGAAGTATCATGCACCTGATGAAAGTATGTATCTTTTTGATGCTCTGTGCAGATATGGTGAGATGGGGGAGTCTAAATCTGTAATGACAGACTGCTCCTCCATAGATTCAGATATTACTAGTGCAAAACTTCAATCAGGGAGAAAAAGGCAGAAATGTGTAGTGAGCTCCCCCAACCATGATATGCCTGTGGATGACTTCGTTCCTGTTGAGCCACTAAATCAAATGAAGGAAAGAATGCAAGAGTTGCCTCAAGCATCTCAGCCATATCAATTGAGTGATTTCTTCCATCTACAGGATTTGAGGAAAACTAAGAGCAACCAGTTATTTGCAACTGATGGAGTTTTACCCAAAATGCGAGGAACGGATACTTCAAGAATAAATAATTCTGATATTGATGGAACACTTAGTTATGGGCATGAAAAGGAAAATTTCAGTCCTGAGGTCATTGATCATGGCTCCACATACTTGGATGGGCTTGGTGAAGTTTTTGCTAAAAAGCAAGGAGCGTACACTTCAAGGGTAAGTAATCTTGAGAGTTATAATAATGTCAGTTGCGGGAATCCCAAGGGAAATTTTGGCAACGAATTCATAGATAACAACTCCAATTTCCTGGATGAGAATTATCCTTCAATCCCGAGCAGTATAACTTTATTTGGGGAACCAGAACCAGCAAGCGAACCAGTAGTCCTGAGGAATCTCCATGACAGCAGGCTAGCATTTAACCATTCGCTTCACCGGACTTTCGCAACATCTAAAGAGATTGAGTCTGACAGAGATAGTTGGATTTCTGTAAAGGATAGGGCTCAGATATTAGATGGAAAAAAAATTGGGCACAAATTTTCATACTGTAGCAAAAACAACTCTCCTATGAAACGCCAGCGGGAATATTCAAGAGAGAATCCCAAATGCAAAAGGAATGCTCTTGGATTACTAAGTGAAGAAAAATCATCACTTTTTGTTGGAAAACCACACTCAAATGCAGTTCAGTCATCGAGAATGCAACATGGATTGCAGCGGACTACAAAATTTCTTCAAAGTGCCAAGGACAAGAGAGAAGCGTGTCAGCAAACACTTACTTGCAACACTTGTCTCAGTTGTCCAGGAAGCTCTAGAAGTACTGAGAAATCTTATAAGAAACGGAGCCCGTCCATAATTGACAGTTTTAAGTACAAAGGCAGTAGCCAAATAACAGAAAACATCAAGAAATGGAGAAAAGGGGGAAGATTACAGGATAATTCTCTCTCTGAAGAAAAGAAAGAGACTGACTTCATTATTCCGCCAACATGGACCCCAGTTGACAAGAGAGCAAGACAGGTAGATGTCTGTTATTTGAAAATTTTATAGTTTCTTTAATGTGAGGGGAATCTTATTTACGTTAACACTGCAGAATCTGTCCTTCAGAAGGTCTGGGAATGAAAAACAAAGCAAGCTGGTTTGGAGAAACAGATACAGCCCTGGCTCAAGTTTTATTTTGAGAAAAAGAAGCAGAGATGTAATGTAGGTTTGTTTTCTTGACATTACTGGTGCTGCCCTTGTGTAAGTAGTGGCTTATCCACATCCACTGTGTTCAAAATTGCAGGAAAGATGCCCCCAAACAACCCCCCCCCCCCCCCCCCCACTCCCCCAAACCCAAAAAAAAACCACCCCAAAAAAAGTTCTCAAAACCAATTGGAGAAACTGATCCAGAGGACATGCAAAAGCATCAGTCACCATACCTCACTATCTTCTCTGACAAATAAGTTACTGTATCAGGTGCTAATGGAAGCCTATTGTCCAGGCATTCGGCTGGAAGAAACAGGTTTTTACTAGTAAAAAAGAAACATGGCTATACATTTATCTCAAAATTTCAAAAAATGAAAATGCAGGTTTCTCATTGCCACTTCATCAAAATGAAATGACCGTAATACACTCATTTAACAGATAAAAAAATATATCAACCAGATGAAAGAAGAAAGAAAAAAATTGAAATATGGATGTACATGTCATATTTCTTTTCTGGCAGCTAGTACTGTTTGTGCAAGTCCTGTCTGCCATCTGGTACATCCAATTGCTTGTCTATACAAAATCCCCTTCTGAAATGTACTGACAGAGAAAAAGCTAGTTCTTCATAGCATTTTTAAGAGCGCGGATCCTTATTACAAGCTGTTGTCGTTCACCTTCCACTTCTGCAAACTTTAAGCTCATCTCTGAATATCTTTGTTGCATTTCTGTCAGTTCTGCCTCCATTGATTCATTTTGTTCTTTCAATTCTTCCATTTGTGATAGTACCTCAGCTAGTTTATGTTGATCGTAGGTGCACAAAGCCAAAGTCTCTACTTCTGATTTTGTATTGGCATCAAGATTTCTGCAGATGTTTTGACATTCAATGAGAATAGTAAACAACGTAGGTATTTGATTTGATAACCAAAAACGTTAGAATAAGACCCAATATCATATCTATTATGTCAGCTAAGATTTTAGATGGTTAAGAGTTAATAATGCATTACCTTCTGATTCTTCCATCAGTGGTTTCATGTGAATGATCCACAAAATCTTCATGTTGTATCATTTTCTCCAGAAACTGATTCTCATTGATGTTTAGAATATTCGCGTTTTCATCCCCAAAGGTCTTTGTATCAATGTCCTCCTGGATTATATAGATTACCAATTGCTAAACTTTTAGTAAGAAATGAAATCATAAATTCCATTGGTGTTGATTGCAAAAGTGATTGACAGAAAGTAGAACCTCTGTTATGTACTAACCAAATTCATGATTATATCTCGTTTCTTTTTGTATATCTTTATTCTGTCTGAAAAAATTAACCTACAGCTTATAGAGAATTCGTAGGAGTTGGAAGAATGTGTGTACATGCACATGTCAATACATCTTTGTAGCAGATATGGGTGGCATTTTGAGATAACATTTTTGAGTACTTCCAAGTTCATCAATTGATTGGTAGGTCTTTAACTGTGTAAAACATTAATAGAAAGATTGTACTAAAACTATCCTTCACTTGAAAGAAAATACTGATGTACAAAGAAAACATTCCATAACAAATTTTCTGGATCTTCTTTCTTCCATCCATGTATAGGAATACGGATCTTCAGTGGTTGATAGTTTTTCAAATTTTATTGACTGTTACCATATTAAATTTCAACGAGTGCTTTCTGCTACCTCATCTCCTACATATATGATGTGTATGTGTAATCATCTTTATCCCAATTTTCTTGAAAATTAACAGATAAATGATACCGGAGAACTGTTAAAACAAACTCACATGTTAAAATACTTTTAAGGAAATAAACAAAGTTTGTCAGTGGCCAGTTGATTAGACTTCTAGATTATGCCCTTGCAAGTATTTGAATTATTTAATGACATTAATACATAGGATCTGTAGTTATTAGTTTTGCTGCTTAGCCACCTCATTGTTATTGTTCATCACTTTAGATGAAGGCATTCTTCAATTTCATTTTTAACTTTATAGTATAGATGTAACTAATGCAAGCCAGATAAGACATTACCCAAATTGTTTTAATGATGTTAGCCGGTTAGCCCATTATACCCACATTATTTAATCTACTGCATAGCCCACCTCTTGCTTTGTGTTTTAACACTTTACGTCAATGAAATGTTCAAGTTTAGTTTTACCTCTTGCTTTGTGGTAAGTGGTGAATGGGAATGTGCATGCACATGTTTCTCTCTGTAAGTTTGCGTCTGTAGGTATGTGGGGTGTGTGTGTTTGCTAATGTAGGATTGTACATGTGCATTTCTGTGTGCATGTTTTGTTTGTTGGGGGAGGATGCACATTTCTGTGCGTGCATAAAAGGACCTTTAATGAATTCAAGCTCAAGTCCAACCAGTACTAGATTGATAATGATCCATCCTATGCAAATTCATTTCATCAATATCACTTTCCAGTGTATAAAATTCTTAGAGATAAGGGAAGCAAATATTTGGACAGGTTCTACACTATGACTTTTGAACATGTAAAATGAACAATCATAACGTGTAGATACACAGTTAAAATATGTGGTTAAAAGCATGCATATATGTGATTCATTTCTTATAGATATGTGGTTAAAAGCATTCAAAATATCTTATATAAGCTTTCCAGCATGTAAAACAAGATCATGATATTATAATATCATATAATACACCCTCTGCTCTTTCTCAATGTTGTGTCTGCATGTGTGATGCATATTATTTGTTGGGTCCCTACATCTGATGCATATCTTTTATTGTGTCTGTGCACACAGATGCATGCAAATTCATGGCTTTGTTAAAGCACCAGTTTCTAAAAACATAAAGAATGAAGAAAGAGTTGAACATGTCTAATCTGGGAGGAAGGGAAGCTTACATCAAAAGGTCGTTCAGAGTTCTCGTGTAAGGAGCCATGAGCAGCTTGGAAAGAGCCCTTACTCTTGTGTGTCACCAGGGTTCCTTCTGCGACCATTCCTCTCACATTTTTGCCCTTGAACCTTTTCTCTATATTTGCAATTAGGTCAACTTCCTTTGTAAGATCTCCTCTTAGTAGAAAGACTCGCTCCCTCAGGTTTTCTTTTTCTAATTCATCATCAGACAAGCCAGCCTTTAAATCAGTATATTGTGTCATTAGGATTTGTACCTTCGAGTTTAAAGCATTCATTGTGGCTTCTTGTCCACCCTTCAAATGCCTCAAAGCATTCAGCTCCTCCGAAAAGTTCACTGCTTCCTCCCTTAGCAAAGAAAGTTCTTTCTCAAGCACATCCCTCTCCAAGTTTCTTTCTTGTAACTGCAGTTCAATTTCTTTTGGCAATGCCTTTAGTTTTGTCACCTCAACTACCTGCTTTTCCTTTTGGTCTATTTGTTCAGAAAGATGATGTTTCTCCCTTAAGAGCTGTTCCATCTCAGCTTTAAGACTAGACATTTCTTCTCTGGTAGCTTTTTGCCTTGCTTCCTCAGATTGCTTTTGGTTATCAAGCTCCTCCCTTTTATCTTTAAGTTCTAATATTAGCCTATCTACTTCTTTTGTTTTAAAATCTATAAGGCTAAGCAGCTGTTGACACTTTTCTTGGTGTTGGAGCTGCCAAGATGAAAGTTCCTCATTTTTTTCCTCTAACAATGCCTCCACATGGCATTTCTCCATACGTAATGCTCTAGATTCGTCTAGTGTCTTCATTACCAAATCTTCATTTGCACAAAATGTGGTCGATATTTGAGAAGAAAGCCTTTTAAATTCTCCCTGAATCTGCTCAACTGTGTTGGCATTTTTCCATCTCGTCTTTCTCAATTCTCCCTCTGCCTGTATGGCCCTTTGCTCTTCCTCAACTTTGGCCCTTACCAGATTTGCTAGATTAGCTTCATATTCCTCAGATTGTTTCTCAAGTTCTTTTTCCAGATTCTCAACATGGGACTCAAGATCATTGATGATGGATAAATGTGCTGAACACTCATACTGCATTCTTAGCTGTTCTCGCAGCTGGATTTGCTCCAGTCTTGAAGAGATATCATGGTTTTCCTGTTTCAGAATCTCATAATCCAGTGCAAGCTGTTCCAGTTGCATTTCTAGGTCTTCACGATCTTTTTTAGACAATTCCAGTTCACTCGTCAGGTCTAAAACTCTTTGCTCCTGTGAATATGCTACTCTAATATTATCATGTTCCTTAACTAGTATATCCAATTCACATTGTCCTTCCTCATTGTCTGAAGTCGTTTCAAGTGACTCTTGCTTATCTTCCGAATTTCTCAAATGTGACCATTGCTTTTGGCATTCTGTTCCTTGGGAATCCTGATTATAGCATATTTCGCTCTTTTTCTGATCCAGCAGTTCCTCAAGATCTCTGACAGCAAATATCAACTCAGAGTTTGATTCTTGTGTCTTCTGCAATTGTAACCTAAGATTAGCGTTCAAGTTTTTCTCATGATCTAATTCTTCTTTCATTTCTTGTAGCATGGACCATGGGTTTTTGGTCCCAAACTGCAAAATAGCTGAAGCATTCTCATCATCGTCTGCTCTTTTATTGGAGGCCTTAAGTTTGTCGTATTCTTTTCTAAGTGCGTCTCTCTCCTCCATTACGCTACTTAATTCCCTTGAAAGATCTTGTCCTCGCCTGCTTTCCTTCACGACCTGCTTTCTAAGTGTCTGCAGTTCCAGCTCTGATACTTCTAATTGCCTTGCCAGATCATCAAGATCACATTTTTGTTTCTCAAGAGTGTTATCTGATCCTAGTACTCTTTCTCTCAATCCAGTTTCTCCTGAACTATTTGTAGATCCAGCAATGCTTCTATCCAGTTCTAAGCTCACAGACCAATCAGTATGTTGAGGGGTATCACTGTTGCTAAGGGGTGATAGCAAGCTCGCATTGTCCTGATGGACAGTATTTTTCTTGATTCCATTCTCTTTTGGTGTATATTGTCCTGAACTGCTTTCTGAACCTGATGCTGATACACCATCAAAGCTACTAGATTTTCTAAGGTCGCCACTTGAATCGTCATGGCTAGGCATATTTCTGCTGGAATGGAACTTAACCACTGCCTTGCTATTTATAAAGGATCCTTCCTGCCAAATGATTGAATGCAGATTGCAATTAGTCATTGCGTGCGAGTTATCAACCTCCCTGGTTGGAGAATTCTCTTAAACAAGCATATACTCCATTGCAAATTGTATTATATATATATTATAATGTCCTCAATATCGGAATGAGTGACATGTAGGCTCTATCAGTTTGGCATTCAAGCAAACATATACAAAGAGCTCTATCTACGGTTTCTTTACTAGTTTTCTGTTGCAACACTAGAAAAAAACTTAGGATTGCTTGTTTATCTACAAGAGGATAATACAATAAACAAATTGCTCTTCATGGGCAAATATGACTTTGTTAACATACATTTTAGATGCCGTTCATTTTCTGTGTGCATGCGTGTGCGCACAGTATTGCATGGATGTCTGTGTCTGTGTGGGGTGTTTTCTTCTTTTTGGGGGAGGGGTTGTTGAAGTGATGAGCTGTCATAACCTAACCTGGAGAAGTGTTAAGGACACATCAGCAGCCATCATGGTTCTTGTGTATAATATTTCCAAGGAAATCAGTGCAGTAAAAGCAGGTGGGTTAAACTTGAGAGGTAATTTCTCGAGTACTATTGAAGTTTAAGGAGAAATTAAATAAGACGGTGTCTAATAGCCTGGCAAGCACTGTTGATCAAAATGTTGAGAAGTTAGAAAACATGTCCACAATATGAGTGCAATGAATAATAAAGAATGGGGCTATGTAAGAAGTTAAATGTAGCTCATTTGAAGATAAGATGAGATGACTTTCTAAGATGGTTTATTCCTAAAAAGAAGTTATCAAGACACCAGCGAGTCATGTGATTGAATTTAGTTGGATGTTATGTTGAGCCTACTTCTGCTGCAGAAGTTTGTACCTGTTGTTTCTTATACATGTTCAGTAACCTCCCAGAGAATTAGTAATTTGATGGATTTTATGTAGAAAAAAAAATGATATTAGGTATTTGAGTTTAATTTGTAGTATGTGGAGAATCCTTTCAGAATTAGGCTGTATTGTCATGTAGGACAAATTAAGAATTGGTAACTATGGACTGTCAATAAATTATGGAAAATGTCGATCTTATACAAGGATCCAATGCAGGTAGCAGACAGTACAATATGAAGATCCAATTTTCAGCAAATCAGCACTGGACTACTCTAATTCCTAATGTAAAGAGATCATAAAGATGGTTCTAATTTCTTTATTGAAATTTGATAACATATTCTTATTTTGAATGATTAAATCCATTTATCAGACTTTTGTATGTGTGATCATATTTACACCCTTAAGCCAAGTGGCTTTATGCTAGTAGAAATGCTAAACAAAGATTTCCACCAGATATGTTATATCTAAAAGGTAACTGTTCTTACTTCAGCTGCATTAATACCATTTGTACCAGTAGCAGCTTCGCCACCTTCTTCATACTGTGGATTGCTTAACTGGCTCTTCAGTGTTGTTCTCTGTGATTTTGCAAAGTTGCCTTTGTTTTCACTACCTTCTTTTGGGGTTTCTCCATTTTCTACAGCTTCTCTGAAGATCGAAAGAGTCAATTAGAAATGACCAAGCTACTGAGAAGAAATCAGATTACAAGATAACTAGGGATGCTTGTCTCTTTTTTTCTGAGAAGTTTTACCTTCCTCGGACATCATTCTGTACTCTCTGCATGGTTACCTGCCAGTTGAAATCAAAAAAAATCAGGAAACGAATTAATAAAATCACATGCGAAGTCACTGATCACATGAAATTGCTGGCAATTATTTTCATAACATTATGTTGTATCATGTTGTAATATGATAATATTGACATCTGCTACATGCATTGAGGGATGGAGAGCAGGTGAGAAACCTGTGATTTCTAGGAATCTACATTAACACAGGACACATGGGATTTCAATGCTATCAATTCAAAAAAGAAAGAATGCTCACATGCAGGATGGCTCCACTGTTTGAATCTTGCAGAGGGAGAGAAACTGAGGTAGGTTTGTACACCTCAGCATACTCTGCCAAATTAACACTGATTTCTCCTAATACCCCTGTTTTTGCCGGCCCCTGCAGGAAACATGAACAAGATCATGATCAATCTCTGAAAGAAGAACGCAAGATCAAATCACAAATTTTGCGCATTGATCCCATCACACATACAGTTGCAGAAACAATGAACTGGTAAACTTTATCACTGATCTTCCCAGTTTTCTGATCCTGGGTGAGCTTCACTGTTTCATAAATTGGATTCAGCCATTGACACTCTCCATTAACAACTGCAATCTTCTCTGATCTCAAGCTCGGCTTTCCGACATCCACAGGGACCAAAGTTATCATCACTGCTTCCCATCCTTTTCCAGGCACCTGAAGAACACATGGTAGCAATTTCCTTATTCCCCAAAATGTCAGCATTGTGAGATTCATTCATCTGCTTGAGTTAATAGTTACCTGGGTTGCTTTGAACTGCAATTTGAACATAGCTTTGATCTTGTTCTTCTCGCTCCTCCATCTTGCTGCCTTGAACATCTTTCAAGTTTTGGTTTTGATTGGTACATATAGAAACAGAGAGATGGTAGAGGAGGAGGAGGAGAACAAAGCTAGCAGATCTGAGGTTACTCACTTCCTGTGTTCCCCTCTCCCTCTCTCTTTAGAGCAGGAGCCAGTGTCCTTTCTTTTTAATTTTTAGGGAGTAAAAGAAATGGTCAGTTGAAAAATTAAGAAGTTTCTCTGCAATAATTTAAATACAAAATTGAAGCTAAGCTTTAGAGAATGGAGACATATGGTGAGAGGTGGGGTCTGCTGGTGAGGGAGAGAGATTGATATTAAAATCTCAGCTGGTGGGTTGCTTGATACTCACAGCAGCAAAGGGGCCTTTGAAAGGGGAGAGAAGTGAATAGGGATTCATTTGGATGAGCTCGGGAATCCCTGTTGTCTTTTGAAATTTAAAAGGGATTAATGTACTCGGTCCTGGCTGAATAAAAAAAGCCAACGTGGCCTCTGGCCCTTGTGCATGTGGGATTTGGTTCTTCTATGCTCTTTGGTCGTAGCCATTGATCAAGTACACTACAATTGTTTGTTTCTTCTTTTATTATTTCTAAATCCTAATTTGGAGTCATCGTTGAGGCTTTAATTTTTTTTTTTTTTTTGGGGAAAAATTATAATTATAATTAATGATATATAGTGTACACAATAATTATAAGGGGGTTTTTTAGATATTAGTCCCTTAAATCTTTAGTATTTTGAAATTAGCCCCTTAAATCAATGATATTCTTATTAGGTTCCCCGATTCTTATAAGTTGTTTCAAAATTAGTCTCTCTAATCACTGTAATTGTTATGGGCAATTTTTAATTAGTTATTTAAGAAATTTTAATGATTTGAGGGACTAATTTTGAAATATTAAAGATGCAAGGGAGTTAAAAGGTAAAAAAAAACTCTAATAATAATTTAATTTCCAATTGATTCTTTGGTTACAATATCAGTCTTCACTGCCAATGCAATTAAAAACTGAATTATTGTTTGCAAAAAGATTTGCAGTCAATTTGGTCACAAAGCG
>JBAKGM010000200.1:9391835-9404488 GCA_037177215.1 Asparagus racemosus | reverse complement strand
AAGGAAAGGAAAAGATTGAAGACCCCCCCCCCCCCCCCCCCCCCCCCCCCGGCGCACGGGGGGGCCAAACAGCAAAAAGTGAATTTTTTTTGCTACTATGATTAGTGCACAAACAAATATTTAACTACAACTGCATTTTGTAAATTGCAAATAGTTAAAATTTTCTGCATACCAAACAAACTTGTACATAAAACAAAATAAAGAAACATAAGGCTTTTCCGTTTGTATCGCCAGTGTCGGTACTGAGAAAGCTTCAACCCAAACTCGTAAAGAACAAGAAAGGTTTTTGGCTATAAATGATGAGGTTTGGTTTTTTTCCAAGTGTTGAGCACTTGGTCCCCCTCAACTCATGCTTCCACAAGCACATGCATTCTGCTTCCCCAAGCCCAGTAACCAGGGTAGAGGATGCCCTATTTTAGACCATTGACTTATTTTACAGCATTGGCATTTGTGTTGATTTGCTTTTGGGACCCTGTTTTAATTAGTTGCTTTATATATATATTCCTCTATTTTTAAGCAGAAGACATAAATTAGACTTCTCACAATTAGTCCTTTTACATTTGAGTAGGCTTCATTAGCAATTACAAATATTTTATTAAAGGGATAAGTGCAGATAGACCCCCTTTAGTCTTGCCAAGTTGCGGATAGACGCTCTATAGTTTTACTTGAGCAAATAGACCTCCTAAGGGAATCTTTTTTCAATCTTAAGAAAGTCAAAAAAAATCGTAGAAACGAATAGAATCTTGCAGCTCTATTGGTGTAGATAAACTTCCAAGTGTTTTTCCAATCTTAAAAGGGATTTTAAAAAATAAAGTTTCACCAAGTGGGTCTATTCGTACTCGGGCAAATAGTTGAAGATACTGCATGAAGTCTATTTAGAATTTAAGGAAGTTTATTCGCAGCTGGGCGACACTTCATGGAGTCCACTTACAATTAACGCTTTATTAAATAATTGAGGAGTCATGCTTTCTCTTCAAAATGGAAACAGTATCTTTGCTCCTGTGCTTTTAGAGAACAAAATATATTTCAAAGTTTTGGTGCATCAAGATGAACAAATACTACAAGTAAGAAATAAAGCAATAGAGAGTCAATAAGATAGTTTTCCAATCTTTTTCTCAAATAGATAAATACTGAAATATAGTTTACATCTACAGCAATTAAGAGTAAAGATACAACGACACAATGAAATCTTTCTTCCATAGAGAATTCATTAAATAAACACGTACAAATGCAAAATCTTAATTAGAAAATATCACCAACTTATACACCCTTGTACTTATGTTCTCAAAGTCTAACCTCGTATGAAGCACCTCTGTCACCAACAAAATTTGAGCAAAATAATTGGCAAGCATCACTCGTATTTTTCAACTGCATCATAATATTCTTCTTGTGTCGGTTCTTTACTAGTAACATATTATTATGATGAAGATGACCCCTCAGCAATAAGAAAGCAATTTGTCTTCCGCCATTAAAAAACAAGAATCCACAACTTTTCCATTTTCTAGAATGACATTGAATTTAGTATAAAAATACACATAGTAGGTCCCAATTACTGAATTACAGCTCATCTTATAATTTCTCCCCTGATAATTCATTTATTGAATTATTATTTCTCCAAGTTTCATTTATGGGTCCACAAATACAGATGCAGTTTGGCTCGCACTTTAAATATGAAACTGGGCCCCACTGTAACGGATATGGGGAAATAAAGAATAATAGGACAAGCAAAAACACAGTGGTCGATAGAGAAAGCTCCCTGACTATTTTGGCAGTTTCAGTACAACGCTTAGTTCAATGTGAATTGTTACGGCTTGCTTTTCACTTGCATGGGTATCAATTTAGTGATAGACATTTTTTTAAAATTAGAAAAATAGGAAAATTAGAAAATAGTCTTGAAAATTGGAAAATGCATATATTTGGTTTTGAGGTTAACCCGTAACCTATCCCAAATTATCGACCGTGTGTCTAGACAATTTACGTCCAATTGCTTTTCTTAATTACACGAGTTGAATTCTCTCATAACCGCCTGCATGTGAATGATGCTTCTGAGCCCTGGGTAGAATCAATTGGGGGCAAATGGATAATTTATCTTCCATATTGTAAGACTAGGGCAGGGGAGGGGGATAATGAACTAAACTCAATGGGAGGAAAAGGGGAGAAAGTGAGTGTGATATAACTAATTGTGTTTGGATAGATAACTAAGGGATGGAGGGGGAGTGAGAGTGATTGGAACTAATTATGTTTGTTTAGAATAGAAAATCAAAAGAGAAAGAAGCAATTTACTTAAAACCCATACCCTCTCCTCCCAATCCGTCCACTTTAAGAGGATTAAGTAAGTGAGGAAATTTATTTCTTTTTAACCCTACCAATCCTTCCCCATCACTTACTAAAAAATGTAAACAAACTCAATTTTAAGATGGTTAACATTGTAACGTTCCCAACTCCTCCCCTCCTCTCTCGAAAAAAACTATCCAAACTCTAAATAAGTACAATATTTATTTCTGCAACTATATTTCTGGACACCTAAATAACCCCTTGCATTCATACCCGAGGGTTAGTTTGTTTGCACTATTACACAAATTTAGATTTAGGGCCTGTTTGGTTTGCTAACAACAAAAAAATGGAAAACAAAAACTTCTAAAAAATCTTATTTCCTTATATTTCTTTAGATTTCCTAAAAATAATGTTTTTAGTTTGTTCGCATGGAAAACAAGGCTCTAGAACCCTATCAATTTCCTATGATTTGTTGGGGACAAAAAACTTGGGAAACAAACGTATCAAAGTAATAAAAGTACCAAAAGCAATTTTTATTGTTTAAAATTGATTTCCCATCCAAAGCTGCTCTTAAATTGGGCTTGGAAAAATTCCTATGTGGCATGGGTTTTCAGCACCTAATTTCTCTCAAAAACAAACAAAACAAACACTAGAAAAGAAACGACCCAACTCCTAAATCCTATACGGCAAATGCCTAATTTCCTCAAAGACCAATTTCTTAGGTTTTTTTGGCGAAACGAACAGGTCTAGAGGAATCGTAAAAGTCTTCAGAGATGAGTATGAATTATCTAATGTTTGTCTTTATTTCTTTTTCTTTTTCTTCTTTTTTTTCTCCCTCTTTTTTTTTAATGATTAAAGCTTGTCCTTATTAACAACCTTACGAGTTACAATTGCCAAAAAGATAGTGTACTGCAGGAGCAGTTAAATATATATTGCAGAAAAATTCTTTTCTTCTTACGTACACCACCTCCCCACGAACCGTCACGTGCCAGTCCAAATTAATTATTAGACCAAACTATTTTTTTAGTAGGTAAGTTGCCTTTAAGCTAATGATGATATAAGCTGTCCCACAGTCAAAAAGACGCATGATAACAAACCAAACGCAAAGATTCGTATTTTAAGGTCAGGAGACTCATGACTATGCCTTTAAAACAAAGTTAGAAAGGTTTAATCATTACCTAAACCTAATATTTAACCAAAACTAGTTGAGGAGTGAGATAGGGTTGAAGGACAAATCTCACTTGCTGGAATCTTACAACGAGGGAACCGACATAAAGAAGGGACTCTTGCCCAAACATTCCAATTTTAGCATAAGACGATAATAACATGATGCTTCACCTCATAATGCCTAATAATACAATGTTCTTTTTTGCATTAATGTGTCATCAATAGATGGACAGAAAACATTATGAGTCTGTTCAGTACTCTCTTCTTTAAACAAAAGAAAGGTGAGTTTTAAAAAGATCAGTTAGTAGATTGGATCTTCATAACTTGGCAAGAAAAATGTACTTTAATTGGATAAATTATGGAGGGAGAATTAATGTAGATCATATACATTGACAATTTTACAATTTTATCTTTTTTTAATGGTATCCTAATTCTAGTGGCGTCCTAGATAATAAATATAGATAAAAGTAAATAAAACTATATATAACGTACATAATTCAATGGTGCCATGCGACAACATTGGACACTATGTAGCACCGCTACTGACCAAATAGTGGCATCTCAATTTTCTTTAACTCGCGCTAATTTGTGTCTTCTGGATTCTTTTATTAAGTGTCCTCTTACCACTAGTAATATGTTTAAAGCTCTTTGATTTAACTCTATTTCTCTCTTTATACTTATAGGATATTTTTGGAAACACTTTTGCTTAACAAGATAACTAGCCAATACATTAAATAAAGCAATCGTTTCAATTAAACTAATCGCCCAAAAATAAGCCTCCCTTTTTATTGGGAGAAGCAGTAACTAATAGTACTGTAACAACCTCCACCATGATATAGATGATCAGTCCAATTTGCCAACTAATATATTTCCACCCTCCTCTTCATTTACCCTACATAACTTTTTTAATCCTATTCTTTCCAAGTAAAAGCACCAATTTTATTTTACTTTAGTGGCAGTTGCTAAACTTTACAAAAGCTTGGCATTGTGGTCTAGTTGTTAAATCTTTTCAAACAAACGATTGCACGAGAAGGTGAGATAAAGGGGAGCTTTATTCGTATGGTGATGTTGGATGTTGTTGCCCTATTTCTTTTCTTGCCTTTGAAGTTTAAAGTTAAACCTCATTAAGGTGGTGTATCTGATCACTGTAGACATCTGAGCAGCCCAAAACTCCATTAAAAAATAATGAAACAGAAATAAGTTGGTTCTTGGAAAAGAATTTTTAAATGCACGCTTAATTTCAGAATCAACTAATTTTTTAGGTAAATTATTTTATATTTCCAATGACTAACTTTTATGATAACTGTGCAACTTATAACTTGTATGTTTGAAATCACAAATATGTGAGTTTATATTCTTTAACTAATAGAATACTATATTAATTTATTAATTAATTATACTTTAGATGCCATATTGTTGTATTAAATCGATATTAAATAGATATAAAATAAATTTAATAATATTACTAACAGGTGAAAGTTTTCCAATAGCATTTTGAAATTTAAAAAAAAGTTTAATACTTCAAGTTAAAAATGACATAAATTAACAAAATTTATATTTCATTTGAAAAAAATATTTATTAAAATTTAATTTGATAAAATGGATTATTCTATATTGAAATATGATTATTTAGTGACCACATTTTCCTATTTAAATAAAGATACTGCTTCATTATAAAATAATTTTATTTTGTTAATAATATATCAGTATTTAATATTTTATAATGATAACGTGTTACCATTAAACAAGATGATCTTAATAGTTTTTTTAAAATTATTTTTTTATAATGGAGGTATTAATTGATAAATTTTTTAAACAATTTATGTCTTAATGGAAATATTATTATTTTGTTAAAATTATTTTTGTCTTAGTGGCATTAACACCTCTAAAACTTGGATCTCTGGACTCACCCACTGGGCTTGTGACAGTACGGCACAAGATAATGGGCCTGATGGGACAAGAAATGGTCTGGAGCCGGTGGGACTTATAAGCCCAATTGTAGATTTATTTTTCATTATAAACAGATATAAAGGAAAATAAACGAATATTAAAATTAAACAAGAAGAATGTTCTTAAGAAAATAACTTCTCATATTATTTTTAAAATCCTTATTTGGATGATAAAAAGTTTTTAAAAAATAGAAAATGAGATAGCAGCTGGTATGGCACCAATTTCCTTTTATATCTGTTCTGTTGTAATGAAAAGTGAAAAGTGAGCTCTTAGAAGCGAAATAGGAGGAAGAGGAGAGATCAAAAAAATTATCTCATTCATTTTCAATTCAGTTTATGAAAATTTTGGAGAAAGAAAACATAATTAAAATGTTGATGCCACATCATTCGCCTTTCAAGTAATTTCCAATCATTTTCCAATTGTTAATTCAAGACTGGTTGTTCCCACAACTCGCAAGTAAGATTTTAGGTTGTCCACGTACAAAAAGATTGATTACTTGTTGCTATGATCAGCCACATTTTGAAAACAGGAATTCATGAATAATAATTTCAACATTTTATTTAATAATAATAATAACTAGGTTAAATGTAGACAATCAAATTGCAAAGCAATATAGTGATCGATGAATAATCTTGCTAGTAATAAGAAAACTTAGTAAATATCAAAATATTTATTTATTCCTTATAATATATTAGAGAGAGATCTTTCTTCCACAAATGGGATCATCAGATATTCATTAGCTTACATTTCAATAACATGTATAATAAGACGGTAAGAGAATCCATGCAAATTTACCAACACAAGAACCATAATTCCTTTTCTTTTATTAATTTTCCTTTGTGCAAAACCCTCAATTATTATATTTAATTTTAGAGATTTATTCATGTGAAATATAGTCAAAGAATATGTACTGGTTCTCTGCTAAAGTTTAGAGATTTGTTCATTAAAAAAAATGAATATACCTCGCATATGGGATTCCTTCGCATGACAACGCGCAAAAGTGAGAACACCTTGTCCTATGACTAGTAAATCTATAGTTTATGTCTCTTCAGTGAAAGATTCAATTTAGCTGAGTTTACAGAACGAAGGATTCTAAGATCTCACTTCTTCAACTTAGTCTCATGAGAAACATTTTCTCTACTTGTATAAGTGTTTTTTATGTGGTTTTTTTTATATTGTTATTGTGCAATCCTCTGCATCCTATATATATGAGACACATGGGCCCTTTTTTTTCTCTCTTTTTTTTAATAATAATAATAATATTATTATTATTTTGGGGGGACAAACTCCAGTATGCATCTTTATACTATATTATTGAGGGTAAATTTCACTAGACCTCGATTTAAGTTTGAAGCTCTCATTAAACCCTCATAACTTTGGAAGTTCTGAAAAACTCTCATTACATTTTGATTTTTTTGCACCTTGTCCCCTAAACGGTGTTAGATGATCTCATAAAAAGATAAAAATCCGCTTTTAAATTAGAACCTAATTATGTTTTAATCAAATTTAAATTATTTTAAATTAGCTTAAATTAGAGAGAGAAAAAAGAGAGGTGAGGGGTTTGCCGGCAGTGGGGGTGGCGGTAGCCAGAGGTGGAGAGTGCTCAGGTTAGATGGGAGGGAGAGAGCGAGGGAGGGATGGAGGAGGGTCTCCGGCGACCCCACTGCCGTTGGAGTCGCCAGTGACTGGTAAGGGTAAAGGTGAAAGAGGAGAGAGGTGTGCATAGGAGGGAGAAGATAGGGTATGCATGTAAAATTGTAAAGGTTTTAGGGGTCGGTGTGTGCACAAAAGTATTACTAACAAGATGTAGAAAGGAGTGTTTTAGGTAATTTTTCCTGCCAGGAGGGTTAAACTCAACCGTGTTAAAATTGGAGATTGCGTGATAAAACTTGTTGGGAATTTAGTGAAATTTTACACTTGTCGGGTGTTAAGTGCAGAAGGCCCAAATTTATTGGGCATTACTAAAATTTACCCTATTATTGACTTGTTTAAATTAAACAAGTATTTTACCCGTGCTCCCACATGTGAGTCTTGCGTGTGGAATAAGTAATATAGAGTGTGTGGTAGGAACTGAACCTGCATCTTTACCTCGGAAGATCACGAGCCTGATTTTTTTATATGTTTTATTTATTTGGTCTCTATGGGTTTCTTCTTTAGTCATATGCATTTGCTTCTAAATTAAATTGAATACAATTTTTTTTACTCCTGCTTCTTCTTTTCTCTTTTTACATATATTCTATTTTTTATGGATATGAGCACACAAATAACTTATATCAATGATTTATAGCATATTGATTATTAAAAATTAGATAATTGAGCTGGAGTTTTTTCTTCAAATAGTTTGAATTTTTAAAAAATCAAATAAAGGGAGTGGATGACTTTTTATTTCAAAAAGTGAAATTCAGAATTAGATAGTTTAATTATCCACCTCTCCTTTACAATATTCCTCATGATTATAATATTCTAAGATATAAGAAAAAAATTGACTTTCCTAATGAGTGAGTAGATAGTTTTTTATTTTAAATTAAAAATATATAGATTATCCATCAAACTCTCCTTTATAATATCCATTATTTTTTTATAATGTTTAAAATTAAAAAGAATATAGAAAAAGTCGGCGCTTTTTGTGTGATCACAACACCAAAAATATCTCTTCAATGTAAGAACTGTGGAGATTTAGCCAACGAAGAAGGTCATCTTACATTGATGGTTTACTATAAATTTTTTGAGATTTGGTATAAACTAAAGAGTACATTTAGTTAAACTCTGCAACATGAAGTAATCAAATAAAACGTCACAGTTAGATGAGATATAATGTCTTCACATATTAATTTAATAAAAAAATCTCACTCGTAAACCTCAATCTTTGTGATGCTCGTATTAGAATTTCAACTTAATTACAAAAGAATATGTGGTTTTAAAATTTTCTTAAATTAACCTTAAGAATCGAAATGTCTATTCCTAGAATAATCTTAAGAAGCAATTATAATTTTAATATAATTATTAGAAAAAATTGGATAAAGCAGGAAGAATTCAAGATAATATTTCGGCAATATTTGCAAATGATTTGTGTAGTTTTTACAGTTCACCGAGAATATTTTTGTAATAGAGATTTTTCTGGAGCGAACTTCTTTGATGCTTCTTTTCCTACTGAGAAGGGTTTTAACTTTATAGATCTTTACATGTTACATATTTTTCATGGTGTCTTACCCCTTTTTCTAAAAAAAAAGTTAAAAAAATTGATATCAAATCAATAAATAACAAAAAATTTGACCAATTCATTAATAATATTTTAAGAGGAATTAATCCATCAATTTTAAATATAACTGCATATTTGATTTTAGGATTAATTTTACAAATCCCCATCAATTATGTTGGATGTCTCAGAACCAACGCCCCCCCCCCCAAAAAAAACCCTCAAAAAAAACTATGGGGTGTCCCACAAAATACGCCTAGTCTTTCACAGTTTTCTCATTCAAAATGTAAAATAATTGAAATATCATTTTGAAAATCAACTCATTCAATTAAAAAGCAAGCCCTGACTGGTAAAAAAAAGATCTTCGTCAATTTATAATGCTCTTTTTTTTCTTTTTCTCCTCTCTTTCCCTTATCCTAAAAAATTAGCGTAATTTTTTATAATTAGGGGTATTTTGATCTTTTCTTGGTCACCTACTTATCATGTGACATGCTAGGTTTAATGGTATTAGTTCTCAGAGTGTAAAGTGAGAAGAATTCATGAGCAATTCTAGAATTTTTAATTTGATGGGAATTATCTACAATAGGCTCCAATTTGAAGGGGGTTTACTCAAATTAAAATAATTAAGGGGGATTTTCTGAGACACACCTCATATTTGAAGAGGGTTAAGTGAGCAAAGCTCAGGGTGTTATCTCAAATTTTCAAAAGTGAGGGGGTTATCTATAATATGCTGAAACTTGAAGGGGTTTTTCTCAAATTAAGATAGTTGAGGGGTTTTTTTGAGACAGCCCCATATTTGAGGAGGTTTTCTAAAATTTACCCGTGATTTTATATAGAGAGGTTCTCTACATGACTTTTTTTTCTTTAATATTTATATTCAAATATATGATTATGAGATTTTTTTAGTTATAGATAGATATAATCTGATAAGGATTATAAAATATTTTATTATTAGAATTTTCTAATTATGGATAATTTTAATTTGATGAGAATTCTTAGGTGCATATAAGATTAGGTGTCTACATGTCATTTTCTGATAGGATAGAGTGATATATGAATACTTATGACACGACACATGTTAATTTTTATACCATTAGGAGTTATACTAATTTCTCTTTATATATAAAAGAGGGATTGCTGTTTATTTAATGTGGCTTCATTTTTTTAGACTACGTGGCTTCGAATTTAGTTGTAGATTAAATGCAATATTTAACAAGTAATAGTCGCTTGCCTATGCAATTTGAATGAAATTCACGTATAAAGGACATCTCTTTGGTGATATCCAATAACTTGCAAATTAGAAGATAAGACTACGGCATGGTTTAATAGAGTGTATGAAGAGAGGATGTAAGGTAAATGGAGGTGCAATGAGATGAAAGGAAGCATATACATTACGTACTTTTTGTTTGATAGGAGGGCGGAGAGAGAAAACACTTCAATTTGTACTTTATTTTCTCTTTTCTGTGAATCCCTTCAATTTGGAGGGATTCTTTTCTCTTCTCATTTTTAGTTTATTTTGAACTATCCGCTACTCTACCTAACTTCCATTTTCTACCTCACTTCCATTTTCTCTATCTTCCCTTCTAAAAACCCTCTACCAAAAGTACTTTAGATTTTTATCCCTGCTTTTACTTTACTCCCCCCCCCCCCCCCAAAACCAAACCAAGCCTAATGTGCGGTTTTTTTCCATTTATTTAGTGAGTTTTGCATCGAAAAATAGGACTCGCAAGCTTAAAATCCTAGAAGTTTATCAAATATAATATTTGTTTGTTATTTTTTATGCCATGAATTTGGAGTTGATAGATGTATCAAATGTGATTCCCTAAAATTATGCTGATTTTACTAGAATTTGTGATTTTAGTCACATATCCTCAACAAAATACATGTGTAACCAAACAAAATTTAGTTATGTTTTATTTCTCATGCAAATACACTTTAATATCCATTGTGGACAAACAAGATTTTGAATATCTAAATCCATAGCATGCATCAAAATATAATCCACGAACCAAACAGCCTCTAACCATATCTTTCATATAGTTGGGCCTAATTCATAAATCTAGGGCTCTATTTGACAATATCTCAAAATCAAACTGGGCACACTTTTCAAAAGAACTAAATGTGGAAAAAATTGGGTCAGTGTTGGCCTAGTTTTTCCTGGGTCGAAAAGGGCCGAAGCTAGCCTTGTCTTTTATTATTTAAATTTTCTCTCAAGTAGTTATTTCACTTTTTATTCAGATTCATCCGGTTCTCATGCTGATCAGCTTTATTATCCTTGCAGGCGAAGGTGTGCAAGTTTAAAACCTTCAACATTTATCTCTATTAAAAAATAGATTGTGTAAGCTTATAATTATCCTTTTTTTATCCAAATCTAATTTCAGCAATAATGAGCTACAGAGGTCTTCCATGGAGTAAAGAAACAAAGAAATTGATCCATTTGATCCTTCATGGGATTGCTATTGTTCTTGGTGCTGTTGGGATCTACGCCGCCTTCAAATTTCACAATGAGAGTGGAATTGATAATATGTTTGTAGGCTTGGACTGGGCTCCTACTGTTTATATGGCATTCAGGTAAGTGATCAAATTGGTTACTAATGATGATTATGATTGCTCATGAAGTGAGCAATCATGCTCCTTACAGAGAATCTAAACAAATTATATAAAGACCATGCATTTAGGCATCATACTTAGCTGTGAATCCATCATTTAATTTTTTATGTAGCGGAAGCATAGCAAAATAGATTAGTTCTCGTACGAGGAAGACGGGGGTTAGAAGATCCTAGAAAATCTAGGCAGAGAAAACCCTCAAAAAAGTAATAATAACTCCGTTAATCCTAAACATGAAAATACGCACCCTCATATAGGGTGTAGAAACAATTACAAAATTATGAAACATGCTTTTTCCTCCCCCCCTTTTTTTTTTATTTATTATTATTTTTTTGAATAGAAACATTAGAGCAAAACTCTAACCAAACATACATGAAACTCAAAGCTCTAAGCACGAACTCCGGGGACCTCCAACCACACCTGGTTTTCTTCAATGTCAATAGTCTTCTGCGCCAACAAATGAGTAACTTTGTTTCCAGATCGCCTCACCTATCCAAAGCTGAAAAATTGCACTCTCTAACAATTCAACTGGCCAAACAAAACAAAAAAAGTGATTCATTACCTTCATCGATCTACCTTACTACCCCCTCTGCATCGCCTTCGAACTTTAGTCTCCCAAAACCTGCATTGAGTACAAAATCCACTGCTTCAATCATGACTGCGAACTCTGCATACATTGCATCCCCATAAATTTTTATTATGTTAGATATAGCTGTATAGAAAGATCCATCAAAGCCTTGAATCTCCACTCCCACCTTCATGGCCTCCCTATATATCCGAGAAAATAGCCACATCTATATTTGCTTTCATATTACCCGAGCATAGAGCTTGCCATCGTATTGGCACCGTTATGGGCATTAGTGTCATTAGTGTTCTTGAGCTTGGAGACATGCATTCTGATGTTCTCTCGCTCCTTAAACAATTTCTTCACCATCCATTATCCGCCCTTGATATTTTTTTCTCGATTCTGTTCTTCCGCAAAAATCAACATACCACCACTATCAACTCAAATTCACGCCCTTTCATTAGTTCAACTAAACTTCGCCACCACTCTCCCGTGTGAATCCCCTCCTTTCATGGCATTACTCGATCCGACATTGCAGTAGCCCAAACCAATCTAGCAAACGGGCAGCTCCATAGTATGATAAATTGACTCCTCATTATTCCTACACACCCAACAACCTTCAGCTACATTCAATCCTCACCTTTTTAATATTTCTTGCACTAGAAGAATCTCATGGCAAGCTCTCCATTCAAAATGTTTTAAGCTTGTTGGGAAGTTTCATTTGCCACACAAACTTCTAGTCCCCGGTCGATCCGGTACTTGTCTGCCCCAGATCACTATTGCCATGTCCTCCCAAACCTCAATTCATTATTAAATGGTAAGCAGACTGAACTGAAAAAGACCCATCTTGTGAAATGCCATACCAATATCTCTGCTGTGAAACATGCCTCTTAA
>JBAKGM010000200.1:9363435-9389309 GCA_037177215.1 Asparagus racemosus | reverse complement strand
GATCGTCGAAGGGACCACCGGAGATCCCAACTCCACCCCTTCTATAGGTACCCCCTATAGGCGAACCCCCCGAACGGAGCAACGTCACCAGGCATTAGGAGAGAAGGCGGACTCCGCTTTCTTAAAAGCTAAACTTGCACAAGGTTAGTGACTGTTTGATTACATACATCAACAACATCTGATTGCGATGAAAATCAAATTGTTTGCATAAAGTTATAATTTTTCATAAAAGACCTTCAAGTAAGTTATAATTTTATTGTAAATAAAAGGCTTTTCCAACACACCCACAAATGAGTTATCACGTGGCCGATAGCCATTGGCCATCTAGATGAACAATTTGTGAAATTAATGGGGAGAATTTGGAAGTGTTTGCAAAATTCAATGCTAGTGCAACCATATCTTTGTCTCTTTATCCTCCTCCTCCTAAACAAATCCAACGCAACTCTGTCCCTGACCTCAGATAAGTCCCTGGTCTCGTCTCGGCGCGACAAGTGACAACAATAATAAATCATCTGTCCCTTTGTTATTTTTTTATTTTATATAGTTCTATCTAGGACTATCTTCTCCATTTAATTAAGGGTAAATTACATAAACCCCGCAAGACCTTTCAGCATTTGCACTACACCCCCAATAACTGTGAAAATCACACTATACCCTAAATAATTTTTGCAGAAAACACCAATGTATTTTGGATAAATTATACTAAACTTCTAATAACTTTCAAAATGTCTTTTCATGTTTTTCCTGGTTGTAATTTAGGGGTTTATCTGCAAAACGTAGGAACTATTTCGTGGTTTTCTACAATTCCAAAAAATTATTGTGGTTTTAATGCAACTAGGTTGGATGCACGCGCATTACACGTGGTTAAATATTATTATTGTTTCTTTTTGGTCTATTTCCTTACTTAACTCGGCTATGAAATGACATGACCAATTCACATTATATATAATTTACAATAAATAGTACATGAAGGTCAAAAACCTTTTATGAAAAACTATAACTTTATGCAAATAATTTGATTTTCATCGCAATCCGATGTGATCATATTATAGTTTGCACAAATTCACAATATATAATCCTAAAATTTATACCCTGCACAATTTAATAATCCAATAAATTTTCATTTAATTTGATGCCTCATAAGGCTAATAGACTCTAAGGAAATATCATATACCAATAATCATGCAAGAATCTTAATTATGATACTTTTTTCAAGATAATATATTTATATTCTATTTGTTTATGTTTTGGATCGTTAAAGTTAGCAAGCTATATAATGACTAATTAATATATTTCACGCTAGTATATATCCTTTTCTTAGTTGAGCGACTTATTATTTTTGAGACATAAAATTGCGTTATAAATAACTTTGATTATTTCACATAATTGAAGATATGGTGTCTTTAAATTACTATTATTATTTATTTAATGAGTATTAGATTCCTCTTTATTTAAGTGCCCTTCTCCATCCCATTTGATTACCCATGCAATTTAGAACTTTTTTTAAGCTTAACTGCCTCAATTACATCTTCTACCATAACTCATCTCTTTTTTTTATTACCTAGAAGCTAGTGATACTCTAATGGGATGTAGTTATCTATCAAAATAATTGTGGATAGTTACAATTTATTTAGAATTAACAAAGATTTGATTATTAGAATGTTCTACTTTTTTATGGATAGAATATTCTAATTATGAATATGAATAGTTATAATTTAATAAGAATTCTTAGGAAGATAGAATTAGTTGGACACATGTCATATTCTAATTATAAGATAGAGAATTAGTTCCTGATCTATTTTTATGTCAAATTTTGATTAAAAATTTTACCTTTAAAATATTTGAATATATATTAATAATTAGGAGAAGCTTAGAATGTAATATCCAAAAGGATTAAGAATAGTATTGACCATAAAAAAAAATTTCCCAAGCTCACACTAAGTATAAAGTATGATATGATATGATTTAGAAAGTTATTGGGTGTTTTCTACAAAATGCTAAACGTTCATGGGGTTTAGCATTATTTGCCCTTTAATTAACCACTATCATATGTCTTAAAATTATTTGTTTTTCAGACTTACCTATCATCATCTTTACTCTATTGATAATTTTACCATCTCTTCTGATTGGGGAACTTTGTGATATTTATTATGTCAAACCATCTCAATCAATTTGTCTTATTTTATCTTTTATTTTAATCATTATGATTTGATTCAAGAAAATACAACATTCTGAATCTAACTATCTTGACAAATGTGTGATTCCAGATAAGAGAAAGTAGAAACTCCTTTAAGTGCTATGTTGACCGTGAACATGTACTATACGGGTATTTATAATCTGTTTTACCAAAGTTACATTTTATTTGTTCAAAATTTTAGAGTAATCCTAACTCTATTAGATTACAAATCTTCTTTTCATTTTCATTCTTTATATTCTTTTTTCTTTTTGACTCATCAATCAATTAATTTATACTATAAAATCAACTAATCTACGACATCATGGCTGACTGCAGTAGAGCAGGGCCCATACCACGTGGAAAGAAGATCACCTCTTAAATCCGATGGGAATTAAACGGCCAGATCGGCATAGAAGTTGGTAGAGACGCGATAAATTTATACAAGGAAGAGATAAGGACAGCGTTAATGATACGGCGTGGCTAAAATCCATTCTTACTCTCATTCTTTATCTTAGAAAAAAGGGCTATTCTCACCTTGCAGCCCAAAAGTCTACATCAACATCTCAAAATTTATAATTTTTTAATTTGATACTCTAAACTTTTTATTTGACACTTTAATATCTCAGACTTTATATCTTTTAATTTGACAGTCTAAATTTTTTCGGCACTTTGATATTTCAAAGTTTACACATTATTTAACTTTGATATCCTAAAATTTACGTATTTTGTAACTTTAATACCCCACACTTTGGGGTATCAAAATGTTAAAAACAAAACTTTAAGATATCAAAATTATAGGAAAGTATAAATTCTAAGATGTTAAAGTGTTAGAAGAAAATTTTAATGTATCTAAGTTAGAAAATATGTAGACGCTGGGTATTGAAGTGTCGGAAAAAAACTTTGAGATATCAAAGTTCAAAACAGTGTAATCTTTGGAGTGGCAAAGTGCAAATATTAATATTTGTTAAACTTACTATTAAATTTAGCAAAATTCTATTTTAAACTTATCTTAAGTCTACTTTAAATTAGATTTAAGATCGGCTTACTGATAAATTTAATAAATATCAATGATTTGAAAACTACATAATTAGTGTACAAGTATTACAGTGGAACATTCAGGTGAAATATTTATGTTTGCATGATAAAAGATATCAACGTATTAATTTTAAAATACTTAAGGTATATAAATGCTTTTTAAAAAAACAAGACAGGGTATATAAGTGCCAAATAAGTGAATATATGAGGTATTTAAGTGCTATTAAGCGTTTTGCTTTTAAGAATGCTTGTATGGATCAGATTGTTGACTGCAGGGAAAAAATCTCGAGTGAGAGAGAGAGAGAGGAGAGAACATGGGAAGGTTAGTCGGAGTGACTGCGGCTCCGTTTACGTATGCATCGCACGTGCTGGCGGTGGCGGCGGCGGTGCTCGTGCTCGTCTGGTGCATCAATTTTCGGGGAGGGCTCGCCTTTGAGGCCACCAACAAGAATCTCATCTTCAATGTTAGTTATTATTAACAAATTTATTCTTATTATTATTCACTCTCGTTATTTTATTTGATGGAATTTAATTGGGTTTTTATTGTTTTGTGTTTGATTCTTTGCTTTGCTTCTAGTGGGTGTTTGTTGTCCAATCATCCTCATCCTCTGAGACACACATGGGACCTAAAAAAAAAAAGGATCTTAGTTCCAAGTCTGCATCTTTGTTGTTTTATGGCAGATTATTAATTCAGTGGAGATTAATTATTATATATCTCTCTAGTTAATAAACTCATGTGGGTTTCGAATTCAGTTGTGGATAAAATGAAATTACCTAGTACTAGTGTCTTTAATCAGCAGTCTGAGGTTAATTTATGTGGAGTATACAGAAGCTATTATTTCCTATTTGATGATTACCAACACTTTGAAACAATCCATCCAATTATCCAAATAGAAGATGAACCCATTCCTTCATATATTTGGGTCATTCAGTAAAATTTTAAATAAATGAATGTTTAATAGCAATCTAGGATTTGATATTGTTGAAAAATGGATCTACGGCTGTACTATTCGTGCCTGGTATTTTGTACAGATTGCCTCTTTTCAATTACCAACCTCAAACACACCTCCAGGGCAATTTTAAGCTAATCTTTTATGCCCTTGAATGAAGTTTCTCTAAAATTGTGATTTTAACTTCTTAACGTTCTCTCAGATTCATCCAGTTCTCATGCTGATCGGCTTTATTATCCTCGGGGGTGAAGGTGTGCAAGTTTAATACAATGAATAATATTTGTCTCTTAGAAAAAAGTGAGTGAGCAAAACTTATTCGTATTCTTTTTGTCCAAATATAATTTCAGCAATAATGAGCTATAGAGGTCTTCCATGGAGTAAAGAAGCAAAGAAATTGATCCATTTGATTCTCCATGCGATTGCGGTTGTTCTTGGTGCTGTGGGAATCTATGCTGCCTTCAAATTTCACAATGAAAGTGGAATTGCTAATCTTTACAGCTTGCACTCTTGGCTTGGACTTGGTACAATCTGTTTATATGGCATTCAGGTAAATATCTGATTGAAATTACCGATATTGTCATTGCAAATTCCCAATATTTTCCACTACTTTAATTGAAGTTTATAATCCATTTAATGTCATATAAACAAGAAAAGCAATCACTTGTTCTAATGCTACGAAGAACTGAAGAATCGGTGTGAATTGTTTCTTTAAGCTGGCTAGAATAGTATGAGGCATCTAAATTACAGAAAGAACAATTGACTTACAAATTTTTAGTCTTAGAACAAAGTTAGAACTGCTGGTTTCAGTATTAGCTATTGTGTTCGTATTAGAGAGAACATCTGATGAGGTATGAGCTTCATTGTAGCTAATGACTGATTAAAGTAATCTCTAGTTGTAAACATTGTGAAAGTGACTTGAATATAAAGTCAACAATTGTGGTCACTGGGTCAATAATTGCTTTCACTAAGTTAATAATTGCGGCCACCGAAGTCCAAAGTTATGGCACCCCCTCTATTTAGCCATGCAATTTTCTCTCAGACTATAAGTTAGCCTAATTATTTCACCAATCTCAATGTCCCTTTCACATTAATAATGAATGTTATAAATTCACATGAAAATGAGAGATGAAAAGATATTTCGGGACAGAGAGAAGAAAGAGAGAGTTAGAGAGAAGAAAAAGAGAGAAGAAGAAAAATCGTGGATGTAGATCAAACCACCTCAATCCGCATGTTGCTTGCCATAGTTGCTCACTTTGATTTGGAGCGTAAGCAACTTGATGCGAAAACAACCTTTCTACATGGTGAGCTTGAGGAGCAGATCTTTATGCATCAGTCAGAGGGGTTCGTTGTTGAAGATAAAGAAGATCATGTTTGCATGTTGAAGAAATCTCTTTATGGGTTGAAGCAGTCTTCGAGGCAGTGATATTTGAGATTTTATACTTTCATGTTTGAGCATGGTTACTCTATGAGGAAATATGATAATTGTGTTTATCATAAAAAGCTCAACAATGATTCTTTTGTATATTTGCTTTTATATGTTAATGATATGTTGATTGCAGCTAAAGATATGTCAGAAATTGACAAGTTAAAATCTCAGCTCAAGCAAGAGTTGGAGATGAAAGATTTGAGGGTTGTAAAGAATATTTTAGGGATGGAGATCCAGAGGAACAGACAATAAAGGAAATTATTTCTATCTCAAGAAAAATACATCAAAAAGGTGTTGGAAAGATTTGACATGTTTAACGGTAAGCCTGTGAAGACCCTACTTGTTGCTCATTTTCGTCTTTCAACAGATTTGTCACCTTAGATTGAAGAAGAGGAGCAGTACATTTCTTGTGTTATTTATGTCAGTGTAGTATGAAGCATTATGTATGTTATGGTTTACACTCGTCTAGATATTTTATATGCACTCAGTGTTGTGAGTCGGTGTATGAATAAGCCTGGAAAGATCCATTGGCAGGCTGTGAAATGAATACTTAGATATTTGAAAGGATCTGCTAATATTGGTTTATATTTTGGTAGGAACACGTTAAATTGTAGAATACTTAGTTATTTTAATTCAAATTATGCGGGCGATTTGGATAAGAGACACTCCCAAACAGGTTATGTATTCACTTTTTTAGATAGTATCATTAGTTAAAAGGCGACTCTACGGTCGATGGTTGTTTTGTCAACCATAGAGATAGAGTATATGACAGTAACAGAAGTTATTTGGTTGAGATGTTTAGTTGAAAATCTTGGCTTACACCAAGATATTACCACGGTGTTTTGTGACAACCAGATCGCTCTACATTTGACGAAGCATCAAATGTATCATGAAAGAACCAAACATATAGATGTTAGGTATCATTTTATTAGAGAAATAAAAGTCATCAAGATTGAGAAAATTGGTATTGCAAATAATGCAGCAGATACGATGACGAAGCTCGTACCTTCGCGCAAGTTCGAGTATTGTCTTGAATTGTTTGAAGTTCAACAAAGCAAGGAACTTCACAGGCACAGAAGATGTCTGTATAAAGTGGATTATAATAATAGTACTATGTAAATACAATAGAGGTAGTGAACAATACACAATGATTTAATGTGGTTCGGTCAGTATGACCTACATCTACGGGTGAAGACAACAGAAGAACTCAGTGGTCGCAATTGTTAACTTCGGTGGCCGCAATTGTTGACTTTATATTCAAGTCACTTTCACAAATTTTCATCTTAACTTAAATATGATAGTTTTTCTCCTCACTCTTGTTGTCTCGAGAGAATCCCTTGACGGGCTTAACCTCCGCTTTGTTGAACTCGGCTTACATGAAGATGTTATTATGGAATTTTGTGATAGCTAGAGTGTTATGCATTTGACGAAGCATCAGATGCATCATGAAAAAACTAAACATATAGATATCAAGTATCATTTTATCAGAGAAATTAAAGTCATTGATATTGAGAAATTTGATATTGTAGATAATCCAACATGTATGATGACGAAGACCTTCGCGCAAGTTCGAGCATCGTCTCGAATTGCTTGGAGTTCAACAAAGCGGATGTTAAGTCTGTCAATGGCTTCTGGCGAGACAGCAAGAGTGAAAGAAGAATTATCATATTCATGTCAAGGTGAATATTTATGAAAGTGACTTGAATATAAAGTCAACAATTGCGACCACCGAAGTCAACAATTGTGGCCATCAAAGTCCAAAGTTGCGGCTCGCTCTCTATTTAGCCATATAGTTTTCTCTCAGGTTATAAGTTAGCCAAATGATTTCACCAATCTCAATGTTCCTTTCACATTAATAATGGATGTTATAAATTCATATGAAAATGAGAGAGGAAGAGGCATTTTGGGACAGAGAGCAGAAAGAGAGTTAGAGAGGGAAGAAAAATAGAGCTTTGAGTGTTCTATTCTTTGTGAGTTTGGGGAGATATTAGAGAGTAGTCTCTTTTTGTAATATTCTCTTTTGTGATTAGTGAATTCTTCTGCTGTCTTTTCCCGTGGATGTAGGTCATACTAACCGAATCACGTTAAATCATTGTGTACTATTCATTGTCTCTACTGCATTTACATAGTACTATTGTTATTATCTATTTTGTATAGACATCTTCTGTGTTTATGAAGTTCCCTGCTACTACAACAAACATAAACCACAAATTCAGAACAATGGATCCTGAGCTTGATTTAGCCCGGCAACCTTTTGGGTCTTGGATATGCCAATAATGTGTTATTGGTTTTAGGATGTGCAAAAAAGAGTATGCAGGATATGTTCAACAAATATCAAAGTTCATATGTTTGATACAACGGGCTCGTATGAGTAATAGTGCTATATAAAAATGAGTTGACCAACTAAGTGAAGTGATAGGATCCTTGGTGAAATGGCATCCGAGAACTGAGGTAGGTCTAGATGCACACGGAAGTAGCCAAATAGAGAGGATATGGATGTTGTTTATATAATCAAGGACAGCCTAAACATAGTTAAGTGGAGTCAAAGAACAGCCGAAACATAGTTAAGGCAAATCAAATGATTCATAGCTGAGTGGAATCAAAGGATTCTGTAGTGGATCACGAAAGTTTTAGGATAAAAGCTTTACCATGATTGTTGTAACACTTAAGTAAACTGGTCAACCAAAATTTTAAAGTTAAAGTATAGTTCGTGAAACAAGGAGAGTAGACATCAACTATGTAGATGAATAGAAGTGTAGGATAGATATAGCTTTGTAAATAACTAATTGTGGTGTTATTAGGATGGGGGGCACAATATGTCAAAAAGTAAAAGGGTACTTGGAGTAAAATTATAAAGTAAAAAAAAGAATGGTTAAATTACCTATATAATATTTTTATTTTCTTTAGTAAACATTAAGATATCAATACTGAATTTCTGCTCTCAATAACGCATGTTGCTTGCTGCTAGAATCTGGCTTGAAAGTATCACATGATCATCACATGACCTTCTCGTGATACCTCCGTCAATATTTATGCTCAATTTAAACTAAAAAGATCTTCAAAGTATATAAATTTCACAGATCTCACAGACTGTTAATCATCATATGTTCTTGTAATATCATTAAATCACTGCCACATAAGTGTTTAAAAAGGTCCACAAAAGGTCATGTGATGGTCATGTGATGTTTCGTGTCAGATTCTTCGCCAACAGTGAGAGTTCATGCCTTATTGCAAGTAGAAATACAATAGTAATACCTTAATGTGGCTAGAGAACATAAAAATACTAAATTGGAAAAGCGTGTCTTACTAAAAATACCAATATGGTGATTTAGCCGAAAAAGAACTCTCAAAATAATGTGGTTAAGATGACCACTATGAAAATAGTTGACAAATTGGTAATAGTAAACAAGATAGAAAATTAGAAACAATAGGAATTTAAATATGTTCATTGAAAGTTGGCTAATAGCCTTTTATCTTGCGTTTTTCTATTTATGCAGTGGATTTTTGGGTTTGTAACCTTCTTCTTCCCTGGAGCTGCGCCAAATATAAGACGCGACGCACTTCCATGGCACGTGCTGTTTGGGCTCTTTGTTTACATACTTGCCGTCGCTACTGCTCAACTCGGGTTTCTTGAAAAGCTCACCTTCCTCCAGAATTCAGGGCTTGCGAAATACGGTACTGAAGCGTACTTGGTTAATTTCACTGCCCTTGTTGTGGTATTGCTCGGCGCATCAGTTGTGATATCAGCCATTGCGCCTGCTCATGTTGAAGAACCCGTTGGTTATAGTGCCATATCGGAGAGTTAAATACGCATTACGAAATGTCTAAATGCGAACATAGTATTACTTATTACTGTGAATTATATTTGGTGCACGTATGAGGTAAGTTATCGGTGTAACAATAATATAACTTTACTTGATCTATGTACCTTCTTCTGTTGGAGAGTAAATAATATAGGGTTTATACTCCATTCTGTTGATATCATTGTCTTTCAGGTTAGATACTCTCCATGTGCATGTGTTTTCTTATCTCCTGGGTGAAAATGTGAAAATTATACTACAGAACAGACGCGTTATATCGTATCAGTGGAGAATTTCATGGCATTTGTGTCTTCTTTCCAGCGAATTAGGCGCTGCCTGTGGCTGCACACCCCGCTGACAGCTTGCCGTGGCAGTCTCCTTACTCTGGACCGTGACAGTGTGTGCTGATCGCACGCTGTCGAGCTGCTGCTTCTTCTTCGCTACTGCTGCTTTTCCTTTGCTGCTTGTTGCTTCTTAATTGGAACCACATCAATCAACAATCTAATGATACAGGTTCCCACATTGAAAATCCAAAATTAAAATTTGAGTCATAAAGTATCTGCATTTTGGATATTATTAATAATAGTTTAGTTCAAGTCTTATAATTCTTGATTACGGTAAATTTCCGGTACATTTTAATGGTTTTCTTGTGTGTGTGTGTGTGTTTTTTTTTTTGGGGGTCTGTTGGAGTCATTGAAAGACAACTACCCGGGATTCTCCGCCAGTGAAATTAAGAAACCCAATAGTGAAAGACTTGATAAAATATATAGAAAATATTAGGCTTCTTTAGTTGTATGTGACTTTCACAACCCAAACATGACCTTGCTTGCTATCATGAACTACCAAGATGCTTGCTTCAGATCATAGACTTTATAAGCTCACATGGATTCTCGAAGAAAACGACTTCGTAAATTACTACTATCGTGAAAAATAAATAATCATTATGATTCCGTTCTTTATAAATTTCATAGAACTCGCCAAAAAATGGGTCTATTTTGAGATAACATTAAAACTTTTAAAATGTCACAAAACCCGAAAAATATGCCAAATTGGAGAGTTATTTGAGAAATTTATAGGTTACTGAGCAAAACTTTCTTGATGTCATGTTGATATTATCTCAAAATAGGCCAAACTTTGAGGGGTTATGTGAAATTTACCCTGAACTTGATGTACTAATTGAGGGACTAATAACCAAATAACCCACAAAATAAATATCTTAGATACTCTAGATTTAAAAAAAAAGAAAAACAAAATTCACATTCCTGTCTGAATGTCACTTGTTCACTAAAATTGACCTCCACAAAACTTGAAGTGGAAGTGTCATGTAGGTTCTATCGTAAATATATCCCAAAAGGTGGACATTTTCTCACTAGGCAGAGAAACAACAAAAGACCACATCATCATTCACCATGCTATGTCCCTTCTCTTTCTCAATCCTAGCCGTCGATCTCTTCCCTTTGCCCTCTGGATCCCCTTGATCCACCGTCCATTGTGCCTCCCTGGTCTTCTTCCTCTCTTCCCGCCGTCTGATCACATACTCCTCAGAAATGTAAACGTCCATCACAAAGATAAATACCTAAATACCCCTATCCGATCCTTTTATTTTCAAAAAGAGGATTTATTTGAGAATTGTGAGTGGCGATTGGTCAGTATTTATTGGAGAGGAGAAGACGGGCATGCAGTGGGCGCCCAGTCCACAGGTCTATTGGGCTTCTATTTACGAGGTATATGGGTCAAGCGTTTCAAAAGTTTTCACGGATCTCTACTATTTGGTTTGTTATAATAAGAACCGGATCTTCTAACTGTTACTTTATACATTTGTCAACAAATTAAAGCTAAAAGGTATGAGAATTCCAGGGACTTTGGCCGTTGGTTTTAACTGGGATCATAATTGGGTTTAGTGTTCATTGAATGTGGTTAGGAGCTCTGCTAGCAATTTGATTATACATTTGTGGGAAAGAGATTACTGCTTGATAAATTCCTTGAGTAGGAAAAATCAGTGGGCTAGTCATATGGCATTTTTAGAGGTTAGGTTGTAGTTTTGCCAAAGATGGTTTTAGTTCAAAAAAGGATTCTAACGTCCGTGATGTTCAGTTCTTTGCAAATTGCAATTGACAAGTATTCATGCATCCTTAACAGTTAACAGTATGTTTTTGCTAAATTTCAGGAAGCCTCCCTTAACTTTGGAAGATTACCAGATAACCCCCATAACTTCAAAATAAAGAAAAGCCCTTTTAAGTTTAGGGGTCATCAAAGTCACCCCCCACCCCCACCTCAACTCTCAACATTAATTAAAAAAAACCTAACACTATTAAGTGCAATTTTTACATAGATGGATAAAATAACATTAGCGGATATTTTTGACAGCGGAAATTGTGTTTCAAGCTTTTAAGAGTGATTTTTTTGTTGGGAAAACGACAAAGTTGAAGAAGGTTTCTAGATTATTCCTAAACTTGGGGGCGCTCAGTTTTCTGAAATTTATCCTTTTTCCTCTGGCCAAAAGGCCGAAACCCAATATAACGTATCATTGGAGACTTTGTCACTATATGGTAACTAGTATTTGTATCGTGCTAAGCATAGCCTGGTGTTTTGTTTTGCACAATTGGTCTTGTGTCATTAATTTTGTTGTATTTTTTACTCTATCAAGTTGTTTCTATCAAGTTCGAAACAATCAAATAAGACGACACAATGTCAATCAAAATTTATTTGGAGAATGAACAATGCTATTATGCTTAAAAAGTTTACTGTATCATGAACTATGGCAATCAAAATTTACTGTATCTTGAACAGTGTTTTGGGAACAGTGTTTCGCAATTAAGAATTTTACTGTAGTGTGAGTAGTGCTTTGCTGTACATGCATGGTGTCTTACTGTCTTATGATCAATGAATACTGTTTTGATGTAGCATGAATAATGTTTTAGTGATGTTATGAACAATAATTTAAGATTATGCTTTTAAGTAGTAGACGACAGGTCTATATTTGAAAGTTTCAAGCCTTAATATTCATTTAAAGTTCAAATGTTCGATATAAATAGATTTATAATAATATGAGAATTATCCAGATTTAAATTTCATTTGTAATGTATTTAAAATAGATTAAAAAAAGTTTGTGATTGGTTTCAGGGTGAGACACGTAAACAAAAGCTTTACAAATTACCAAAAAAACAGATTAAAATTATATCATCAGATAAAGTAGCTTAGATATTGATGCATAACAAACTTCCAATCTATTAAAAACATATCATCAACTTCCAATCTATTAAAAACATATCATCTGTAAGTGTCAACCCTCATTATCTCCAATCACAAAATTTTATCGTCTACCTTAACTTTGGATGATTGTCGGAAAACCCTCGTTAACTTCCAAAATATCAGAAAAGCCCCCTTAAGTATAGGGATTATCACAAAGCATCCCTTTAACTTTCAGAATTTATCAGAAAATTCCCTTTAACTTTGAGAGGGGATTTTATTGATAAAATATCAAAGTTAAAGAGAGTTTTCTAATAAAATCTGAAAATTAAAGAGAGTTTTTATGATAATCCCTGTACTTAAGGGGATTTTCTGATAATCGTCCAAAGTTAAGGGCGTTTTTATGATATTTAACCTTTCAAAAACCGTTGGAGTGTGAGGTGTTGGTCATAAATAAAGCAAATGGTACAAACATCAGCTCAACGAAACTAACAGATACCACGAAGAAAAAGCTAGGGCGGAATCTTGTGCAACGGTTCAATTAACGTGAAGTGACTGCTCTTTGATACACTGACTATTTAGAGGGTAAAATAGTTTTTTTACCATAAATAAGTAAATCCATTTATAAGTGCTCAAAAACTAAGTTGGAAAATCGTAACTTATTATTATAATTATTATTATTTTGCCTATTTATAAGGAAAAAAAAAAGTAAATAATTAGAGTTTAACAAACATGATTTTAGATCCTTATAACGTAAAATTTACTTATAAGTTGAAATAAGTAAATTGCCAAGCGTGCTCTAACACAAGCACACATACATGAAGAAAATAGCTTGGTATCTTTTAAGTGTTTCATCTCCATTTGAAAGGCAAGACTGTATAACCTTTTATTTTCTTAAACAATGAAACAAAAACGTTCATGTAAAAACTCAAATGGAAGCAATAATGCATGCATCTGAACATATCCTTTAAAATATGTAGGGGAATTTTATTACAGCACAAACACGAACATAAACATACAGGCACAAACATACACAGAAGGATATGTAAACCTTCTTTTATTCAGTCGAGTATTCGACAATCTTACGCATCAGCAATTGCAGCGAGTGCTACACCAGCGGCATTAATTCCTCCTTAGACTTCAACATATTGGACGCTGCGAACAAGCAGATCCATTTTTACCAGCATATCTTCGTTACGCTTACGCAGACGAAATTCCAACGATTCAAATGCTAGAGGATTGAGTCTTGATGCTTGGATCATTGGAGTCTCAACTTGAGTCCAGTCGCCATTAGGGTCGAGTTTAACATCGTTCTCATTATAGTTGAGCCCCTCCTTAGCCGTCTTCACTCCGGCGATTAGTGTGGTTTCATTAGAAACTGGATTCCTCAGCTTCACTTCCAGCACCACCTTGTAGAATTTATCTTTCTCGAACATTGTCAAATCAATGGCAGCATAGTGGAGGGTGTTATTCTGAGGATCACTCCTGCAACACAATAATACAAATAAAATGATATGATTACTTGGGGGGGAAATAAGTCTTAATTCCAGATACATCTCTTTGAACATAATTTTAAGGTTGAGATGTCACCGTTAGGATCTGTTTGGCAACTCGAGGTAAACCGGGTTAGGCGACACAATAATGAACCAAGCTCAATCCTAGTTTGACAAATAACTGGACCAGGACTAACCAGGTTGTCGGGCCAATTTTTGGTTAATAACATAGCCAGATTTGTTCCATCCATCTTTGCTCGAAACTAGTCGGGACTAAGCTAGTTCAGGATTAGTCCTCAAGTTGCCAGGGTGATCCCTTTTTTTTTTTATTATGGGTCTTTGGGTTAACTAAAGAACTATGTAGCCTCTAAATTGGGGACACAAAGTAACAGCCACGTACGTGATTCCTAAGCAATACTTCAAATCTCTAGCAGAAAATAAGACCTTTGGAAACATAAAGGGGGTGTAAGTTGGAATAAAATCGTTTAGTAGCTGTAAGAGGATGTCTATGCAATTATCCATAGACAAGAAAATATAATAAAAGATATGAGATGAGAAGACTAGTTAATACTCTCACATTCTTAAAACTGATCTTCGCTTCCAACTCTTGCTCTTGTTTCCTCTACTCTCTTTTCTACTACATGGGTTTATATAGAAAGAGAGAATTAAAATGGAATACTAAACAATAGGACTAGAGAAAAAATAATAAGACTTGCTTAAAAAAAGACTCTCAAAGAGAAACCCGTATAGCTTCTAATGTCAGTTGCTTGGAACCCGAGAGTTAGACTGCAAGGCAGGAAACAGATGTGTTTGCGTCAGAAAGTTGATATGTGATTTGGAGAAGCTTAAACTTGATGTCCGGATCCCTTAATCGCCTTTGATGGCTAATCTCTAGTTGAGGATCTTGATCTGTACTTCGCTACATAAGTAATAGAGGTTAGAGGCACCGGAGTCTGTTTCCTCCGGAGTGCCCTCCGACGCTCAAGTCAGTGACTATTTTTGGTTAATCTGAAGAGAAAAAAAGAGTATAGTCTTACTAACTTTTTGTGTGTGAAATTGTGTCCCTTGGGTTGGTGGAAATCACCATTATTTATAGAGGGTTTACGGGGGCATCGATTGGCTGAGTCGCCTTTGTACAGTGATGTAACTGTTGAACTAAAGGCGTGTCCGAGGAGCTTTGAGGGCTCTGTCTCGAAAGGTCATTATGACTAATGCCGCATTAATTGTTGACTAGGCGGCGGAGTGTGGATACTGATTGTACATTCATTAAATGCAGCATGACTTTTGATGATGCTTGTTAGGTCGTTTCACCGTTCGAGACGTGCTGCATTGGGTTCAAGTGGGGAACACCCTTTGTCTCGGAGTCAGACCTCCAGCAGAGCCCGGGTTGGAAGCGCATTTCGTCTTGGATAGAGATCACGAGGAGGGTCAGCCGGCTCACCATTTGGATTGGGCTTGCGGATGTTTTAGGAGTCAACCAGCTAGCTAGTACGTGGGTACTCTTATTAGGCTCGGTAATTTTCAGGGTATAACGACATGGTAACGGAATTTTTTCTCTTAATTTAGACTTTAGTAAGTGTTGAATCTGGCTCTGAATTGAATAGAGAAGAAGCAGAAACAGTAGCGTACCACACAATATCCCGAACAGTGAGCGGTCTCTGCACACCATCGCACAACAGAGGGCCTGCCGCGGACTGCAGCCGTGCGCTGCCCTCAGTGCGACGTGCCGACCGTGCGCTGTCACCGCAACCGCACACTGTCGCAAGTTCCTACAGTCAGAGCTTTATTCTGACTGGAATTTTATGGTTTTTTGGGAGGGACTACTCGTGTGAAGGGTAACGAGTGGAAAGTAATAATTGTATTTCTTCTTCAAGCTAATAAAGATCTCTCTCCCTCCTTCCATGGACGTAGACATAATACCGAACCACGTATGTCTTCTTGTGTTTTGTGTTGCTTGTCATGTTTTTGATTTCTTGTCATAAGGTTATTCCGCAAAACCATAAAGTTAAAATTGTTGTTTGGGATCTAAAGTAACAATCTTAACAATCTTACAATCGGTATCATAGTGGTATCAATTGAGAAACCTAGATCTTTTAGACTGATCGCTTACGATAAGTTCACATTCATGGAGGTTTCTAATCAGCATTTGACTTTGATAAATTATCATCAATTAGAAACTCATCTCTGATAAACTTCATGTACAATAAGACTTAAGCAAAGTAGACTTCTAAATAATTAAGTAGATAACTCATCTATGCTAAACTCTATGTATAATGTAAAAGTCTTTAGCTAAGTAGACTTGTAATAGACTTGTAAATATAAAAGACTAGTGTATTTGGGGAGACAAAGACTTTCTTAAATATAAACCTTAATAAGATGGACTCTTTCTTTTTCCCACAGAAAGATTTAATAAAAAGGACTTTTTCAACGAAGTATCACCAGAGAAGTCATACATTCAATTGAAGTAAATGTCTTGATTTTTCTTTTTCCTCTGTAAGTTTATCTCTTGTGTGTTTGCATGAGTGAAAAGGGATTTGCATCACAAAAATTTATCCCATGTTATGAAGAAAAGCTACTAGTTATCCACTTATTGCTTGTGAAAGAAAACCAAATGAACGGATTGATAAATTCTACATGTAATATAATATTATATTTGTTATAACAATGACTTTCAAAAATTATATATGGTCTTGCCTTCTATCATAAACTATGGAGATGCTTTCTTGCAAATTGTAGACTTAATAAGTTCAGAGGACCAAGATATATTATAAGAATGATGACCTTCAAAAATTATATATGGCCTTGCCTTCTCTCCTAAACTATATATGAAGATGCTTTCTTGCAAATTGTAGGCTTCAATAAGTTCAGTGAACCAGGACATAGTATAAGAATGACTGTCACAAACTACTATTATTATGAAAAATAAATAATCATTCTGTTTCCATTCTTTTGTTGTAAGATAATGAAACACCTATGTCACGATATCATCTCATTAAACTTTACCTACTAATAAGGCATTTTTCTTAACATCGCTCTCCATTTTTCAATAATAGTCCTTTAAATCTTTAATATTTTAAATTAGACACTCAGTTATTGTAATTAAGGCCCCCGAAGCATATAAGCTTTGCAAATCTCTTAGTTAGAAGTTAGTCCAATAGGCTAACTCTGATTGGTATAGCAATGGTTATTTACCATTTTAATCTCACCAATTATGCGGAGCAACTGGTCATTGAGAAGTAGGTGGTCCAATGGGTATAGATTTAAACTCGTTTTGGTCGTAAACGAGTTCTTTTTAAAGGATATGGATTTGGATTTATAACATGCATAAGGGTGTTATGTCAAGATGTTAACTTAGATGTTAACTTAAAAGAGAAAATTATCTTCAAATCAAAACGGTAGCCAACTAGAGGGACTACTCTGAAATAACTTATAAGATTTGAGGTATCTAATAGCAATTTCAATCAGTTGAGGAGCTAATTTCAAAATATAAAACATCTAAAGGACTAATATCTTAAAAATTCTAGCTTTTTTTTTAAAAAAAAAACTTAGGATCAATTTGTTCGGATCGGAAGAGTCAGAATCATAGCAGGGAGCGAAACGAGGCAAAAAAGATAAATGCGGGGGGCAAGACCAACCGATTGGACTGGTCAGGAACCTTTGTCCGTACACCGACCAATCACAGTGGCCAATGACAGTCAATCATACCAATTTTAGGCTGTTTTTGATATTTTGGAAGTCTACTAAGGTTAGGAGTCCTATATGATATTATATCTAATTTGGGACCATGTAAAAGAGGTCTTCCAGATCTAAGATTAGATGATCTAAGCGAAGGAAAGTTGCGTATTGTAAAAGAGAGGTAAAAGGACTAAGGAGAGAAATCTAGGATTTTGAGATAAATTTTTTAGTTAGATTGAGAGACGGTTTTATATGGGGTTATTCAAGAACACAAGAAATATTGTATCTTCATAATCTATAGTAAAAGAAGACATAAATCTCTTCCCTCGGACGTAGGCAATTGCCAGACTACGTAAACCTTGTGTGCCGTTATGCTCTCATCTCTTTTCAGTGGCATTTGCTTTTCGCTTTAGTCTGACCACAGGCTTTTGTGGATTTTCCACATCACCAGGTGATCGATTTCTCTATGAAGACATAGGAGATCTAATCGGGTTATGCTTTTGCAAGCAACACTTCCGAATTGTATACGATTGATGCGCAATCAGGTTGGTATAAGTGTGCGCCAGCACAGTTTAGCAAAGCCTTTAATCGGATTTCCCTAATCAAGTTTTCCATATCCCGACTTCGTGAAAACCATGGCGGAGGTGGCATACACTTAATCTGACTAAGCGACCTTCTTGAACTTGGAAAAGTCGGGTTACAACTTTTCAATTGTTTGTCAAACATTTTTTTAAGAGACGATTAGAATTGTAGCCAAAAAATTATACACTTCTATCTCCGTGTCACCTGCTAACACGAACGCCTCGAACATTTCACATAAAAGCAGGCAAAAACTAAGAAAAAAACAAAAAATTCCAATCCAGGCCCTATTGTAAATACAAGCGAAAAGCAAGGTCATTAATTCTTTCCCTACGGAGAGAAACAGCCAAAGACCACATCATCGTTCAGCGTCCTACACTCCTTCTCTTTCTCAATCCAAGCCGTCCATCTCTTCCGTTCGGCCTCTCGATCCCCTTGATCCACCGTCCGTTCCCTTCCCCCGCTATTCATCGCCTCTCTCGCCCTCCTCCTCTCCTCCCGCCGTCTGATCACATACTCCTCCGAAATGTACACGTCCATCACATATGAAATGCCGAAAATACCCCTATTCAACCCTACTACTGTCAAAGAGAGGATCTATAGAACCGAGTGGGGATTCTCCAATGGGGATCAGAATTTATTGGACCAGTAGTGGAATGCGGTGGGCTCCCAGTCCACAGATCTAGTGGGCTTCAACCTACGAGACTGCTGGGCTAGTCGTAAGTCCAACTATATGGGCTAAGTGTCTGTTCTTTATAATTACAACGAGGTCTACATAACTGTCACGAGCCGCATTTGTCGACAAAAGGTGGTGAGAGTGGCAGGAGATTTCCAGGGACTTTGGCCCTTGGTTTTAATTGGGATTGTATTTGGGATTAGTGTTCATTGGATGTGATTATGAGCTCTGTTAGCAGTTTGATTATGTACCGTGGGAGGGAGATTACTGCTTGATAAATTGCTTGATTAGGAAAATCAGTGGGCTTTCTTTGATGGCCTTTTTTGGAAGTTAGCTTTTACTTTTGACAAAGATGATACTAGTCCAAAAAGGTTTCTAACCTCCCATTTTGTTAATTGATTTGCAATCAGCTGTGGTCAGGAGAATCTAGCAGTTTATTTTGCTTTTCATCAAGTAAAGGTTGAAACACCATATGAACTATCTTAGGAGACTTTGTTAGTAAATTACAGTGATAAGTTTATAGCAGAAAGTCATAAGCCCCGATATTCATCAATACATCAAAGTTTAGAAACAGGGCAAAAAAAGTACCAGAGTAATTCAAATTTAAATCTCACCTGACATGTACTTAAACTAGATTGAAAAATGTATGATCAGATAAAGAGCTCGGAATTTGAATCATAAAAAAAACCTCCAAACTATATGAATGTGAGGTAACAATTACTAACGTTTATCGAAACATGTATAGGCCTCAGTAGTACGTACTAAATAATTTCAGTATATATGGTCTGAGAGACTGAGCCCAAGAAATAACTTGTTCGATTCATCAATCAGAATCAAACATAAAATATTCTTGGCATAAGACCATCTTGGCTAAATAGCAGTTACACACCCTGTTTCAGTATTTGGTAGTATTGTGCCATAAAAATAATCAAGTGTTAATCACATTCAACTGGCTGATACGTGTCTCAAGCTGACTACACATCGACTCGACCCAGATACATCGATTTCTCGTTTCCTTCGAAGGCCGAGAAGAAAAACGTCCCTTCTCATCTCCCTCGAGAGTCCAGACAAAAGCCGTCCTTTCTTGGTCCTCCCGCAAAGCCGAGACGGAAGGCAGTCTTTCTCGAACCCTTCAGCAATATTAAATGCATGGTCAGAGTCATGATTACATCTCCCCAAAAGTCTTAATGATTCATCGAATCTTGTCAGCACCTTACTCCCCCTGTCACCGTCACATTAATCATAAGTGCGACTCATGTCACCCACAGCCGACAACTATAAAGTATAAGTTGAATAAGCTAACTGCATGGACTCGGCTAAGATTATATAAATACCCCCGTCAGCTCGGTATAAATATGCACAACGCCTACTGACCAAAGGTACGTAATTTCTGCACACTTAGAGAACTATATCAGTTCCTTTCTCCCCTTCAGATCATAACTAACTTGATCGTTAGAGGAATCACCAGAGAACCCAACTTCGGTCATCTAACGTGTTGCACATGTGCAAGACTCTCTTCCTATTGGGGGATCAACCATTAGTGGAGGTCAAGGGACCCTAACTTCTTTAAAATCAACCCTAAATCCCAATGTTAATCATTTGTGCATCAACAGGTAGCAAGAAAATATCCTAAAATTTTTTACACTTGCACATATATACCCTCACTTGTTTTTTGTAGCACTTACATCCCTACAGTTTTTAAATTTGGTACTTAAATACCCTAAAGTTTTAAAATCCGAAACATAAATACCCTAAAGTTTTTAAAACTTGCACATAAATACCCTCAATTATGCAAACTTGAGGGTATTTAATTGCAAGTTTTAAGAACTTTAGGGTATTTAAGTGCAAGATTTAAAAACTTTAGGGTATTTAAGTGCCACAAAAAAAAGTGAGGGTATATAAGTGCGAGTTTAAAAAACTTTAGGTCATTTTTAACTACCAAATACCAGTTAGGGTATATAAGTTTGAAGTATATGAAACAATAAGGAATATAAGTGCTATTTAGCAGACCATCTTTCATGTATTCAATCGATCTGCATGCTTAATCAGCCGGACACACTATCTTTAGAGCTTAATATGAACTTTAAAGGGTTGTCCCCCAAAATCTTCAATATTTTCAAATCCTCAAATCATGGAAATTGCTATTATGTCTCTCAAATCATCATATTGCTTGCAATTATTAAGGCCCTCTATCTAAGTTAGCGTCAATTTAGTTAACGAGGATTGAATTAGGACCTATGTGATTACTACAACGCCCTTAGGTTAAATGGTTCTAGTTGCATAAGGTTAAAACTAAGGCGTTTAGCGTGGAACTCATCACTAATAGTTAGATTTAAAGGAATATTCTTTCAAATCTAACTATTGTTAACCAGGAAATGTAATTGCAAGCAATGTGATGATTTGAGGGACAAAATATTAATTTCCATAATTTGATAGACTAATTTGCAAATTGAAGATTCGAGAAACTAACATCTAAATAACCCAACTTTAAATGATATTACTTTTGATTTTGGTTGATGATATTGATATGACATCTGTCTAAAGGCCAAATGTAAGCATCTTTAACAAGTAACAAAACAATAATTCCTGCCATTTTTTTAATTGAAATGGATACGAGTTGAACTCCCATATTCCAGGAGTTTTCTTGAAAAGCTTGATTCCTCGTGATGGTGTGAGAAATTAAACTTGGGAGTTCTTTCTCGGGCATAGTAATCCTCTAACCAAAAATCTTCCCCATTGGCCAACAAAATGAGAATATCAAGAGTAAAATAGGAATAAATAAATTATGTTTTGGTCACACCTAAGATATATTTTCAAAATAAAGGCTACTCGTCCATCCAAATAAAGTTCTTAATAGGCCTATGGGCTAGACAATAGCTGTAAATGGACGAACATAAAAGGGGACGGTCAGTCACTAAAAAGGAAGGGCTTGGGCCCATGGGCTAATCTCCTCCATATGTACCTGCACTTACAAACAATACACCCAGCTCACAAAATCTTCATTGTTTAAAGGAGTCTGACCCTTGTGATTTTAAATTTCAGAAACCTTTGGATCGTGAGTGTTGATCACCAATAAAGCAACTGGTACAAGCATCAGCTCAACGAATCCAACAGATGGTACGAAGAAAAAGCTAGAGCAGAATCCTATGCAACGGTTCAATTATTGTGAGACTGCTTAATCCAAGGTTGCGTTGGAGAACTTCTCAAAATAATATCGAGTTTCATCGTAGTCTCATTTTAGAGGAAATTGTGTTTGGATAAAACCAGGTCAACAATAGCCCAATTTTTCTAATAACAAAGTCGGCCTCTTAAACTAGTTTTGTTTTGAACCACCTCTGCTCTGGTCCCAAATAAAATTATTTTTGTTTTAAATAAAGTTAGGATAACTCTTGACCAATTTTGAGGTGATTGCCAAACACACTTTAAGTTCAAATATTATTGTTGCTCTTCCTGTTAAAAGAGACTCACTGTTCAAGCTACACTATTTAGATTACAAATTAGAAATAAGCTGAAGAGAAAGGTATTACTACTATTTGGATTACAAATTAGAAGTAAGGAGAAGAGAAAGGTATTACTACGAGTAAACCTCCAGTGGACCATATCGCATCATTCCTCATGAATCTGCGTCCCAAAGTGATTCTATATTACAATGTGTTTAATGTGGATAATTTGTTGCATTATCATTATTGTTATTAATGTTGCACAATTAAATAAGGGTTAATTTCACAAAATCCCCCAACCTTTGAGGGTTTTGTACATAGCCCCCTGAACCTTTTTCTTTCACATAACTCCTTCAACTTTTGGGTGTCTCATGCAAAACCCCCATGAACTTTAAACTTTCTTGCTGGACTCTCTATATTTAATTTGCAAATAACTAAGTTATTTAGTTAAGAGGGAAAAGAAACACTCCCTTTGGTGGAGGATGTGTGCTGTATGTGGCTAACAAATGACTAAATTCGAGACCTTTTTCTATCAAGAATATCTTAGCTATCTGCCAATTACAAGTGGGTGGTCCGCAAGGAAGTTTAAATTTCAGGAGGATTTTGTGAGACGCCTCAAAGTTTAGGGGGCCATGCGAGATGAAACGCTTAGGGGTGTTAGTGCAAAGCCCCCCAAAGATTAGGGGGTGGTTTTATGAAATTAATCCTTAAACTAATCCATTTCAAAATCAGATCTATGAATGTAGGGCCTAAAATCCACTAGTCCCGGCAAGAAAGCAAAGCCAGCCTTCATCCTGCTGTCACTGCTCAAATGTAGGACCACTGGTTTTCAATCGTAGGGACCCAAATCCGAACTAACCACCCAACTCCCAAACCAAGTTCTCTCCTACATCTGTTATGGTTTTTATCTACTCTAACGCCTAGACAAGCATTTGGAATAGATAGGTCCAAAGTGACCCCACATCAGAATATGACATTAGCTAGGTTCACAGTTAATTGAAGGATTGCTTTGGTTCTATGCAACCTAAATTTCAACACAACCACAACTGTATGCAACTCAGAGTTCTTGCAACTGTTATTAGATGTCGTTGTGCTATAGTTATTTGGTTTTGTGTAAACGTCTATAATTTATTGCTATAAAATGTGAGGAATTGCGATTGCATATCTATGTAATTATAGCGAACCAAGTAAGCGCCAAGTGCGATATTGTTAAGCAGTTGACCTTGGTCAATAAACAATTGGTGATGCGATGCAGTGTTTAAAAGATAACAACAACTTCCCTAGCTTCCAATGATATTTTCAAGCTAATAGATGGTATCAATCCTTACCACTTTGTTGTGATATTATCATTGGATTCTTATTACTTCTTCTCCCATCTTGTTCATTTTTATTCTTGTTTTTTTTTTTTAACCTTTGTTTAGCAAGGAAACTGTGGGTGCTTGCAGGTGACGCGTACAGGAAAGAGAAAGGAATGGAAATAATAAGAAGACAAAACTACATTGGATTACCAACCAAAAACAGAACACCAAAACAACGGCTCACTGCCATTAGAATCTACGCTGGCTTTTACGTTATTTCCAAGAATCAAACGGCGCTAACTCGTCATCTTCACGCAAGCAAGAACCTCGTTTGTGGACCGCCCACGTGGCTGCTCTTCTGCGTCCTCCTCATGCTTAAAGATGTCAAATATCTTGCTTGATTTTTTGCTGGATAGAGCTGCACTTACGAACTTGGATTGATTTTAAGGATTTGGATTTTCTAAACTATCAAAAAGTAGTGGTCATAACTATTAATTTGTATAGTGAGTCATTATGGTTTATTATAAATTCATTGCTCATCGTATCTTTAAATCTATTGCATTGATTCTTAATTTATAACTAATGACAAAGTACGGTCACTTATTAGACAAATCAGTAAATGTTGATAAAAGCAGTGATCTCTCCACTGTTTTACTCCAATGGAGAGGATCTGAATTCTATCCTTAATTCTATTCAAATTTAAACCGATGTTAGATTTCGAATCTAGCTAACTAATACAAATTTAAGGGTAACAAATCAGTTTGCTAAATCATGAAAGCTGATTACAAATGAGGTCCTCCATCCATACCTTCAATAGCACAATATCAGCCCTCAACTCTTTTATTAGCATTTTCCAATCCCGTGCACATCAGTATTTGGAGGAGAATAAGGTCATTTTGAATTCAATCCGAGAGACTGAACCTGTTCTGATGTAACTCGTTTGGTAACGAGTGAATGGGGGTCTAAATCCAAAATCAATCTGAACCCTACCCACTTGCACCCCTACCTTTTTGTGCTTAAATCTTAAATCTTTGAAATCAGTAAATTCTCTCAAACATCAATGAACTATTATAAACGGAGCTTTCAGCCAATCAAATCTAGAGACAATCTTCACGAAGATATTTGATGCGTTGGGGGCCCTTCTCCCTAAAGTTGATTGCTCATCTGTTTTTGTTGCAATTTGAACCAATTAAATGAGTGCCACATCCTCACAAGTTAGGTTTGGTGAAGGGCTGGAGACTGTTTTCAACCACACTATTCTGACAAGAATAACCCTAGTTTCATACTTAGATAATTTGCAGTGATGTCATTAGCGCTATATGTTCAGACTTTGAAGATCAATTTAATGATTGAAGTTTATGGCGTTTTCTGATCAAATTAGTAGGTGGCATTTTTTTTAGCTTTCAGAAGTTAATCTATGTACGAAACTGCTACCCCGTGTGTGATGCTATTAGCCCTACATTTGGAGTCATTGCTCAGTTTTCTGAGTGTCATTATCCCTCTTGTGAAGACTTTTATTATCGATCTAATGTTAATCTTTTGTAGTATATATGTGAAGTTTTGCTCATAATTGTCCTGACAAAACCAGCGCCTATTCCCTTTTTTATCTAGTCTTTTACTCATGTAGAGCTTATTTGCCTATCAAGTTGTCCTTTTATCAACCATCATACGTTCATTATATTTTTATAACTAATTAATTATATGCTGGTATATTGCATATACCATTTATTGTATGTGGATTTGTTCAGTAAACAATATATTACGTGTAATATATACAAATTTTGCCTCTCATTCTATTATTTGGTCACAGTTGTTTGAAACAGAGAGATATTGAGTCTTCAAATAGAGGTTAGGATTAAAATTAACTCAAATCTCTCGAGCTTCACATTAAATTTCACTTTACTTTTCTTTTAAGTCACAGTCTCACTTCTGATACCAATTGATGGGGATGGGGGGAATCCGACTCAATCAGAAGTTAGTGGCCTTAAACAAAGTATAATAACTAAATTAAATAAAATCTTAAATACATAAACATTCCCTAGGGAGTCTTGACATTTTATTATTGTATTTGTTGGAAACGGGATGCAAACCCGGGGGGGGGGGGGGGGGGATTGGATAGGATTTCTCCAAACTTTTT
>JBAKGM010000200.1:9329324-9363335 GCA_037177215.1 Asparagus racemosus | reverse complement strand
TATGGATGGATGGATTGATATATATATGTATAGCAAGATGTGTGCTAAATTGATATATGTATAGCAGGAGGAAATTTCCAGCGTGCATGTTTGCGTGCATGTTTTGTGAGGTCTCTGCCAAATGGTCGGGGTTGGGAACCCCAACCAATTCGTTCCACAGGTGAAATGATTGGGGTTTCCAACCCCGATCATTTCAGTCCCACTGGAATAGACCTGTCGGGGTTAGCAACCACGACTATTTTGGCCAGGGTTGGCAACCCCGACAACTTGGCGACCCCATTACCCTGCTAATGCACGAGAGTGACTAATTAGTCGGGGTTGCCAACCCTGACTATTTAGCGTCGCGATTTTTTTTTAAAACGACCCAGTTTCTGGCTACAAAGCTGATGTGGCCAGAAAGTGGGTCGATTTTTGGAAATAAAATGAGATTGGGTCGATTTTTGGGATTAATTTTGGGATTGGGTTTATTTTAAAAATTTATTCTTTTTCACCTTCCTCTTTTTTTGCCAAATCCAAGAAAACAACGCATTATTCTATTGATTTTCAAAAACTTAAAATGTTTAAGAAGAATTTATGTGATCCAAAAATAAAATTGTCAATAAATAATTTGGAGAAATCCTGTTGTCTTTCATAATTTTCTCCTTTCGTGATTATGAAAACATAGTTTCTTTGTTAAATTAATTAATTACAGGTTTTTCTATTGAAATTTTTTCAAAAATGGTTTTTTTTAAACATGTCACATAAAAAGATATTGTTGATTTTTACATAAATTAGAAAGAAAAAGAATAGAAATATCGAAAACAATATGATACAAATAGGGAATATTGTCACGCGATTAAAAAAATTAGGTATAAGGAAACTCCGTAGAAGATTTACATGATACTAATCAGTTTGATAATTAACTATTTTCAAAGATTAGATTATTTTCCTTTTAAAGATACACTTAATTCCTAAAATACCCCTAAAGTTCTACTCATTTACAATGGGGTCGAACACCCTAAAAACCGCTGGCCCTTAAATAGTGGAATGAGAGAGCTCACTGCAAATTTACTAAACATGCCATAGTGCTCTAAAATCGGTTTTTTGAAGTTATCCCCCTATTTTAAAAGCTTCATTGTCAATAAGATCATTTTAGTCACGGATCCAAAATTTATAGAAATCGGTATCACCATCTAATTAATAATTAAAATAATACAACTATCTCGATAATGAGTTCTCATATTTTAAAAAAGTACATAATCTCATAATTAACAATAATATTAAATATGTAATTGCATTTTAATATCTTCAATCAATATGGCATATATTAGAAACGACTTGGACTCATATTAAAACTAACTTCTTATCTTATCACATGAGAATAGTACTTAAGGGCCACCTATTTTAGACTTTCCTCCATCTTCGGGGGTTAAAAGCATACAAATATTATTGAGGGTAAAAAAAAAGAACTTTTCTAGTTGATTTTCTTAGGACTTAAAACGATGACCATTTATGCCATAACAGCAGCTCACGACTAGCGTTTTTTCTAAGAAAAGAAGGAAAAAGGTAAAAACTCATGACTAGATATTAGATACTCTAGATCCCTTTTGGATAAAGTTTTTTTTTGGTGGGGTGGGGCGGGGGGGGGGGAGGTTTGAGAGAATAAAGTGGTGTTACCTACACTACTTTATCCAAGATAGATCCACCCATGACCATTTTAATCGTTGATGGCAAGAATTTTCGAACTATACTTTTTTGTTGGAAAATTTTCTTTTACAATCCTCTTGACCTCTCAAAGTCGTTGAATCAACATTCTCCTCTTTCTCCCTCAATTCAAACTCAAATATTAATCTAGACCCAACAATCATCATCCAAGCTCATCTTTAAGCTCTACAAGCGATAAAGCAAACTCGAAAAACCTCAACATGATTAGCCTCTTTTTTAAATTAAGGTCTGAGTTTAAATTAGGGGAGTTTGATGGAGAATGAGAGAGCTTCATTGATGATAGAAAGAAAAAAATAAAGAAGGATATTATTAGGTAAATGGGTGGAAGAGATTTGAATTGGGAGAGCTTGTACGAGAAGGAGGATATAGATACAATAACCTTGTGAGTTAAGACGGTGGAAGAAATTTATCAAGAAAAGTCTACAACTTTGAGAGGTCATGCCATTGTTGGACGGTTGGTCCACTATCAAACCTTTTTTGAGCGGTCTGATCTCCCGTCAGACCATTCTAAATATTTTCTGCATAGTTTGAGTCCCAACTATAGACTGGCTTTTTCAGTCTTTATTGGGCCCACAAATTCTACCCGGTTTAAAGAATGTTTTCTGAGTTCTAGGGTTAAATCCCATAAAATTTATGTTTATGAGAGGCAAAAAGAGAGAAGAAGATAGATCATATTCTCATGAGTATTTGTGAGAAAAAGGTTTAGAGATCTTCTAATCTTTTTTGATAAAGTTAAATGAACTCTCCTCTTTTCTCATGGACATAGGCACACTGAATCAAGTAAATCTCACGTTCTTGCTGTAATTACTTGTTAGTTTGATTTGGCTTTGTTTTGCCAACATGAAACCCTAAGAAGTCTCAAATGCATAATTCACAGCAACCTCCATCATCAAATTTTCATGTTAATTATTATAAATTAAATATTTCAGGTTATACTACATATTTAAATTTTATAAATTATTTTTTTGGTAATGATACCACCAGAAATCAAACACAAGAACGCAAGAGCTATATTGGAACCTTCCAACCATCTGAGTCACCCGCGGTGCTCTTTTATAAATTGTTTTTTATTACATATTAATCAAGTAATTTTATTATAACACAAATAATAAATAACATTTTCATTTAGACTAATTTGATATTTTCTTTTGTCACAGAGAGAGAGAGAGAGAGAGAGAGAGAGAGAGAGAGAGAGATAGATATGAATACTAAATACTTTTTTAAATAGTTATCCTCACCTCTCATATTGATCAGTATGAGAGAGAGAGAGAGAGAGAGAGAGAGAGAGAGAGAGAGAGAGAGAGAGAGAGAGAGAGAGAGAGAGAGAGAGAGAGATGAATACTAAATACTTTTTTTAAATAGTTATCCTCACCTCTCATGTTGATCAGTATGACTTTGTATCTTTTATAGATTAGTGAATTGTGCATTATGTCTACGTGACGAAACTGACTCTCATGCATTCAAATACTCTGGTGAGTAGGCAAAATTACACTAATCCGGTTAATTATTCCTTGATCATGATGGTACTGAAACAAAATGCATGGTCCAAAGTGGGGATGGTCCAAAGAATCTAAATACGATCCTCTTTTTCAACAAGCACAATTTAAGCCTTTATCTAAGTTAGCGTTCTTATCCAAGTTAGTGGGTGAGGTGACAAATAAACCCTAGTCATCAAAGACTTGAGCATTTTTGTCGAAAAACTATCCTACACACATTAAACATCCATGGGCTTCACAAGCACTTGCATATCATATAGGTAGCACCCCGTTAGCTAGTCGTTCTCTTCTACATTAATTCCTTCACGAATCATAGTAAAAAGATTTTTTTAACTTCAATCCAAACATTCAAAAAGGTCTCATAAGAAAATGACCAGGTAATTAACGAATTACCAAGAAGTCGAAGTCACTCATCAAACATATTGATGATGTTGAAGTCAAACGTATACATTTAACCATGTGAGTACGAAGTTACAAAAGGATCATCCTCAATACAAAACACCACCTCTCGATGATCATCCACTTAAGTATCATGAGCTCAGCTGGAGACTAAAACTCCCAGCAAAACCATAAACCCTACTAATACTACTACCACTACAAAGACGTAAATCCTGAACCCAGAAAAAAAAAATAAAATAAAAATAAAAAACTGACAGCGTTATCATCATCAGATAAATTAAACATAGTCACTTAAAAGGGATCATTATCAAGAGAAACCTCACTCAGCTCACTCCCAAAAAAGGAGTAGCAACTCTGATGATTCGTCTGAAACAAGCCCAAGTCATCCTCACCACCAGCCAAATCCAAGTAAAACTGAAACGTCTCATCCTCCCTCCTCGACTCTGCCTCCTCCCTCTCGTCTCTCTCTCCCTCCTCCTTCACCCTCTCCTCCTTCACCGTCTCATCCACATCTGAAACCGTCAATGCTGAGCTCTGCTTCGTGTTGCACGATGACAGGGAGGCCTCAGCCTCCCTTGACTCCTCCTCATTCGTCAATGCTAAAATTACTGGATTTTGATTCCTGAACGACTTCCCTACATCAGAGTTCCACATGCGAAGAAATACATCAACAGGCTCTTTGTCGACGTCTTGAGCGTTGTCAGCATTATCAATTGGAATTAGAGTAGCTGCTGAGGTGGCGGCAGAGGAGGCGGAGCATGAGGAGAAGAGACGGAGGCGGGCCTCGGCTTCGAGGCGGGCGGTTTCCCATTGAGCCATGTGGCGGGCAGCAGAGAAGGAGGAGGTGGTGGTGGAGGAGGATGAGGCGGTGGTGGTAGAGTTGGGAGGGGAAGGGGAGAGAGGGGACGTGGAGGGAGGGGCGTAGGTTAAGGTAGGGTTGATGCCCATGCGGAGGAGTTTTTTCTTCAGGTGGGTGTTCCAGTAGTTCTTTACCTCGTTGTCAGTTCTCCCTGGCAGTTGAGCTGCTATGGTTGACCACCTTCAACAGGCAAGCAAAAAACATGAAGGTCAATGGATAAGGTCAAAGGTCATTGACTTTTCAATGTGTTATTGATAGTGAAATATAAAATTTTCAAAGTTGAGCTATGCTCTTATTAATAGTATCAATTAATAGTACCAGAAATGCCAATACTAATCTACCGATACTATCAGTTTCAAAGTTTGAAATATGAACTTGAAAATCAAACTGATGGATGTGATCTACTGCACATGATCTGTCTAGGAAAAAAATTTCAAAGACGTTCAGCGTTATTAACTAAGGTATGATATAATCAACGTTTCAGAATTTTTATAAAATTGCTTTGTTTTTTGCCTCTTGATACATGATTCAAAACACATAGAAATTCTCTCAAATTTTGTTTTTAAACATTCATGCGTATTAGATCACCTCCATTGGTTTAGATTTTCAATTTCAGTTTCCGAGCTTTAAAATTGAGTTGATAGTATTAATAGTAGCACAACTCAACTCAAAATTTCAAATAAATGCCTCATTTTATGGTGTAGAACACCTTCCACCCACATAAAATGTTCTGATGACTTTTGTATTCTCATTGGACCCATTGCAAATAATATTTCAGAATTTGGATTAAAATCTACTTTGCGCCTACAAAATGTTCTTTAAAAAAAAGATAGTGTAGCTTTAAAATCGTTATACTAAATCTTTAAACCTTCATAAACTGTATCACTACTAGAATAGACAAAATTTGCTAGAACTTGATAGTTTATATGAAACTAATAATTTTTTTGTGGATAAACAGGATTGACTTAGGTATAGTCTATCATTTACATTTACAGAACGACGACTATGATTTATCTCGAATGAAAAATAAAAAATAATAATTTATTAAGAATATGTCAATAATTTCCACATTTTTGTTGTTAAAAGAGTTCCCGATTGCAAAAACTCAATGAAAATAATCCAAAATCTATAAGGATCAGTGAGAATTAGCAACATCACATGATCAGAGACCGGTAACATGATTTTGTGGTCCCAAAACTTTTTTTTTCCCACAAACTTTTGCTATACTTCACTTCCACTTTATGGGCCTACGTCTATTAACTCTAGTACATTCACAGATTCAGTCTAGGTTGTAACAATTTGAGATCAAAACATGAAACAAATTTCCATGTAAAGAATTGCATTGGCAGGGCCATATAAGCAAAAAATACTCATCATTCAATCCCTGTGCGGCCATATATAAAATTAAGATAGAAAGAGAAATAAATGAGAAAGATATTATACTTGTTACCAACAATGCCATGTAATTGAATAATGGACTTCTGTTCCTCCTGTGTGAATGGGCCTCGCTTGATGTCCGGCCTCAAATAGTTGATCCAACGCAGCCTACAGCTCTTTCCACACCTCTGCAGGCCTGCAGATAATTATACACAGTTTATAATTGTTTGGATTTATTCCCTAAAGAAGAATTCACATGAAATAAACAATAATAAATGACTTAAGGCTATTTATTTTTAAAAAGAACTTGTAAGTATAAATAAAAGCTGACATTATTGGTGGTTGGGTTCTGCTCTGACCCAACAGGTATTTAGGAGAATCCCACTGAGAATAAGAAATTAAAAAATAAAGAAATAAATAAAAGTAAACCCATCACTCAAACTCGTGAAATGAAGAGACCTTGGTCAAAGCAATTACTTGTCACCCAAGTTATCCAATTTTAGCCTTTTTTCCCCAAAAATAAAAAGACAATATCTTTATCGCAAAAATTCCTAAGTGTTACTACTTACCATCGTGTAAATTTACTCAAAAAAAATGTCAACTTTTGAAATTTTCCTCAAAGAAAATATGTCAACTTTTGATTTGAAAGATGCAACCGAGAAATGGGATTTCAAGAAACTGCAAGAAAACCACAACAGTTGAGAGGGAGGGGACAAAAACCTGCGAGCTTAGGGAGAAATCTCCAGCTGCCATGGCCATGAGCTTGGATGTAATCAACAAGAATCTTATCCTCCTCAGGGGTCCATGGCCCTTTCTTCAACCCCAGTTGCTTATCACAGCAAGGACTCCTCCCCATCTCAATCACAACCACAACTCAACAAAATATAAAAAAGTTACCGACTTGGCTTGATGGATTTCTTATTTCTTTATAACAGCAACAGTAGAAACAAGATCTCCTCAATTAAATGCCAGGATCCTCAACAGAGAGATCAGCTCGAAATCAGCACCGTCTCTATCTCTATCTCTCTCTCAATCAACTCAACTGAATTCAAGCTGAGAGAGAGATAAATGAACAAGTACGTGGGTGTATTTAAAAGAGAAGGTTGAACGTTGTTTGAAGATCCTTACGTGAAAAATGGAGGAAAGAAGAGTAAATGCTCTTCTGGCAGTGGAGTTAATGCTGCCTCTGCTGCGGCTCTATCGCCATTGATGACCTTCAAACAGAGTGAGAGATTTTTTTTATTATTTTTTTAAGGGTTAGGGTTTGGGGGTGTTTTTGGCTGCGGAGGTTTGAATGCTAGGGGTCTGAGCTTTGGGAAGTGAGCTTTAATGGCCTCGCTCTTGGGTTGACTATTTGTAGAGGCTTGATTTATGGTGCCATGCCCATGGGTCCCATCACCGAGAATTACTTATTTGGGGAAATTTTAAAAATAAATTCATTTATAATTTTAATCCTCAAAACCGACCCAATTCAAAAAAAATATTTACAAAATTTGCTCCAATTTCAGCCTCGTCAAAAACCCAACTAGAAACTATGTTGATTTGAAAAGTAACGTCCCTTTTTAATTAGTTGGGATTTGCAACTCTAACTAATTACACCTTAGTGAAAATAATCAGATTTGCCGAACCCGACTAATAGGCAGAGACTTCCTAGCAAACTCTAAAATTATGGCCAATTTAGCTTAAGTCTATATATTGAATGGGCTTGCCAACCCTGTCCATATTACAGAAACTACTTTCCCACTTTTCTCTATAGAGAATTTCCCTGCTACAACACATTCAATCCATAACAAATTTCAATCATAAACATACACATATATCAACTCATAAAATGAAAGAAATATATACCTTCGACTAAATGCAACGACCACATATGATGAAATAACGAAACAACAATCTCAGTGTACGTACTCCATAACACAATAAATCAAGTATTTCGACACGATTCCATGACACATACTAAAGAAAGTACTTATCACCCAAGTCAATAAATAGCAAGCACCCCTCTCTCCCCAAACCCCCCCCCCCCCCCACCCACATCCTCATTCCCCTTCAACATGATGTTGGATGATCTCATCTGTTAGGTTGTGTGTGTAGTTATAAAGACATGACACTCTCCTCTACTCAAACCCGCTATGAAGGTTCGGCTTCATCATTGCACAACTTGAGCCCGCTCTGATATGTCCTCACAATCGTCCACGAGCATACACTAGAACTCATTGTTAACGTCCATCATTTGCTGAATGACATGTCTTCCTAAGAGCTGACTGCATCCTCACTATGATGCGTACAAATGCATTCCTTGCCCCTTGCTTGGTAGTCGATTTCAAGACATCATGTGTAATAGAAGCTACCTCATTGAGTTCTTCTACCTACAAGAAAACACTAGGAAAGAAATGATTAGCAAATATAACCATAAAAAAATAATTATAAAATAAATCTAGCTTTTGTCTGTCTACTTACAAATGGTCTCTCAATTGGACCTCTCGGCATGTATGTGGAAGGTGCCTTGTTCTCCTGATAGATCCATCAGTGAGTAATCTACTAATACCAACGTATATACATATCTAGATTTAGAGCGTCACCTCTCTCCATCACTATAGCATCCTTCCTCAAATCCCAATCACCGATGTATGATTGATAAATTATCTCCCAATCACCGATGAATTATCCCTTTTTAATGGCAAACCCACTTACCAGATAATGAAATAGGCGCGTTTGTGAGACCTTCCATTTTACACTTAGCCATTTTTTGGGCGCCGAAGAGACCGAAGTCTCTACCAAATAGTAGGGGTTGGCAACCCTAACTATTTTAGAGTAGGTTCAAATCTAATCGGGGTTGGCGATCCTGACTATATTGAACTACTTTCTAATTGGTCGGGGTTGCTAATCCTGACTAGTTAGAAGGCAACTCAAATTAGTCGTGGTTGGCGAACCCGACTAATTTGAGGTGACTTCTAATTAGTCGGCATTGCTAACCTCAACTAAGGAAAAAAGTAATTTTTTAAAGCAATCCAATTTCTGACTGTGCTGCTGATGTGGTCAAAACTGGGTCAATTTTTGTAAATATTTTGGAGTTAGGTCGATTTTGGGGAATTAAATTGCAAATGGGTCTATTTTGAAAATTTCTCCTTACTTATTTACCTTCGTTAATGTGGATATCTTGTATAAAAGTTGAAAATATAGTCCCGGGTCCATGGCATTAAATGTGCACCAAATGAATGTCAACTTTTGGATCATTGGACTTCGGGATTCATGCATGGATCCAATGATTGGCATATATTTGGTGCACATTAAATATCATGGATGATCCCCGCTTGATACTTTTTCGTATAAAAGAGTTCAACTTTCCAACTAGCGTTATATTCATCCATAAATGGTATAGATCATCCAATTTGATGATGATATTTTGATAAAATTTGCACTCATCTACATTAGTATACTTTCACATGGAAAAAATGAATTTTTTTTTCTTGAAACCATCTTTAGAATAGGATCATTTCTACCAAACGACCTTTAATTTTTAATTTATGGAAAAACTATCCACAAATGGTTCTTAGTTGCAATCAACCACTTGGACCTCTTTTTTGAGCCTGTTTGGACTGGGGGTAACAAGGGTAAAGGACATCAAGCGAACTATTAACCTTGTTTGGGGACTTATTTTAAGGGGATACCGGAGGAGAAGTTCAGTGAATTGAGGTGACAAATTGCGTGAGTTTGTTCGCCTTCAAATTGGAGTGTAATTGAGGGGAAGGGAATCGATCAAATAATGATTGTCCCACATGGAATATTCTACCCCTTCAAGATCAAATCCAACGGCGAAGATTGAGTTTTAAGTTCCCTTCCTATCTCTTTATTGAAGTTCTCAAAGATGGTGAAATAAATTCACTTCCATTCTCCATACTAAATTCCCAAATACGATTTGTGCTTTCCCTCATTTTCCTTTTACTTATCTTAATCCGTTTTCACTTAGCTCCTCTTTTCGTAATGTATTCCCAAACAGAGCCTGTAATCAAGTTTTTTTAGTAATTGTCCTCATCTATACCTCCATTAAGAATCATCTCTGCAATATACTTGGTATCTAACAACTAATTATTATAGCAACAAAAAAAAAGAAAAAAAAAAGAAAGAAGAAAAGTGAGTCCAGATGATTGATGGTTGATTGCAACAAAAAACTATTTAAAGGTTGTTTATGTACATATTGACAATCAAAGATGATTTCTGTAATTACTCTATTTTAAAGGTTATTTTTAGGAGAAAACCCCACAAAAAATAACATATAGAGGACTAAAAAATTGTTTTGGGTTTCTGATATGAGTCCCTTGAATCATTTGAAAATAGGCCCTTAAATCATTGAAAGTGGTATTTGCCTCCTGTCCCAATAAGTTGTTTCAAAATCAACCCTCATATCATCGTAATCGCTATTTGGTCCCCTCCAATTCTCATAATTTGTTTTAAATTAAGCCCTCCACTCAAGAGTGCAATAGCAAGACATGAGAAGTTTTAGACCTAATAAAAGTTTGAGTGATTTGAGGGAGTAACTCAGAGTATTATTGATTTAAGGGGGATATATCAAAGGAAAAAAAACCCAAAAAAGTACGATTCAAATGGTAAAAGAATCATATAGGTTATCTATAAGAAACAATAACAGGATTAATACGAACTATACAAAATTGTGTTCTGACTTGTTTTCTTCCTCGAGAAATAAGAAGGTTATGGGCTTCCTCCGCATCAATTTTAAAATCGATCGATAATTATACTAAATATGTACCAATTCAATTTACACCGGTTTAAACTTTATATTCGTGTGCTTCTTTCGAAATTTTTTCCTCAACTGCTCAACATCAATCAATACAAACTTCATATTAATATTATATTTATATATCATATATGTATCCTACTCAGAAGGTAATGATGCTCATGATAAACTACGAAGGTTGGAACAGCCAAAAACTTATATAAATTTCTTTTTCCCTTTTCTTTCGGCTTGATAAATGACAAAAGCATGTAGGCCAATGCAACGTGGGAGTAATGATTTATTGCTTCTGCTGTTTTAGTTTGTTTTGTTTCCCATTTCTGGTAGTCCAAGTTATTGAGCAGGAGATTTTTAATGAGAGAGATTATTTTTGGTAGCCCACGTTGCTGAGCAGGGGGTAGTTAATGGGAAATGTAATGATAAATGGCTGAATAAGTCGTCGAGATTTTAAATCTATGGATGATTAACACGGGCCACAGAAAACATGGAGGGTAATGAGTATGTTGCTGAGCCGGAGGCTCATTAGTTCAGGTGGGCCTGCAGATGAGTACCCGGTACTGGTTTTATTTATTTTATTTTATTTTAAATCAAGTTTTGGAAGTAGACATATATTTTTTTAACAGTTTACAGATTTGAAAGTTATGGACTTTAATTAATATATTCACACTGATTTATTTTTTTGATTTATAAAGTTACAGAAATCATATTAAGCTAAAGAAAGTTACTCAAAAAAAAACTTCAGTTCACTTTCCGATTGATAATAAAAGTTTCGGGAACTTTTTTCAACTCCCCGGCACCAAGAAAACAAAGGGCAATAAAGGGATACATTGTCAGGGGATACATTCCCCTGACATTGGTAATATTATTACAGGTACATATATCTCGTACAAAATTATTAAAAAAAAGCATAACCGTAGATTTGAATAACAAAATAAATATTTGGAGCATGTCGTGAACAAAATTAATTTTTAAACTTAAGCTAACAATAGTTCCAAAGAGACTAATGTAGGTAAAGCCAGCTCCATTGTATTCACCCCTCGTGGCTACAAATTGGAAGTGAAGTGGGAGAAGCGCAACGCACAGTAGATACCAAACAGTCTTACCTTGAATTTAGAACCTTAAATTACTTTACGCTTGATCAGTGAGCTACAGGACACGCTTTTGGTTTATTGCCTGGATACACAATCCACTATTAAAAAAAGTTAGTAGAACAACCACTACCATATTAATAGCCGTTGATCTATTTAGTAGGTTCTTTGAGTACTACGAATTAGGAACAAGTGTAGGTTCTTTCAGTACTACGAATTAGGAACAAGTGCAATGCACGAGAGTATGACGAATATGAGATTTAAAATAAATCATAATCATTCACTAGACAAATCAACGGTTGTTAATAAAGTAACAATCTCTCCATAGTGGTGGTAGAGAGGTTCGAAGTTCTTATTGCATATCACACATCACTCCAGCAACCCGAAGAGCTTCCTCTGTCTCAAATTACACTTGATATTACAAAGCTTAAAAAACAATTTACTACTAAAATTTCATCTTCAAGAGGCAAACAACACAGGAAAGGCTTTAAACTTTCCGGTAACCAACTTGCTTGTCAATTGATGTACACTGATTTGCTACAGTAGCAAAGATAAAGCTATCCAAACTTACAAACATAGTTCCACACTGATCCAGAAAAACTAGTCAAGAAGTATCCACTTAAAAATAAGTAAGGGATAAAAAAAATAAAATCAAAAGATTCTACATGAATGACATATTGACATCTAATAGCATCCTCCTCACACCAGCCAGACTAACAAAAAACTACGATTCAACTACATGATATTTTTTCCCCCTTTTTCCTTTTCCTCTTTTTTTCCCTTTTTGTTTCCTTCTTTCTTTTCTTTTTTTTTTTTTTTTTGTTTTTGCTTTTTTTTTTTTTTTGTTTTTTCGGAAGATGACTCTTAAGGCTCAAATGTCTGAGCATAGAAACAACATAAAGACAAAAGGACTCTCGTTTAACATTGCAAGTACCAGAAACTAACTTGAGAAACAGTCCACCTAAAGCATTAACGGACAATTTGTTAGTTCTAAAAGCATCTCTCTGAAGATAAGAACTATGCAAGTACCAGAATGTCTCGAACCAACTACCACAATTGGCGTAATCAGCATAAAGAACTCATTGGAAAGAACTGAACATAGTGACTCTCAGCATTCTCCCTTCTTGACTCTCAGCATTCTCCCTTCAGCTACAATTTGATAATATGGAGAATGCAACCCGTTAGCCCTGTACACAAGAGTAGCAAAAAAAAGAAAAAACGCATTAAAAATGGACTTCCAATGTTCATGCATAAATAAATATGGAGAATAAATTGCAGAGTAAGGAGATGAATCATGTATTCTTAAAACACAAACAATACGGAACGAATCATTTTCAACCAAAAAAAAGAGGTATTGAGGAAAACAAAACTGAAAAGAAAGGGAGTTGCAACAGCAAGAATTGGCAATTACAAATAAAAAGGAATGTTAGGAACACTAACTGGTAGAAATTGTTACGCACGTCAAGTTTAGCATGATGCATGTCATGTGTTTCCTAAGTATGTAGATAATTAATGATGATGGCAACAACAAGACTAGTTCCATACTCGTATTTGAAGTTGAGTACGGGCACAGACATGCATAATCAATCCAGAAATGCATAAGCATCTTCTCTTCAATATCTACCTAGAAATCGGTAAAATCCACTTAAAATATTCAGAACCTACCTAAAGGATATAATGTTTACTTCAGACCAAATATATAACATGGCAAACCCTACATGGTAATTTGTTACTAGTAGTACCTTGTGCATATACTGTACAAGATATCATTTCCTAAAATAATAATAATAATAATAATCATAATTAAATGAATAACATAATAATAAATAAATAAATAAATAAATGTACAACACCTGAATATTAAAATCAACTAGCTACTAGTGCAAATAATATTTAAAGTAATCTGTACAATAGTATATGCTCAAAGAAACAAAAGAAATAAAATAAAATAGCAATACTATATATACCACACTTAATATCAGATGCTCCAATAATCTGTAGGGGTTGACAGGATAACCAGGTTAATGCTTATGTCGACATTTGAGCAGGAGCATCCAACATCAATGGTGGAATAGCATGCAAATTATGCTATCAATTTGCATAGGTATGGTATGTAAATAAAAAGGTTGTTCTAGTACACCTCATAGCCAACCTACTCCTGTGCATGATCTAACGTATTCTGACACAAGCTTTTTTGTACAACAAGACCGAACACAAGCTGATGGTCAATGTGAATACATACTTCCAAAAACATGCAACTCGAATGGAGGCTAAACTACTGTGCGCACAAATTAGCACAGATCCTTTGCTCATTCTACAACCAAAAAGGGCCTGACTAGACATGTAGATCTAGGACAACCAAAGAAGCCAAATAAAATCTGAATCAGACCTCATTTTTGATGAAATGGAAATAAAATACATATAAATTATATTAAAGGTAGCCTGCTTTCAATAATAATGATCTTAATTATAAACCCAACAATGAGGCTACAGACTTTAATTTAATTTGGTATGTGCACATGAATACACGTGTGACATGTACATGTGGTATGAGAGAATAGAAGAGTTTCCACATACTCGTTAAGCTAGTATTTACAGGCGGTCTTTTCACCAATTCTGAAAATATGGAAATTGTAGTCTGCGATCATCTGCAGTAAATAGCCTGATCTATCTGAGCAGGAATCTGCTTTATTTCAGTACCCAGTTCTTGTTCAATCCTGTATCTGTTGTTAGGCAAGAATATTTCAGATGTGAAATATCCTAAGAAATAACTTACAATGGAGATTGAAGTAGGATAACTTACAAGTTGAAACGGTCCTCATAGGTGATCAAATTCACTGCTAAACCAAGGTGACCAAACCTTCCTGAGCGTCCAACCTACACATCAAATATAAACAAATTCTCAATGGAGAAGGTAGTTAACTCCATCCACAACAGTTAAGATCTTTGTTTCTAGATTCTGGCGTGCCAGAGAAACGGGCCCAAGTCAATTAAAACTTTACCCTAACCAGGTGATTGCGCACATTGGCTGATGTAGACTCTTTAAAGAAACCCTCCACTATCCTAAAAGATTATACCCTGACAAGTTAAACAGTCTATCATTAACTTTATTTTTATCTTCACCTGAATTTCTGGGACAAGAGCCTCTTAGGTCAGGTGTAAATGTCTGAAAGAAAGCGTCTAGCAGTTTTACTCAGCAGCTGGAAGAGACATACACGAGGGCCCCAAGCAATGGTTGTTCATCTTAGTTCCAAGTAATGGAAAAAAGTTAAAGGATGGCACTTCAATTGCTTTTTAATAACGATGGCACTTCGATTGCTTTTTTATGTGCCATACTCCCACATTTCCTGTATAACGGGCTACAAAAATTGCCAAATAAATACTGGAATTTAGTTACTGTCCCTTCCTGTTCCACACAGTTGCATCCAACCAACCAAGCCCCAACATAAGGCTGCTTCCAACTCTGATTGAATTGTACTTTACCTCTGCAGAACTCTGGGAAACTGACGCTAAAGCTGTGTCTTCTGAAGATAAAAAGCAAGGTGGACCAAAAAATTGACATAATGGATTTATTTGCTTGGTCATCAAAAGGGGAGGGATCAGAGAATATTAATCAAATTTCTTGCAGGTCACATAGGCTATGCTAATGACATTGTGGACATGAAGGATAAGGATACTTTTTGTTCAATATTGCTTCTACTAAATCACACAGCCATGGTTGATTTTATATATTACACATAGGAAGAGATGCATATTGAGAAATAAACTCCATACCCTGTGTAGATATGTCTCTGAGTTCTTGGGAAAGTCGAAGTTGATGACAACATTAACTGCTTGAATATCAATACCCCTTGTAAACAAATCTGAGAAAACCATAATCTAGATCATGTTACTATCAAAGGAACATCTAACCGTATTTCTTCAATAAAAATCTAATTTATTCAAATAAAATAATATTCACGACCTTCTCCTTTAATTTGATCAGTACAAATTCGAAAATGGGGCACACTGAAAAAAGAGAAAACACACATACACTATCAAGATGCCTAAACCACTGAAAATATAATTAATTAAAAAGTTTGGGAGTTTGTTCTTCTTCACCTAGTTACAAAACGGACGACCTAAAACGAAAATTTGACTAGATTTATGTTAGAGCTACATATACTTAGAACAAATGCAATCTATCGTAATTTAAAACAATTCAAAAATGTTTTCACCATAGTTTGATATGTTTAGTTGCAAACTGTTGGTCTAATCAAATGCTAGAGAAAAATGTCCATTTTTGGGAATATTTAATCCAAAAAAAATCTTGGTCATGATCAATTTATGTGAATCTCAGGGTACTACTTTGAATTATATATATATAATATGGTAAAGAGACAAATGTGAAAAAACAATAGTTCGGTGTTGTGCTCTACAATGTGATAAGTGATAACTGATTGGCATTATTTAGTAGTGTTTATGTTTAATAATCTGATGAGGAAAACAGAGAGACTGGATCAGTACACTAGCCAGAGCTTCAAAATATGCTTTTTTTTTTTAAATTTAACAAAGATTGTACCTGATGTCATGCATTAAGAGCACATGACAAGGGCATTCCATGAAAGTATACACATGCACACGGATTACAGTAAAAAGAAGTTAAATATTCCGTAATTCCTCTCCGTTACTAATTTAAGTATATGTCATCATTATTAAAAGTGAAAACAGGTTTGTAAAAATAATATCAATATAAAATGGTCACTGTAACTAGGACAATGAAACAACCATAGCATCAGGTTTTACCTGTGCAAACAAGATTTCTGCATGCACCATTACGAAAGTCATGGAAGACTCGATTCCGATGATCTTGCAACATCTTAGCATGAATATAGAAGCAAGAATAACCAAGTTCAGTTATCTTCTTGGCCAATAATTCAACCCGGTTGACAGAATTGCAAAATATAATAGATTGGTTGATTTGAAGCTGGGAACAAGAACAGACAACCGTCAAATTCACAGTTTACGGTGTGCATCGGTGTTGCTAAGTAAACTAATAGTAAAGATCAAACCTTTGAGAAAAGGGTGTTTAGGCAGTGGACTTTCTGCCTTTCTTCTACAAATGCATAATACTGAGTGATTCCCTTTAGGGTCAGTTCATCCATAAGATTAATTATATATGGTTTAGGCAGGTATCTGTCTTTGAAATCCTTCACAGTTACAGGAAAAGTTGCAGAAAACAACAAAATCTGTCGATTTGCAGGAAGAAAACGAATAAGCTGTTCTATTGAAGGTTGAAATTCAGGAGATAGAAGCTTGTCTGCCTGCGACAAAAAGTAAAAGCAGATGCATAATGAGTGAATCAAAAGATGATCGACTGGAAATGTCCAAATAATAAAGGATGGTAATCACAAATAATGATAAAATATGCATCAAGGACAGAGAAAACTTTTAAATGTTTGACAAATATAAATCATGTTATATTACGAACTATGTTGTGAATTCATTAACTAATTGCTAATCTAACACTATTCCAAAAATGTGTTGGATGTTAAAACATTCCTTCCGAAAATGCCCTCAAACTATGTGGACAATGGTAAATGTGCTCTTCACATTGCCATGGGTATTCATGTAATTCGAGTATTTTGATGATCACATACAAACATGAACATACATTACATATAAAATCATAAACATTCAAATTATCAATGTAACTCCACTATTGAACTATACATTAATTAGTACAAGCATTTTTGTAGGCTAAACGGAAGTTTGAGACTCATTATCTTCTGGTTCTAGCTTAATAACCTTAAAAGGCACAAACCAACATAGAAACGAGTTCACCCTCCTCCAATTCTATCTTGAGTGGTCACCTCAAAAGTTTGGTCCTCTTATGGGTCAAACTATATATGCAAATGTTTTAACTTTTAAAGAGGAAAGAAAAAAGATTGCAAAACCCCTAGATACGCATTAAGCTGGCATCATAAATGATTATTAACACTCATCTTACCACACATCAAGACTATTTCCTCATTTAATTTTCTTCCTTCTCTAGCTATTTCCCCTTAGACGTACACTGTCAACGAAGGGCCTTCTCCCCATAAGAGATTGTTCTTTGAAAGGCAAGCCATATTCACAAATATAATCAACTAATATTTTCTCCTAATATAACATCGTCTTTTGTTCTCTTTTTTTTCCTTTTTTTTTTTGAATATTTCGATTCTTCCACGGTACAGATCGATGGACAGGAGCTAGAGGGTTCATGGGGGGCGTCCATGTATGTGACAAGTGAGAGAATGATATATTTTGGATATGTATTGTGTGTTTTTATAAACATATTTAATAAGGTACGGTTAAATAAATACATATTCACTTTTCTGTTCGATAACTTATTATGGTGCCAAAATAATAGAAAGAACAAGGGGAATCAAATGCATGGAAGGTTAGGGAGAAACTCAAGAAAGAAATCTTAAATCCAGGTAATGATATTTTTCTTTTTTCAATCATAGTAATATGTCCTCCTAATTTAACATCTTCTTTTGCTTTTTCTTGGAGTATTTCCATCCATTGTACATATGGATGGCAGCTAGGGGATCCATTGATGACGTCCATGCGTGTGGCAAGCAAGTGAGCACTTGCTATTTGTTTGAAAATGTATTATGTGTTGCTATACATATTTCTTTTAGTTTAATAAAATAATAAGGTATGGTTAAATTGTATGGTTAAATCTATACAATCAAAGCTCAAACCAAAAACTCATTTGCGTCGCCACGAGGAAGTTATCGGAGTAGAGGATGTCTGTCATCTTCTTTCAAGAATCGAATTTGCCTAAACACGTGTTAAAGCAAGTGCATTCATCTCTAGTTCAGTTAGAATTTTGAGAATTTGTATTAAAATAAGTTAATTTGATGCAATTTTGATTGATGGATTGAAACTTGAACTTAGTTTTACCTTCTGAGTGGAATGTCCAATTCTGAGACTACAATAGCTTTTTTTCACTTTGATTGTAACAACCGCGATTTTGATTTCTACAAAATGGTCAAACAAGCATGTCTACGTGCAATACACGTACACTACACTAGTATTTGAAAAAGCACAAAGTACGAATTTTGAGTGGGAAATTTAATTTAATATGGATACTCAAACTTGACATGATTAAATTACCTCGTCCATAATAAGCATTGAACAATCCTTCAAGACACAAACACCTTTCTTTGCAAGATCAAGAATCCGACCCGGTGTGCCAACAAGCAAATGGACAGGTTGATACAATCTCATGATATCATCTTTCAAGCTAGTTCCTCCGGTGGTGACCATAACTTGAATCTGCAAATGCTTACCGAGTTCCTTGCATACTTGTGACGTCTGAAGAGCCAATTCTCGTGTAGGAACTAGTATAACAACTGAATCACAGAGTTTTTTAGTTAGGAAAAAGTAAAAATCCACATCCTGTAGCCTAGTAAGAGAACAACAAAAAGTCATAAATGCTAGCCAAAAAGTTAAACAGTCAATAAACTTCTATGCAGTAATCAAAATATCACACACATTGGTATGTATCTATTAACATGAGCTAGCAGGGATAAAATGAACCCAAAACTGTATACATAAAGATAAACTATGCACTAAAGACAAGATTAGCTCCATCTAACCTAACAGAAACAAAAACAACAAACAAAATAGTGAACCTTGAATAACATTGTTATCTTGATCAATCTTTTCTAGTGCAGGAATGCAAAAAGCAGCTGTCTTTCCAGTTCCATTTTTAGCTCTAGCAAGAATGTCACTTCCGGTTAGAGCAATTGGGATGCTTTCTTCCTGAATAGGAGAAGGACTTTCAAAACCCTTCTCATATATTCCCATAAGCAGTTCCCGCTTAAGAAAATAGTCTTCAAACTCATTTCCTTTAGTAGCAGTTACATCCTGAAACAACACAAAATTACTCATATTAAACATCAAGTAGCTATACATGAATATCAAAAAGTGAATCATTAATACGTAACTCATGATCCACAATGCTTTAAAAGATAACAACCGGCGTTATGTCCACATTTCATCAAATAACAATCATCATGCACAATATACGAGACTAGCCAGTAGCTGCTACTTAAAGAAAAGAAGGATAATTAAAATACTCTATTCAGCTAGGTATATCAACCTTTATTACTGAAACTACCTGCTCGATGCAAGTCCATGGAAATTAAAAGGATTTGAATGTTCAACAACCTAGCATAAATTACAATGATAACACTGATTGATTAGGGATCCGGCCATTAAAAAGATTGCAATAGCCCTTTTCAACAATGAGATATAGATGCAAACTTGTATCTTTTTAAGCCACACGTAAGACTCACATCTTGAGAACACAGAGACCTATAAAGGATGTTTTCCAAAACCTTGGGCAAGTGAAATCCAGCAATTATAATGCAGAAGTATCAGGATGAAGGTGGGTAAAGATGTAAATGTTACTTTTGCAATGGTGTAAATGTGAAAGACGACAACTGCCACTCAATACATTTGCTTTCATGTTGTGCATGCATTGGGTTGGTGCTCAGAATACATATGAAGGAGTACGTGCATGCATGGAGGCATATGTTGTGCAAAACTATGATAAGTAAGATGCTAGAGATGCAATAACTGAAACCTTTATACTCTCTTGTACATACATACACACAGACAAAAAGCCTTTAGGCTGCTGTTATTAATACCACGATAAGGTCGTGGGTCCAACAGGTGGAAAAAGTCAAATTCCCACGTGTAAAGAAAGCAAGTTTGAAATATCTCTATCAGTCTCAATTTTGATTCACTTGTATTGGTTTTGATATTAGGAGCTTTCAAGGTTTTGCAAGTATCTGACCAGAATTATCAGTACATGAAATGCGTCACCTTAGTCACAAATATTCTATTCAGTGACTTCTTTTTTTACTTTCCCCAAGATAACATTGTCAAATTAAATTTTTTTTACTTCAAACCTCACATTTCCTTTTGTATTAGTCATTATCAATCACCACTGTACTTTTCACTTTCCGAAATCAAACAAAACAACAAACTGTACATAATTCACCATTTATTACTTCCAGCCAAATCCTGCCACTATACAGGGTTGCAAGTAACAGAAATACTGGGTAATAAATTGCTACACTGAATCAGTAGATGCAGCAATACACATTGTATTACTCTGTAAAATAATTTAAGTTTTTCGCTATAAATAATAAAATATATACAAGCAAACTGATTCAACTGCTAGTCAGATTTGCAGTTTACAACGGTATTAAAAAGATGAACTTTATTCAAGCATATAAAATTACTATTCGCAATTTTTTTATTTTATTTTTTTGACCTTATGATTACCACTGTTCCCACATCATAAAATTTCTAGTTCTGCCAACAAGTTGAAGAAGATTCCCTTCATAGACAAGAATCCTATCATAAAGACGGTGGAAAAACCACAATCTCCTAACAAATACTACAAGGAATTCAAATTTCCAATAAGGCCAAATAACGGAAAAATTATCCTCACCTCTGTTTTGTAACGAGTATCACGTGGTGGTATCTTCAACTGTGCCTTCCAATCTGGGGAGCTAAAAGCATAAAGAAAGAAAAAGATCAAATTTGAGACGATAATAAAGAGTAATAAACGGAAGAACTTTGGTTTTAATGCTACGCAGTTATCTGTAGAAAAAGAGTAAAAGCTTGCTAGAAATAAAAAAAGTGCTACAATTTAAACAATAAAATCCACCTAACAGATAATTTTTTTTATTTAACCCACTGCACACGCCACACGTGCAGACCATCTCAATGATTCTCCCTCATCTTTTCCTCACTTGACTCTACATCTAACTTAATTGCTTCAACATTCTTATGAGTGCATATATCTCTTATCCTTTAAAATGTTGGCACTCTTATATCTCAAACATATTCACTTCACCAATGCCAATGGCACTATAGAAGGGCCTCTTAAAATCTAACGTGCTTGTATCTCATGCTTAACCAAACAGCTAAACTGAAAACTACAAATGGCAATATCTTGAAGAAAAACAAAGAATATATTAGGCAGAAAAACATAATAAGAATATTGCCAAAATATAAGATATATATGAAAGACTTCAAAAGTAAGCATATCTAACAGTGCATAGTGCAGCAAACTGGGCAAAACTTTTAAATGCAAAGTTTTATCATTATACATACCCAAGAAATAATGGTTTTAATTCATGATAAGATCTCAACATGATTAAAAAAACAACTATTTAGTTTCTATGGTACATGAAGTTTACAGGTTGCATAGAGCAATATGCTCAGCAACAGATTCTAGATAAAAATTTTACATAGGTAATAGGAAAACGAGCATAACTCTGAATCAAATGTTGGCTAGCGAAAAAGTCAAGATTGATCTTCTAAGTCTGTGCTATCTATGCGCCATGCAGCTGCTAAGTGACAGGATCTATTCTCCTTTTTCGAACAACATATACTCACAAAATTTCAAAATATATGGGTATCAGAGCAAAAGGTTGACTGAAGGTTTGAAACTGTATATAGTAATGATTATCAAGCAACTAAATCACTAGTAGATTAGCAGTAACAGCAGGGAGTAAAAGAGCAAGAAGAAACTAACTAAAACATTGAATAAAAAAACACTAGGTAAAAACAAGGACCAATTTTTCTGAAAACTGAAAGAGAACCAAAAGATTTCAATATGGCAGCATCAGTGCATGACAGGATGTGTGTGCTAGTAGCAATGTTTTCGAAAGCACTAGGCACTTCTAGGCGCCGGACCAAGCCTGGTGCCCAAGCATCTAGGCAAGCGCTTAAGTGGTACGTACGAGTTTTTAGCATCAAGAGAGAAAGGATTCTTTTTGAAGATTCAAAAACCTATCCTCACTGTTTATCTAAGATGGACTTGGATATAGAGTTTTGATCGGATTGGATCCATTTTGACTTCACCCATTCTCTTCATCTGTTTTTCTACCTAAGCGAGAAATATATATATACATTTTTAATGTGATGCAGTCCGCATAAGCAACCCTTACTCCTTAGGCTCTCCCAAGACCAAGGTGGACGGCCTAAGTACCACTTAGGTGTCTAGGCAGGCACCTAGAGTGCTTTTGAAAAAATTAAAACAAGTGAGTGTGGTGACTAGGAGGAGAACATTAAGTATATGAGACAAGGTTACAAAAAGTGCTAGGTGACCTAGGCGTTAGACGTGACGCCTAGAGCCTACGCGATTTTCCAATTTATTGTTTAATTAGAATAATTGAAAGCAAATGCCAATTTTATTGAAAGCCTAGGCGCCGGACTGTCGACTAGGCGGATTTCTTTCTTCGTTTAGGTGGTGGTGGAAGAGATTTTGCTAAAGGTCGGAGGAGGTAGAGAAGGTGTTCATAATTGGAGGCTGGAGAGATTTGGAGGACGTCAAAAGACATGGACACTGCAACGGAGGAAATCTTGATCAAGACTTAAAGGGTGTAGTCCACTTAAAGCAGCTTATGCTCTTCTAGGCGCTCCCAAAACCTAGGTGGACAACCTAGATACCGCCTAGGCACTAGGCGCTAGGTGAGCGACTTGGGTACCGCCTAGGCCTAGGCATACACCGAAGCAGGTTATGCGGGGCTTTTTAAAACATTGATATGTAATGTGAAAGGAAGATGGCATACTGAGAGGAAGGCATGAGTTCAGTTTAGAATTGAGAGTTATCAAAATGATATACTCGCCTCTAATATACAAAATACATGCCCTTCCACAAGTGTATATGAGTGTATACTTATTAAATAAAAGGGTAGTAATATCTACTGTTGAATTTAATGTGCAGACGATGGCATATACCTCGTGCTCGCCTAGGGAGACCATGTAGGCTCTAAACTATATGATTCTTAAAGCAATGCTAACTAGCATTGCAAATATTCGTGCCTAATAAGAAATCTCATCTTTTTTAAAATTTCAGCTTCCACGACAACATCAGGTACAGTAATAACAATGACGAAGTATTTTATTCAAAATTTTGGAGTCGGCAACATGAAACATTTTCTTTCATTTAGTTTGTTTTTCTTTCATTTAGCTTGTTAAGGATCAGTGTATTAGTGTAGGCACTACTATCACACCTTCCTGATTCCATGTTCTCTTAGGCTTACCTCTAGTCCTCATTGTTCGATTAACTAATACTCAAGCATTTTTAATTTGTGCGCTCATTTACTCCTTTGCACATTAAAGAAACCATCTCAATTTGATTCTTATATTTCTTAATTGCTCGATGTTTCGATCCATAAAGCATTTTGTGGTCTTATAAACAGCCTATATAGGAATTTTCCTCCAATTCTGTGGGCATCTATTGCTGCGTAAAACTCACAAGTATTCTCTACTTTAACCATCCCGCTTTAATAGTATGGATAATTGATCATAAGCAACCACCGAGGTATTTCTTGACCATCTATCTATATTAAGTGTTTGTTTCTTCTCACGATTTTGGTAAAACTACATTTTAAGATTCCAAATTTACTTTTATGATCTTAAATGAATCCTTTATAAACAAGATCACTCCAACTTTCTACTTCGGAAATTAACAGCATCACAATTTTATAGCCATGATGTCACTTGCACCATAATAGGTTACAGTGCATTCGTATCTCCTCCCCCTTCTCCCAGTTATCACTCATTAACCTGCCCTTCAATGGCCAACCGCCTCATATACATAGTAAATCTCACAACTCTTGTATTTGTAACGTAGAGGATATAACAAAGCATGGATCTCCAAGAAGAAAACCCATCATTTAAAATATGATACATAGCAGGGAAAACAACCAGAAATCTGACTACAACAACTAGAAAGCTGAACAGACATCTTCATGCAAAAGCAGATTATACAATAATTTCATACAAATATGAAATATATGCCAACTTGTTAAGGTAGGTGAATACTATAAAAGATTATTCTTTCACATATTACATATGAATCCTAGTAGATTTAAACTGGTTAGGTGTGTATATAAATAGTAAATACAAATATGGTAGAGAAATAAAATGGTGAGGAGAACTTCCTTAAAATACACAAAAGAACCATGAGAAGAAGACAGTCATCTGTAGCCTGAAGTGTATGACAGAATGCTTAGCTGCAAATATTTGTTAACAACGTAAACAACCTTGGCTATTTTTTTGACAGGAAATACAGCTGCAAATGTAAGTAGTCCAACCGTGTTTGTAATTTCTGTTTGGCTTGATAAATTGTAATTAGGAAAGATAAGTGCATTTCAATATGTAGGAAAAAGTTGCAGTAAATGCTACAGCTAGTTTGAAGGCAGCAAAGGCTGCACCTTCTCAAAAGGAAATTTAAAATTAATTAATAAATACCACCTCACTGAATAACAGTTTTCTAATTCAAATCTAGAGAAAATCATGTAGTTTTTGCTTTAAAAATCTAGAAAAAATCATGTAGTTTTTGCACCACTTTTATTGAAACGAACACTGTAATTGCATTGGAAATACATTTCCATGATAAAATTGCAAATAATCCAAACAATGAATTTGTAGTTGAACTCCTGCAATGATGCATGCAACATTTGTGCAATTCATTTTTGTAAAAAACCAAACAACTCATAAAATTGGGAAACACCAATTCTCTACTACACTAAACTATCAGATTATATCATAGTTATCAACCTATCATTAACAATCAGCAAAAAAATAACTATAGGTTCTAAGTGTGAGCTTAGTGCAGCGAGAGAGTAAGCTTATCCAAAGTATTTTTTCAAGAATGGAGTACAATAAATCCAGAATACAATATCAGTCTATCAAACATCTAAAAGGATCGTAGTCTCATACTTCTGATTAATGTAACTAGGAGTTACACTAAATGCAGAACAATCAACAAGACAATTTATCATGAAGACTATACAAAATCCGAGTAAACGCTAACGTGAACCCAGTTGCCAAGTAGGAATTGCTAGGACCGTTAAAATGCCAATGGATGTAGAGAAAATCTAGAACATTTTCCACCTCAAATTACAGTAACACTCGGATAATAAGTTACCGGATAAGCTGAGAATCTCCAACTTCAATCATTCAGTGATTCAGCAAACCTGGCTCCATGAGGGATAACGAATTTTCTAGATCTACAGTCTCTTTAATCTGCCCCAATATCTCACCTCTCTTATCCTTTTATGTTAAGGTAATAGAAAATAGCGTTCTATCCGAAACTTCTCGTCAAAATTCACGAAAAATCTTCCACATACTCTTAACTAAACAAGCAAATGAGCGTTCTCCTGAATCAATAAATCATCCATTAACAAAATTCAATTATGTAGAAGCTTCCAAAAATAGTTAAATAGCTAAAAGAGAGTAACCTTCCAATGGAAATTAAAATATCAGAGGATGTACCAATTCCAAGATCAAGGGTCTGCCAATTAAAGATTTACTCTAGGAACGGTTAATGCACAAAAGAAAACCTTAAACTAAAACTTCCTAAAAATTAAAAACAATAAAGGTTTCTTTAATGTTTATTATCAATCAATTAAACAATGCAACAACAAAATTAGCAAGCAAAAAATTAAGAACATAAAGCAATTTTCTTTCTGCTGATGTGACAACTTGATAGCTACATAATTACACATATGAATTATGTATATTTCGTGAAGTAAATTGCAGCCAAAAGAATAAAAATAGAAAGAGAACCAAACAAACTCTTATTCCTAAAGTCCATCAACAAGATAAGAAACGAGTCAAAAGATAAAATCCAACAGCAAAATAATACCAAAACTCTTCCTTTTTTCTACTAATCTCTCTCTTTACCTAGAAACAATAGCTTGTGATTGACTAGGCTTTGAAACCTCACTGGATCCACTGGATCCAGCATCGCCTCCGATCTGATTCCTCCTTAACCACTGCTGCTGAAATTGCTGCTGACTCTGCATCTGATTACCCCTCTGAGCGAACTGCTGCTGCAGTTGATGCTGCTGAGGGTTTCGTCCGTAGTAATTAGGGTTAGGGTTAGGGTTAGGGCTAGGGTTCGGGGGTCCATTGGCCCCTCGCCCGTTCCCGATTCCAGGAGGGTACCTCCCTCTCTGATTCATCCGATCTCAAGGAGACCTCAGAAGCTGCAGATTTGACGACGATGAATCGTAATGGAAATTTGAAAGCCCTAGATGAAGTTCTCAGTGATTGAAGATCGCAAATTGCTTGATTATTTTTTTTAATGAAATGTTTCGGGCTTTTTTAGGGTGAAAATGCGAGGAGATGTTCTCTGTCTTGTTAGCTTGTTGGGTGCATCGCAATTGGGTTCAGTCGGTGCGGTGGGCCCCACATAAGCCATCATTTGGCCTCATGTGTGGGGTGGTTAGGTTTTGGTAAGATAGTTGTCGGTTTCTGAATCAACTTGGAAGCATGAATGTGTTAGGGTTTCTTTACATATTAGTCCCTTACGTTTTAATATTTTGAAATTAGTATTTCAAATCATTAAAACAGCTATTACGACCCCCATTTCTTATGAGTTGTGTCCAAATTAGTCCCTCTTACTGAAATTACTGTTTACACCTACCCGGAGGTCCTTGTAAGTGATGTCAAATTAATCCTGGCAATCAAGAGCGAGCGAGCATATCAAGGATAAGATAAAAACAAGAGTTAATTATAGGAAACTTTGTTGGACTTGAGGGGAGTTGCACACCCCGTGCAGTTTAAGAGTTATTATACATAACCTCTTAATTTTTTTATTTTACTAAATCTTATCTGAAATTTTTTATTTTCTATTCATATTAGCACCATAAAGTCAAACGCGTCACTAGGTAAGCACATTCCACACAAAAAAAAAAAAAAAAAACCATAAAAAAAGAAAAAAGAAAAGACAAAAATTCTTTCTTAGCTTCAAAATATATGCCTTTAATAAAAAGGAAAATAAGTAACTTTTTGAGACTAGGGAGTTATTTTTATCTTTTTCTTGGCACATGCTTTCCAAATTAGATGCAGAAACAATGATGCTAACTTTGAGATTAAATGAGAAATTTTCATGTGAAGTTTAGTAGATTAAAAAATTTAGCAGGGTTATGTAAAATAACTCCTCACGTTTAGGGGGGTTTTGTGGAATAAAAAAAAGTTGAGCGGCTTTAGTTCAATTTCCCTAGAAGGGTTTCCTTGTAATTAACCCATACAAGAATCAGGGACCTTATAGCAATTTTAATGATTCAATGGACTAATTCAAAATATTTAAGATATAAGGGTTCGAAAAGACTCTATTTTCCTTATGCCAACCGCTTCAATGCTTCTAAAATAAATTTATTGTGTTCTGATGGCATGCTTTGTAATTACTTTCCGTAAATTTTCTCTCTATACTTCCGTTGATATGGCCCACGTGCTTGTTTAGAGTACCACACCCAGTTTTGTAAATTGAACAACTTTCAAGGGTAATTGAAGAAATCTATTATCCATCATCTTCCTCCTCATTTGATTGCTTTTGATTTCTAATAATTATACTGACCCAACCCTCCTCTGTTATTTACACCTATCCTTTCCTTTTTAGTAGTTCCTTGGATCAACCCATCATCTTAGTTTTTTCGTTTGTCAAGTTTGCTTTCTTTTTCACCATTTTTGTAGATAAAAAAGCACTAAATTCTTTGCATATTCTAATAAATGGGTGTCAAAAGAAACATAAGATTTTAGATTTTCCAACTAAAAACAAGTTTGAGTAACATGTTAGAAGACTTCTTTTCTCAAGAAACTTCTTAGAGGATTTTAGATTGAGAATGGGATAGATTTGAGAATTAAAGGAGTTTTCAAAAATAGGTTTGAAGAACCCTTGTTCAGTTGGATCAAACTCTCTCAATATTGATATTTGCTTTTTGATGACATTAACTTCTTCGATTTGTTGATAAGAATTTATTACTGAATATATGTACAAAAATTTAGATATGCGATCATCGAAAGAGATTGTAAGGCGGTTGTGGAAAAAAGAATGTTGGTTTGGGAATTGAAATGAGGATTGAGTATGGAGGCGGAATGGAAAGTACAATTTTACCCTTTAATTAAAATTTAAATAAAAGGAAATTTTAGGAGCACCGAAGCAACTGTCTTTTCTTATTTGGGCTTCGAGCTGCCATTCGCCAGTGCCTTCACGGGCTTGGGCTTCTATCTGTGACATATGGGCTCGTGTGGGCCATAGCGTCGTATTAACATTTCATGAAATTTTGACAAAAACAACTTTAACTTTACGAGTACGAATTCTATCAAAACGCCCCGTACAGTGCTGGGCATTCTCATCCACTACACAGTGAGTATTTTGGTAATTGTCTCGGCTCATGTATGACCGAGATAGTCTCACATAGAGCAATGTTCTAAAAGGAACATTACTCTAGTTTTACTATCATATTACCTGTGACAAAGACTTTTGGGAGCTTGAGGCGCATACTATAGTGATCATGTATCCTTTTTTCCCCCTTCTCGAAATTAGGGATAAAATAAGATAAAATAAGATTACAACGTTCAAAATATAATCCCAGTCCTTAGTCTCCAAGATTTAGGACTACTATGCATTCCAATGGCCCATTATATTTATTTATTATAAGATCAATTAGAGATTCACGAGCAAGTGTAGCTTCACGTTAGGAAGAATAGAAAAGAGTATGTATAGAAAAACTTGGAGTCTGATCCAAACAAGTGTTGAATTAGTTTGGTTCACTTAGCCAAGTACTACTGCTATAATTTGGTTTTCACCCTACGAAATTGAGGTTTTCACTACCTTATACTTCATAAAACATAGAGGCTTATTTATGCCGTTGACTTTAACGGAGAAAGTGATGCGCATGCAAAGACGCAAAGGGACAGCCAGGAAGTCAGAGGACACCTATGAAGGTAAGTTTCACTTAGTAATGGCTTGATTTTGATCTTTTAATTAATATCTCTATAAGTTGATACCATTCAGTTGAGCTTAAATACTACCCTTAGAAAAAAGAAGAAGCTATATCAGTATAAAACTAAAGGTTTTTTTTAAAATCCAGAAACCACCTTAAAAATAATGTCATTATACAGAAACTACTTTTTATTTTCAATTTATATGTAAATCATCTTTAAAGTGTGTTTTTATTTAATCAATCACCTCCAAGTCAAAATTTCACTGAAAACCCAAATGAATCCTTAAAAACCTACCTTGAAGACACGTGATTCACTTTGCTAATGTTTAGATCTAGTTACGATACAAGTCATGTATCTTCAACATGCATTTTTAAGCTTATTTTCAGTTTTTACATGAAAATTTAACTAGGACGTGGTTGATTGGAACAAAACCCACTTTAAAATTAGTTTACGTATAAATTGAAAATAAAAGATGGTTTCTGTACAATGGCCATATTTTTGTGGTGGGTTCCAGGGGAAAAAAAGAAAACCCAAAACTGAAAGGTAGTACTAGACAATAATTATATTCAGTATTGATGCTCATTTACGCAATCAATAAGCCATATCGTCACAGTTAAGAAATTTTTTGACAACCTAACCCAGCTATCATTATCAAGTTCAGGTAATAGTTTATCTTTGAAGAATATTGCCCAAGTCTCTTGCTACAAGACCACTGTTGCTATCTTATCATCTCATCTCTTATTCTATGTAGCTAGCTTCATTTACTGAGTATAGAGATTCGACCACGAGGCTTTACGATAATTATAATTACATGTGGAAGGCCTCCATTGGCTTCAATAGTACTCTCTTAGTGGCTATTCTTAAAATATTTTGTTTGATGAAGGTCATGACATTAAACAATAATCAAACTATCAATCATTCTGATCTACAAGTTGCAACACCCTGAAATACAAGGAAAATGTTCATTTATTCGCATAAAAAAACCACAGTGGATGGTAGCTCAAATTTTTTACAGTTACATATCTTTTGTTCATATACATCAATAAATTATGTCCTTATGTTCATATATATCAAACATCATTCTCTTCATATACATCAATAAATTACATCATTGTTTACATTCAAATCACCACAAATCTCACCCATGGAAAAAAGATCAAACAAGTCACCTCCCTGTAACTGACTTTCATTCTGGAACTGCAGCTGGAACTCCCCATAAACATTACCATCTAGGAAACCATGAAGAAAATCACCGTTAGATTGCCCGTGCACGGGAGAAATTCCCTCTTGAAACCCCTGATTGGTTTGCGGATTTGAATCCCACTGGCAACTCGAAGCACCATTGGCATGATCAGTCGATAGCCAGTCAGAAAATATAATCTTCGGCAACGCAGAGGCTTGAGATGCCCCGTTTGATGAGCCCTGGTCAGTGTTAACCGAAACTGACTGACCCGAGTCCACAGATTCAGAAGCTGATATCTTGTTAGGATTTTGGTTTGTCGAGTCTTTAGATTGTGATGATGATGCATGAGGATTGACTCTCTTTTTGAGATAGGAGTTCCAGTAATTTTTCACTTCGTTGTCGGTTCTCCCTGGTAAATGCATTGCTATTTGTGACCATCTGATAGAATGAGAACATTATGATTCAAGTTAGTTTCCATGTTTCTTTCTTAAAGAGTGAAGTCTCGTTGAAAAATGAAGATTTTAAACTAGAATTGATATGAAGCTCCAATCTGAAATTTAAACTAGAATATTGTTTAACATTGATCCTTTTTTTCACAAAAAGAAAACATTTTTTTTTGCCTGTTTTCAAATCTTTCATCATCATTTGGCCATCTGCATGTATAATCACGGGCTTCATTAGGCCAATAAAGTCAAACGAGACATATTTTACGCCTGTCTTATGAGCACAAGAAAAGCAGTTTGCAAAAAGTTTGATTGTACGAACTCACTAAACAAATTTTTTTTGCTAATCAAAATACTGTAGCATGTCCACATGTTAGCGATCCATTAGTTTCTAGTTGTTCATTTGGACAAGAAAAATATAAGGAATCTGAAACCGTACGAGGGAAATCTTAGCAGAAAAAACTATGAATTAGGTAAACTCTTTATTTAACTCATGAAGAAAACTTGTATCCTAATACAATAGACAATTGCAAAGTCTAACATGTATCTGTAAGTTAATGAAATAAAATCTCAGATTATGATCTGCATCAAATAGTTTAATGTGCAGACAGCTAAGCTTATGAATCAATCAATGATCAATCAAGTTGGAAGAATTTATTGATAACAATATAAGTACAAGTTTATGCTCATTAAGGAAGCAAAGTGGTAGCCCACGTTTCTTTAGAATAAAAGACAGGAATGTCCTAAGGAGATTTTTTAGTCATAAAATACGCCAAATGGACTTCGAATGTCAAATTCTAATAATTCATGCCAGAATGTATTTAGTTTGTATAACTCTAAATTCTTTGCTGACACTCAGCTCATAATTTCTGTCAATATCAGAAGCTAAAAAATATTAACTTTACCTATGATGAATTTCGAAATATATAGAAGATGGGCATGCTTACTTGTTTCCTAGTGTAGCATGAAGTCTCATAACTATTTCCTCCTCGTCGTGAGAAAATATTCCTCGCTTCAGTCCTGGCCTCAAGTAATTAATCCACCTTAATCTGCAGCTCTTTCCATTTCTCTGCAAGCCTAGAAAACACATCACATACAATTAAAAGATAAATTTATCACAGATATTGAATTTTCGAGTCAAAATTGAAGAATATCATGAAACCTGGCCAGCTATGAATATAGTCATTACTTTATCAGCTAATTTGACTCAGTCCAATTGTTTCAGACTCTTGTGAAGTAATTTAGTACGATGAAGTGTAGCCATTTGTAATCTTAGTTCTATTCTATGCATTGCTTTCTTACAATTTGTGAACTTAATAACTAGAAAAGCCTTCCATTGGACAAATACAGAAATATTCTTGGCAAGGATTGATTGTGCTCAGTATGAACCTATGCAAATCCTTAAAGGGAGAATCAACTATATTTATATTTTATGGATTAAGGCCATTATCATCATAGTCATCATCCAAATATTTTCCTTTAAGATACAGATGGCCATAAACCAAGATACTAAGGTGAGAAAGTTACATTGTAGGATTGACCACTATTTTAGTGACCAGCTCTTAATTCTTACCCTGACATCATCCCTCCCCAGTGAAGACGAGAACTAGAATGAAAGAGACTGCCATGAAAACTAGAAGATGAACGGTACAAAACTCATACACAAAGATTTACTATGGAAAAAAAAAAAACCCATAAAGCCAAATTTGGAAGTTATATAGCTAATGAAGTCTTTGAGCAAATCAATCCACAATGTATAATGGATGATAAAAGGACTGATAAGTTCAGGAATTTCAGTACGATGCACATTGTAAATTATGATCGAGTTTTGCGCAGCAAACTTACCAGCATTAACCGGAACTGAGCTCCAGCATCCATGGCCGTGCTTGAGAACATAGTTTCTGAGCCTTTGATCTTCTTCAGGTGACCAAAGCCCCTTTCTATAATTCACTTTTGGTTTCTCACAAGTCCTACACCCCATCATCCCTTATTCTTGCAATGCTTGCAAAAAAAACTTGAGATGAACTAGAAAGACACATGCCTCAGAATTTAAAGGGACCCTCTAGTCCTAAAAGGGACTAATTAAATTGTCATATGGAATTAAACTGACTGAATAAAAGATTCAATTGCTTATGACATTTGAATATGTCAGCTCTCTGGCTTCCCAGTCTCACCTCATATCGGTCGGCAAATGGAGGTGGGACCGGTACAGATTCTTGATCGACCACTTATAATTCTTATAATTCTTAAAGGAATTAGTTGCCAGTATAAAAGTTTGCAATGATATGTTAATCATTGTGGGGGCATCCAGCTCTTCATTATGCCACAAGTTTAGTTTCGAATATCCGTGGCTTGTTCCAAAACCACGGGGTTGGCACATTTGAGGTGTGATCATTCTTGGGGACATTTAACAAGAACCCATGCGCTCAGTTTTGGAGTAGTTTGAAGTTTTTTTTTTTTTTATTTCTTCCACCTAATCCTTTGTACTTTATCTGTTTCATTTTTCTTCCTCCTGTCGTGCGCTTCGTTCTAACAGGAGAGTGGTTTTAGACTTTTATTATGTGACTTCAGTTTCAGATCTTCTGATGATATCGACAAAATGACACTTGTTCTTCTCATCATTTTCATCGTCTTAGAGCTTTCTAATCTTTTGCTACCATGGCTTCAATAAAAATCAACTGGGGTATATTCTAGATTCTGCTCACTTTTTCCACCGGCTTTTACAAAGGAATACTATGTTCAGTTAAAATCTGATCTTATGAATTACGTATTTTAGTTAATTTGGAAAGCCACCGGGTTGATATCATGTCTAAGTTCTCAAAAAAGTTTCAACTGCGTGTGGATTTCTTTCAGATTAGCCCCCCCCCCCCCCAGGGGGGGGGGGGGGGGGGGGGGGGGTTCAAACCC